>SJYT01021138.1:1907-98767 GCA_006410635.1 Cephalophus harveyi
GCCCTCCGGAGGTGCTCAGGCGGCCGCTCGCAGGGCGCGGGCAGCTCCATCTCCATCCTAGAGCAGGAGGCGGCGGTCGTGCAGCAGATCCAGCGGCTCTTCCCCAAGTTTGCCGACACCCCCATTTACAACGACGAGGCCGACCCGCTGGTGGGCTGGTCCCTGCCGCAGCCCTGGAGGGCCGATGTGACCTACGCAGCCATGGTCGTGAAGGTGGGCGTGCCCCCGGGAGCCCCGGGTGGGAAGGGCGGGCGCGCCACCCGCGCCGTCCCAGCCGCCCCGACCTCCGCAGGTCATCACGCAGCACCAGAACCTGCTGCTGGCGAATGCCAGCTCGGCCGTCCGCTACGCGCTCCTGAGCAACGACAATGCCTTCCTGAGCTACCATCCGCACCAGTTCTCCCAGCGCACGCTCACCGCGCGCTTCCAGGTCAACGACACGCGCCCGCCGCACGTGCAGCTGCTGCGCAAGCCGGTGCTCACCGCCATGGCGCTGCTGGCCCTGCTGGGTGAGCGGCGGGCCGCCCTGCGCCGCCTGCTGCGGAGCCGGGCCGGGACGCGGCCTTGGCTGGACGGGGATGTCTGTAGGCCAGGAGTAGCCTGTGCAAAGGCCCGAGGGCCGGCGGACCCTGCCGCGGAGCGGGGAGCTCTTCTCGCCCCTCCCCGCCCTGTTCCTAGCTCACAGCTGGCCCTGCTGGGTGAGCGGCGGGCCGCCCTGCGCCGCCTGCTGCGGAGCCGGGCCGGGACGCGGCCTTGGCTGGACGGGGATGTCTGTAGGCCAGGAGTAGCCTGTGCAAAGGCCCGAGGGCCGGCGGACCCTGCCGCGGAGCGGGGAGCTCTTCTCGCCCCTCCCCGCCCTGTTCCTAGCTCACGGGGCCAAGGAGGTGGTGACGTGGCCGGGGACCTCCCGCGGAGGGCGAATGGTGGGAAGCCCGGCCCGGGAGGGCAGAGCGGCCACGACCCCGGTGTTGACCGCCCCCGCGTGCCTGCAGACGGCGAGCAGCTCTGGGCCGAGGTGTCGCGGGGCGGCGCGGTGCTGGACAGCAACCACACGGTGGGCGTCCTGGCCAGCGCCCACCGCCCCACGGGCCCGGCCGACGCCTGGCGCGCCACGGTGCTGGTCTACGGGAGCGATGACACCCGCGCCCACGCCAACCGCACGGTCCCCTTGATTCTCAGCCTGCACGGGGTGCCCCCGGGCCCCGGTGAGTAGGGGTCGCAGGGAGGGGACCCCCGCCCTGGGGCGGGCGGGGCCCGGAGGAGGCGAGGCGCGGCCCCAGCATCTGGCTCCGCAGAGGTCGTCTTTGTCCAGCTCTACGTGGACAACTGGCTCTGCAACCCCTACGGCGAGTGGCGGCGCCTGGGCAGGACAGGATATGTCCGCGCAGCCCACACTCACCTGCCTCTGTTGGCACCAACGCCCATGGCGGGGGCGCCTTCAGGGGACCTCTGCCCTGACGCTTGTGGGCCAGCTCTCCCCTTCCAGCCAGGGCGGCCCTCGTCGCTGCAGGGAGTGTTCGCGGCCTGGGAGGGGGAGGGAAGGGCTCTGGGCCTGCCCTTTCTGCAGCCCCCTGGACCCCAGGCTTGGTCGGACCTTCCCAGGTGCCTGTGGACCTATGAGATCCAGTTCTGCCCAGAGGGTGGGGCGTTCGCTCCCATCAGCAGGAAGCCTTCGACTTTTAACCTGTTCGTGTTCAGCCCAGGTGTGCCCGCCGCCTCAGCACAGTCCCTGGGGGGAGTAGGGTGGTCAGGGCCTTTCGACGCCTGGAGTTTGGGGGGATAAGGGGTTCAGGCCTCAGACAAGCACTTGCCTCTGTCCGCAGACACAGCTGTGGTTTCCGGCTCCTATCGGGTTTGTGCCGTGGACTACTGGGCCCGGCCAGGCCCCTTCTCCAGCCCCGTGCGGTACCTGGAGGCCCCTGCCTCTTGAGGGCCTCTGCTGCCCAGCGACTGGGCCTGTGCTGACCGTGAGCCTGGGCGGCCAGGAGCCAGGCTGGGCCCAACTGCCAGCAGCCTGCCAGCCAGTCCTCCCCTGTTGGTCTCCTCCCGCCCCTCACTCACCCCCTTAAAGTGCCTTACGACTGACGGTCTCGGGGACAGCCGTCATGGTGGGCACTGGGGCCGCGCGGCCGTGCCCGCTGGCCCACCGAGGCCCCTGCCCGCCTGTGGGAGCCGGGATTTCTCTCGGCTGGGATGCGGACGAGTGTTGAGTTGGAGCGCCCGCCCTGCCTGTCCGGGGTGTTTGGTGTCACCGCTGGCTGCAGTGGGCCCGCCGTGTCCCCTAGAGGGTGGGACCTGAGGCTCTGCCTGAAGGGGGTGGCCTGGGGCAGACAGAGCCCGGAGGAGTCCCGCTTACTGAGGCCCAGCCAGACTGCCCCCTGCACCCCCCCGGGCAGGGGTTTCCAGGCTGCCTGGGCCAGACCGTCTAGCGGAGAGAGGCTGACAGCGTCCCCTCCGTGGCCATCTGGGCTGCTCGTCCGGCCCCAGGAGGAAACAGATGGCACGTCCAGACGAGGACACCCTAAGGGCTGTGGACGGACGTGTGGGCAGAGAGCAGGGAAGCCACAGGGGTGGTGCGGGACCCTGAGGCTCCTGCCCGCCCCACCTGCGTCCCGCAGAGCCCCCAGGAGAGGAGTGCGCCCAGCAGAAGTGGGCCTGACCCCCCCCCGCCCGCCTGCTGCCCTCCCAGAGCCGCCTGGGCTCGGGCAGGGGGTGCAGGCCTGGCTGAGCGGCTGGAAGGCAAGGCCTGGCCATCCCCGACCCGCCCTGCTCCTGCTGCCCCGTCCCCGTGGAGCACACGGACACGCGCGCCCACCAGCGCCTTGTCCTGGGCGAGGGTGGTGGTTTGGCCATTCTCCATGTGAACCCCAGAGTCAGCGCCCATCCGCCTGCCTCAGCGCTTGGTGCCCAGGGTCCCATTGTTACCAGTCGCCTCTTCTAAGGCCCCCACTCCAAACAGCACTCACATCCCGAGGTCCTAGCCTGGCCGTCCCCGACCCGCCCTGCTCCTGCTGCCCCGTCCCCGTGGAGCACACGGACACGCGCGCCCACCAGCGCCTTGTCCTGGGCGAGGGTGGTGGTTTGGCCATTCTCCATGTGAACCCCAGAGTCAGCGCCCATCCGCCTGCCTCAGCGCTTGGTGCCCAGGGTCCCATTGTTACCAGTCGCCTCTTCTAAGGCCCCCACTCCAAACAGCACTCACATCCCGAGGTCCTGGGGTAAGGACGTCCGTGTTTGAACTGGAGGAGGCAGTTTGCCTGCACCAAGCCCTGACCCTGTTCTCTGGTGGGAACACCTCACCGCAGCATTAAAGCAGCCTCTTCTCCACTTGCTGGCTCGGTGGCCTGAGCACCCGAACGGTCAGGGGCCATCTCAGCATCCTGGGAGGGGTACCGGGCTCCCAGGTTCCTTCCTCCGACACCGTGCACCCCACCTACCCTCCAGGGAGCAGAGATCACTCCCCGCCCATCCTTCCAGGCCCAGAGCAATGGCCCAGGCTCCTCCTCAGCCTCCAGCTAGGAGCCCACTGCCGGCTTGCTGCTGGGAAGAGGGCACCTCCTTGGGAGACAGCTGTGGTGTCGCAGCCATCGGCGGGGATTCGGCCCTGGCCCCTGGGTCTCATCGGGACGGTCAAGCCCTGGCTGTCTCCAGGGGCAAGTCACCGTCTCCCCTCAGACCGTGGCTGGCGTGCCGTCAGACGGCCCCCAAGCTGCGGGCATGTCCTCACTCTCCGACCGTGTTTCAGTCCTTGCTGGCTCGGGGTTGGGCGGGGAGCCGGGCTGAGAGTTCTGGAAGGCCACGTCCTCGGCCCCTGCACAGCGTCCATCGTCCCTGCTGCCATGGCCGCCACGCGTGTGCCGTGGGATGGCTCCGGGTCGGCAAGAGGCTGTCCTGGCTGGCGGCAGGGCCCCTCGCTGGGCCCGCGCGGCCTTCCTGCAGGACGCGGAGCCCTCTCCGCCCCTCCCCAGGCGTCGTCCCCAGCTGTCTCTTCTCCGTCATCCTGGGTCTGGCCCGCCGGCTGCCCTGCTGGGCGTGGCCTGCTGGAGCCAGACGTGCACCTCGGTCCTGCGCCTGCGGAGGTGCTGGTGGGTGTGTGCCCTCGGACCACCCTCCAGGGCCACTGGAGGCTCCCAGAGCGGGCCCACCTGGCGGGGGAGCCTCCGGTCACACAGCCTGCTTCCAGACGCGCGGGGCCCCGGCTCTGGGCACGTGCTGCGGGCGCTGGCTTCTCACTGGCCTGGGGGTCATGCTCCTCTGTCAACGTGGCTGGAGGCGCTCCAGAGCGGCTTCTCGAGAGCAGAGGCGGTCCTGACCGACGAGGAGGCGGCTGCATTCCGGGATGCCGGGTCCTGGACCAGAGCACTTGCCGGCGGTCGGCCTCAGATGCTCCTGCCAGCAGGGCCCTTGCGGGCCGTCCACCCGCGGGTGGGGGCCTGCGTCATCCCTGGCCGGCACGCCTGTGGCCCAGGGGACGGGTCAGAACGGCGTGTGTAGGTGCAGTATCTGCTGCCCCCCACCCTGAGCCCCAGCAAGTGCTGGGCTCCCAGAAGTGGTCCTAGAGCAGGAGAGCACCCCCACTTACACAGGCCACCCCAGCACGGCCAGTACCCACCTTCACGGACACCCCAACAAGGCAGTACCCACCTTCACGGACACCCCAGCACGGCCAGTACCCACCTTCACGGACACCCCAACAAGGCAGTACCCACCTTCATGGACACCCCAGCATGGCCAGTACCCCACCTTCACGGACACCCCAACAAGGCAGTACCCCACATCCATAGGACACCCCAGCACAGCCAGTACCCCACCTCCACAGGACACCCCAACAAGGCAGTACCCACCTTCACAGATACCCTGACACTGCCAGTACCCCACATCCACAGGACGCACTGACAAGGCAGTACCCCACCTCCACGGACACCCCGGCACGGCCAGTACCCCACCTCCACGGACACCCCGGCACGGCCAGCTCTCAGACTGCAAACTCCCCTGGAGTCGCCTGGACTCACAGGGCTTACCTCCGCCCCTGCGGGAGGACAGGCCTTACGCAGGCCTCCAGGGTGCTATCATCGCTCTGCCTCCCTGATTGGCATAATGTCATCGAGCCCCCTGGGTTGAATGAATGGAGACATTGGGAGAGGTGGTGCCAGCAGGTAAGCTCATGGTGAGCTTCCGTGCTGGCCACCCAAGGGCCTTGCTGGTCTCGTCCATGAGGGTAGAGAAGCAAGCACCTGCCCGTCGGCTGCATGTCGGTGCCACGGGCTGTGACTTAGTCCAGTAAAGGTGCTGCGTCCAGGTGTCAGCTGATGGGTGTTGCCACGGGTGACACTGATCATCTCATCGGTCACCCACACCAGTCTGGCGAGTGATATGGAGACCAGAGGAGGCCCTCAGTCACATTTCCCCAGTTTCTGATGTGGGACCTAATCTGTTCCCAACGTGGCGGGCAGGCCTGGGGGCTTCCACAGTACGCCCCCTCCTCCAGCCAGGGGTCCACGGGGGCAGTGCCGCTGGCTGCGTGTGGACAGCCCAGCCTCTGTTCCAGGAAGATGGGGACGCCCCCACGGGAGGGGCTGCCCGTGGGCTCAGAGATCCAGGCCAGAGCCCCATCTGACCAGCACTGGTGGTTTTCAGGAGTGTGGCTTTGCCTCGGGTCAGAGCCGTTGTCCGGGAGCCCCAAGGATGTCCGAGGGTTCCCCTCCGTCGGGCAGTCACTGGGCGCCTCGGGTGCCCCGCCCACAGCTGGGGGCGCAGGCTCCTGACTGCACGGGCACCCAGCCTTCCCTCCGTCGAGGCTCTGGGTCCCGGATGTGGGATGTTGTCCGGGAGCCCCAAGGATGTACGAGGGTTCCCCTCCGTCGGGCGGTCACTGGGCGCCTCGGGTGCCCCGCCCACAGCTGGGGGCGCAGGCTCCTGACTGCACGGGCACCCAGCCTTCCCTCCGTCGAGGCTCTGGGTCCCGGATGTGGGCCCCGCCTCGCGTGACAGGCGGTTTCAGAGCCCTGCCCACAGGCCTACAGCCTCCTCTTGCCTGTGCCTCAAGCAGCACCCCAGAAGGTGCCCGTGTGTCTCTCTGCTCAGGGCTTTGCCAAGGGCCCCAGGAGCCCACGGCCTCACAGGCTCAGGTGTGTGAGTCACCTGGGGGCTTGGCAAGCGTGGTCTGACTCTGGTCTGCCTGGGATGGGGCCCCAGACTGCATTTCCAACCACCTTGGGTGCTCTTGGTCCTGGGGGGCAGGAGTCCCCAGAGGGTCCCCTGCAGAGGTGGGCACTACCCCCCCAAGGCAGGAAAGAGGAAGGATGGGCTGCCCACTGACCTGCGGCCTCAGACTCCAGCCTTAGGTGCGTTCCAGGTGTGCCACCAGACACCCAGGGGTGACCTGGGCCCAGCACAGGAAGGGGGGCAGTGGGCCCCCTGGGAGCAGGGGTGGGGGCCCTTCTTGGGGCCTCTGGGGGATGAGGGGTTGCAGGGGAGGCAGCCTGGTGCCCTCGCCCATGACCCCGAGAGGGCCCTGGGCTACATGCGTGGTGGGGCGCATGACGGGGTCCAGCGCTTTGCTGTGATGGGACCTCCCCAGGATGAGTCCTGAGCGCAGCAGCTGGGGTTCACGTGCCTACCCCTGCCTACACATTACCGTGCAGGAGACCAGCTGTCTCCTGGGCACCAGGGCAGAATCCCCCTGCAGCCTCCTGGTCAAGGGGCCCCATCTGGGTCGGCACAGGATGCTGGGAGCAGCCCCACCCTGCCCAAGGCAAAGTGAGTGGCAGGCCCCCCTGCTGCAAGAAGAGGCCGTGGATGCCGGCACTGGCCCAGCCCTCGCCCTCAGACCGCCCGTGGCAGGCTAGAGATGGTGGTCGGCCAGGCTTCCGCACCAGGGAGGCTGCTCCACCCAACAGAGCTGGCGGGACGGGCTGGCATGACCAGTGTCCTGCTCTGATTTTGGGGGTTCGGGGGTGCCCAGCTGCAGGAGTGGGGCCCAGTCTTGGCAGGGGCGCTGCTCAGCCGGCTGGCAGGGCTCGCCTCGCCTGCAGTCCTGCCCAGCGGCCACATCCGGCAACTCCAGTCCCGTCCTGTAACCGCCGCTGGGAAGCAGGCCGGGTAACACCCACGCCCCGTGAGCTCCCGTGGGGCAGCTCGCCTTCTGGGGGGACTTTAGGTCAAAGCTTCAACCAGGGGCCACCCTTCCAAGCTCGCCCACCCCTGCGGTGTCCGTCTGAGTCACCAGCGACACACCGGTGTCCCCCAGGACAGAGGGTCCCTCCCACGAGGGTCCCAGTGCAGGGGCAGGAGCGGCCAGCCCTGTGCACGGGGGCTCCAGTGAGGGTCTCAGGAGAGAAGGTGAAGCCGAAAAGAGGTCTTTGGAGCCTTACAGAGTCGAGCTGATGCCACCCCGTTCGCGCGTGGTGCTCACGCCGCAGCTGCAGTCAGAGGGGCCACGCGTGTTGACTCCTGGGGCTTCGGCGACCCCCAGGGCCCTCCGCGGAGGGCTCTAGTCTGTCTCGCAGGTCAATCTGTTTTTTTTTCTTTTTTCCTTAAACACCTTTCTGATGGTGGAGTTGACACTATTTAAAGCGCATGATTTGATGACTTTTGACCTATGTCCTTGACACCATGGCCACGATCTGGACCCTGGATGTTCCCCTCACCCCCAGGGGTCATCTCAGGCCCCCTGCCAGCACCCACACGGGCAGCCCCAACATCTGCCTCGATCACTGTGGACCTCGCCTCTTTCTAGAAGGTGGCACAGACACTCCTGCGTGGCGCCCGCGCCTTGTCCACCAGCACGACTGCCCCGAGGCTCACCTGCGATGTGTCGCCAGGCAGCCCATGTTTTCATTGCTGACCACATCTCCTCGGGTGGACGGAGGATGGTTGGCCCTGTGGCCTGTTGATGGACATTTGGGTGGTTCCCAGTTTGGGGGTATTACCAATAAAGCTGCTGTGAACATTTGCATGCAAATCTTTGTGTGACACGTATTAATACATCCTTTCCTGTTGGGTAAATACCTGTGAGTGGGAAGCAGGCCTGTCCATAGTTCATCAGGCACTCTGTCTAGCAGATCTAGGCCCTTAAACCTATTTCTCACTTCCACTGTATAATCATAAGGGATTTGATTTAGGTCATACCTGAATGGCCTAGTAGTTTTCCCCACTTTCTTCAATTTAAGTCTGAATTTGGCAATAAGGAGCTCATGATCTGAGCCACAGTCAGCTCCTGGTCTTGTTTCTGTTGACTGTATGGAGCTTCTCCATCTTTGGCTGCAAAGGATATAATCAGTCTGATTTCGGTGTTGACCATCTGGTGATGTCCATGTGTAGAGTCTTCTCTTGTGTTGGAAGAGGGTGTTTGCTATGACCAGTGCATTTTCTTGGCAAAACTCTATTAGTCTTTGCCCTGCTTCATTCCGCATTCCAAGGCCAAAATTGCCTGTTACTCCAGTTGTTTCTTGACTTCCTACTTTTGCATTCCAGTCCCCTATAATGAAAAGGACATCTTTTTGGGGTGTTAGTTCTAAAAGGCCTTGTAGGTCTTCATAGAACCGTTCAGCTTCTTCAACATTACTGGTTGGGGCATAGACTTGGATTACCATAATATTTGAATGATTTGCCTTGGAAACGAACAGAGATCATTCTGTCGTTTTTGAGATTGCATCATCTCAGGATGGTGATGTGCAGTTTAAAGCAAAGCGTGACTTCCTCATGAGTGGTTTGCCAGATTTGTTGAAACGACAAATTGCAAAGAAAGCTGCTGCGTTAGATGTGTACAATGCAGTGAGCTCTAGTTTCCAGAGAGTCCTTCATGTTCAGCAAAAAGACCATGGTGAGTTTATTATTATGAGACATTTTTAAACATTAGTAGCAATATGAAACTATGTGAGTTGGTTTTAGGTGAGACAAAGGTTCAGCTATAATTCTTATGTGGAATTTAAAGTAGCTTTTTATCCTCTCTATTCCTGGGAAATCCCATCAACAGAGGACCCTGGTGGGCTACAGTCCATGGAGTCACGAAGAGTCAGACATGACTGAGCAACTAAACCAGCATTACCGCATCCTCTGTGCTGCAGCCTTGGGCTGAGAAAGGGGGTGGGGCAGGAAAGCTGAAGCCCTTACCCCTGATGCCAGGGGAGGGCAGGCACGTGTGTGGAGCTGAAGTGAATGCTGTCCAGAGAGGCTCTGTGTTCTTGAAATCTGAGCTTGTATGTGTACAGATCATCTTTTAAGAGTTTCTTAGAGGAACTCCATCCTTGTCTGTCCAGTCTGCAGCTCAGTGTTTAAGAGAAATCTGTTTGCCTCCTTGCTGTAACAGCTTGTGCTGTTTGGTACCACACAAGTATCTTGTGAACCATCTCCTGGAGTTGGTAACAGGGAGCCATGCTCCACGGTTCTAGCTCTCTCTACCCTCACTCAGTTCTGCTATGGCCATTCAGTGGATGAAACCTTTCTTGTTACTTTCACCAGCTCAGTTTTATAAAGCATTTTCTAATAGTATGTTCAACTATAGAAATTAGTTATACTTTTCCTTAGGATCATGCCCATGATCACCTAGATCCAGATCACAGAGTCTGGATTTCAGGATGCTAATTGCCCCTGAAATTTTTAACCTGAGTAGCAAGGGTGATTTTAAAAAATGAAAAATGTGCTAATATTTGCTTACTTTTAACAATTGGGAGGGAAGACTAGGTAATTTTTATTAATTGTATTTGTTACAGGTGAGGATTTTGTTCCTGTGTACTCCTTTGAATTTTGATACTTTTGTGTTAACTGTGTAGTTGTTGTTGAGTCTTTTTGTGTTTGTTGATTTGGCATTTGGTAAATGGATAAGAATGTGAAGAATGAAGGTATTTAACGTTATTTTTCTGTTTTTCTTTAGAGTGCCATTTGTGGCGTTTGAAACCACCCACTTGTCCTCTCTTAACTAAACTTAAAGAACTAAATACTAAAGTAATAGATCTCTCAAAATGCGTTATGGCTCTTGGTGAATTTTCAACATTGAATTCAAATTCGAAAAGTAATAATTCCACTGTTGTGGTAAGTATGAGAGCAGTCAACATAAGATGTTTCCTTCACATTTTTCAGAGGGAAAAAATTTTATGTGTCTACTGTTTGAGCCTAAAGATCATCTCTTCCTGGAGTCCAATTTTAAAAAATAAATCCCAATTGAAATACAAATCTCTTTTAAATTCTCTGAGAGCTTTAAAAACATTTTAAGAGTTAATGATAGGCAGTTTCAAAAGAATATTAGATTATATAGCACATTTAGAGACTTTGTCAGTCAAAATTATACTCTAATAAATGTATAAAATACAATTCATTTAAAAAAAAACAATAAAAATATGAACTAAGTCCTTCTAAAGCTATGCAAATGCAGCTTTGCCATCAAGGGTTGTATTCAGTGACTAAAGTTAATCCTACCCTAATGTAGACTTATAAACAGAAAATAATTGGTAGTATTCTGATTAATATTATTAGAATGTGAGTTTAATTGAACGTTTGGTTTTTTATTGCAGTTTATGGGGAGAAGGAAAGATTTGACTGAAGAAGTAAGACATCTTTTGTTGGAGGAAATTAGGTGGTCAAATCCCAGATTTCCTTTGAGGAAATACTTCTCTTTGCTTCTAAAAAAGCGAACTGAGCACCAGGTACTTTCTGAGTGTCATTGTAAACAAGGTTAGTGATAATTACTATCATTTCCATTAACATTTCAGTTTTGAAAAAGCTGAGGTTAGCTATTGACTTTTGGAACTGGTCACCACTGAGAGAACTTTTCTTGTGGTTGACAGTGAGGTTTGTTCAACTAAAGTAAAGCATCTTAGGTTATGTATTGTTGGCCTCTGCTAGCTTCCAGAGTGGCCAACCCCAAAACAGCTTTAATTATGTTAAAATACTAATTATTTATTTAAGGAAAGTCTTAGATGAGGTAGTTTTTATAGTCTGTACAAAAGGCAGTCTAAATAACAAGATAGCAACTAGCTTACAGGAGGCAATATTTGATTCTAGTTTTTCATTTTATAGTAATAAGGCTATTGGGTATTTTGAAATGATATTAAGATTATTGGGTAATAAAATTAGTTTTCTGTTGATTGGTAAGCACATGCATTTCTGTAATTTCCCAAATAGAAAGTCCACAACTTGAGCCCATTGTCAGCCGAAAAGAAACCAAAAGGAAACGAATGGAAACGGAAAATCATAAATCCAAAAGAAGGAAACCAAATGAATATTTAGAAAGTCCAAGAAAGATAAATGGGAAACCAGAAGAACTTGACAAAAGAAACAACTCCAGTGGGATAAAGCTAGATTCTTCCAAAGGTTCGTTTCCTAAAACATCCAGGAAGAAACAGACAGCTTTGAGTACAAGGTGTAAAGTGGAAACAACAGTAGAAGATCCTGATATTCTAATAATAGATGATGACAAAGAGTCTTCATCAGAAGGGTCCTCTATTCCAGGTAAATTAGATTCTTTTCTCCTTCTGGTCCTAGACGTTTTTTGTTTGTTTGTTTTTAACCTCTCATTTTCCCCCTCTTTTTTAATGTATGCTCATTGCAGCATTCAAACAAAATAAGACGTGGAAGCCTCACTGATTAGGGTCTTACAGATAAACCACATTTAACAGATTTCTGTTTGGCTGTTGATTTTTCTGTGCTTCCCTAAATACGTATGCCTTTTTAAAAACTTGGGATCACACTCTACCTATTATTTTACACCTGTTTCACTGATTTTTCTGACATAGTCCCGTTTGGTTATCTAGCGTATCTGGAGTATTCTATTGAACTAACTAATTTATTCATTTAGAGTATGTTTTGATCATTTGTACAGCAGGTCTTTTTGTTTTAATTGAAGTATACTTGGTTTACAACGTTGTGTCAGTTTCAGGTATGCCGCAAAGTGAATCAGTTATACATGTACATAGATGCATTCTTTCTTTTAGCTTCTTTTCCCATATGGGCCATTACAGAGTATTGAGTAGTGGTCCCTGTGCTATATAGCCGACTCTTACTAGTTATCTATTTTATATATAGTAGTGTGTAAATGTGAATCCCAGTCTCCCAGTTTATCCCACCTTCCATCTGTGATTGTGCTTCGGTTTTGTAAAAATGTTTATTTGTTCCCTTTTTTCAGATTCCAGATATAAGCGATATCACATATTTTTCTTTCTGTGTCTGTCTTACTTCACTCAGTATGACAATACTAGATCTATCCATCTATAATTCTTTTAAACTATTTTCATGCATTGCTCCACTAAATGAAGTACAGATTCCTTAACCCCACAATTTCCATGGGCATTTTGATTTTGCATTAGTATGTAGGTTAACTTGAAGGGACCTGGTATCTTCCCAATGTTGTCTTCTCCGTCAGGAGTGTAGCCTCTCTCCATTTACTCAGGCTGACCTTATAGCAGGTTCCAATGTTATCTTTTTAGTGGTCAAGAAGAGGCTTCGTGAAAAGTATGCTACCTTTGTCCTTTAGGTCATTTCTTATAGTACAAATTATTTTTCATAATTTGCATTTCTTAAAGAAAGGCAATGCCAAAGAATGCTCAAACTACTGCACAATTTCATTCATCTCACACGCTAGTAAAGTAATGCTCAAAATTCTCCAAGCCAGGCTTCAGCAATACATGAACTGTGAACTTCCAGATGTTCAAGCTGGTTTTAGAAAATTCAGGGGAATGAGAGATCAAATTGCCAACATCTGATGGATCATTGAAAAAGCAAGAGAGTTCCAGAAAAACATCTACCTCTGCTTTATTGACTATGCCAAAGCCTTTGACTGTGTGGATCACAATAAACTGTGGAAAATTCTCAAAGAGATGGGGAATACCAGACCACCTGACCTGCCTCTTGAGAAACCTATATGCAGGTCAGGAATCAACAGTTAGAACTGGACATGGAACAACAGACTGGTTCCAAATAGGAAAAGGAGTACGTCAAGGCTGTATATTGTCACCCTGCTTATTTAACTTATGTGCAGAGTACAAGATGAGAAACACTGGGCTGGAGGAAACACAAGCTGGAATCAAGATTGCCAGGAGAAATATCAATAACCTCCAATATGCAGATGACACCACCCTTATGGCAGAAAGTGAAGAACTAAAGAGCCTCTTGATAAAAGTGAAAGAGGAGAGTGAAAAAGTTGGCTTAAAGCTCAACATTCAGAAAACAAAGATCATGGCATCTGGTCCCATCACTTCATGGGAAATAGATGGGGAAACAGTGGAAACAATGGCTGACTTTGTTTTTCTGGGTTCCAAAATCACTGTGGAAGATAAAAGTGAAAGAGGAGAGTGAAAAAGTTGGCTTAAAGCTCAACATTCAGAAAACAAAGATCATGGCATCTGGTCCCATCACTTCATGGGAAATAGATGGGGAAACAGTGGAAACAATGGCTGACTTTGTTTTTCTGGGTTCCAAAATCACTGTGGATGGTGATTGCAGCCATGAAATTAAAAGATGCTTACTCCTTGGAAGGAAAGTTATGATCAACCTAGACAGCATATTGAAAAGCAGAGACATTACTTTGCCAACAAAAGTCTGTCTAGTCAAAGCTGTGGTTTTTCCAGTGGTCATGTATGGATGTGAGAGTTGGACTATAAAGAAAGCTGAGTGCTGAAGAATTGATGCTTTTGAACTGTGGTGTTGGAGAAGACTCTTGAGAATCCCTTGGACTGCAAGGAGATCCAGTCAGTCCATCCTAAAGGAGATCAGTCCTGGGTGTTCACTGGAAGGACTGATGCTGAAGCTGAACCTCCAATACTTTAGCCACCTGATGGGAAGAGCTGACTCATCGGAAAAGACCCTGATGCAGGGAAAGATTGAGGGCAGGAGGAGAAGGGGACGACAGAAGATGAGATGGTTGGACAGCATCACCGACTCAATGGACATGGGTTTGGGTGGACTCCGGGAGTTGGTGATGGACAGGGAGGCCCAGTCTGCTGCAGTTCATGGGGTGGCAAAGAGTTGGACACGACTGAGCGACTGAACTGAACTGAGTGCTTTGAGTAACGTTTTTAATGTATGCTTTTAAATCTTATAAGACTTTATGGTGGTTAGCTTTTAAGGGGAACAGTTTTGATGAGAAGAATTTTCAGTGTAAGGTTTTTAAAATTGCCTTTTTTGGCTGTTTATAAATATAAACATTTCTACAAATACTTATTGTTACATGAAACAATAATGTAAATGTATAAGAATATATGTTTATGTCAAGGAACAAAATACTTCAATACATATTTTTTTCTTTAGATTCTGGAATTGAAGACATGCTTTGGACGGAAAAGTATCAACCTCAGAACTCCAGTGAACTCATAGGCAATGAGCTAGCTATAAAAAAGTTACATAGGTTGGTAAAATTTATAAAGGAATTGAGAAATAGTTTATGAATCTAGTTTTACTATTTATTTATACTGAAATCTAGAAATTATGGGCTTCCCTGATGGCTCAAATGGTAAAGAATCTGCCTACAATGGAGGAGACTCGGGTTCGATCCCTGGGTCAGGAAGATCCCCTGGAGAAGGGAGTGGCTTCCCACTCCAGTATTCTTGCCTGGAGAATCCATGGACAGAGGAGCCTGACAGGCTACTGTCCATGGGATTGCAAAGGGTCAGACACGAGTGAACGACTAACACAACGCTAGAAATTATAAAGTTATACATCATAAGGTAAAACCTTAAAAAATAAAAATCCAAAGTGAAAAGTAAAGGTACCTCTTTTCTCCTGTTTCTATTCCTTACTATTAACGATGTCTTATAAAACCTTCCAGAAAAAAATTAATACATATATTTGCTCTTCCTAACAGATAGGATCATATTACTGCTAACTCAGGTCATAATCCTTTGTCTTCAATTCCCACCTCCAAAGAGTTCTGGAAATTGAAAGTTTATTAACTTTATTTTATACATAATATTTATTATGACCTTCCCTGATGGCTTAGAGGTAAAGAATCTGCCTGCAGCGCAGGAGATGCGAGTTTGATCCCTGGGTTGGGAAGATCCCCTGGAGAAGGAAAAGGTAACCCACTCTAGTATTCTTGCCTGGAAAATCCCATGAACAGAGGAGCCTAGAAGGCTACTGTCCATGGAGTCGAAAAGAGTTGGACACAACTTTAGTGACTAAACAATGACAAAAGTTCATTATAGTCTTTATCGGTCCCAACCAGAAATATCCAGTGATTATAGATGTACTTCCACAGACCCACTAAAGGTATTATGTGATATATAGTATATGTTCCAAATTACATTTCTAATATCTGAAAAATCCTGAATTCTAAAACTCACCTGGCCCAAAGGATTTCATACAAGGAATTGGGAGCCATAATAATAAACACTTTGAGATTGGCATTGTTCTAAGTACTTGATAGTTCTTAGCTCATTTAATCCTTAGAATGTTCCTATGAGGGTAAATACTGTTCCTCAGGAAGATTGAGTCCTACAGAGGTTGAGTTAGTTGTACGAGGTCACACATCTAAACAGTGATGGAGCTCAATTTAAACTGAGGCAGTCTAGTTCCAGATGAGAATTTAATCTTCCTACTCATAGCATGGTGTATCAGACATCTTTCAAGTCATCATACATTCTATTCCATTTCTAAGTTTCTCTGTACTGGTTTCTTATGTGACCATACCATAAGGTATCTTTTTCCCTACTGATGCACTTTTAAGTTTTTCCTTTTGCAGGCTAATTTAAACAATGTTGTAGTGAATATCTTTGCACATATCGTCTTGAGTATTTAGGCAAAATTGCTTCATTTTAAAATATTCATGCCAGTGTAAAATTATTTTACTATATAGTTGATTCAAAAGCATCATGGAATTCTTAAAATGTAACAATATACCATACCTTCCCCCCAACAACCATTTTAACATATTTTTTAAAAACTATATTCTGTGACTTATTTTTATTAACATACATTTTCTTTTGATAGTTGGTTGAAAGACTGGAAAAGAAGAGCTGAATTGGAAGAAGGACAGAATTTGAAGGGAAAAAGAGACGAGAAACAGGAAGGTATTTTGAGTCTTTTTTTTTCCATTTCACTGAACATTTTTAGAATTAGATTAGCTAAACACTTCTGTGAGGCTTCTTATTTGGTATCTTATGTTGGGTTTTCTCGTTTTTGTACATTGAATTGCCAACATTTATTGGCAGGAAGTTGTGGGATTTGGTCACCGGGTTTGGTGAGATAGAACTGCTGCCCAGGCAGTAGTTTTATGTGTATTTGAATGATTTTTCAGATTCTTTGGATAGCAGAGACTTCAAAGGCAGTTCAGATGACGAAGAAGAAAATCGCCTTTGTAATACCGTTCTTATAACAGGCCCAACAGGAGTGGGGAAGACTGCTGCGGTATATGCTTGTGCCCAAGAACTCGGATTTAAGGTTAGTAACAGCTCTAGTGGATGAATACCAATGTAATGAAATGAAGAGAAATATAAACCATTCTGCCCTTTTCATGTATTCTTTTAGATATTTGAAGTGAATGCCTCTTCTCAGCGCAGTGGTAGACAGATTTTGTCTCAGCTGAAGGAAGCTACTCAGTCTCATCAAGTAGACAAGCAAGGTGTCAACTCACAGAAACCCTGCTTTTTTAATAGCTACAATATCGGCAGGTCACCAAGTAAGTGAATTATTTTCTTCAAATCATAGCCTTTAAGAAATGAAAACTTAAGAAAAGAATTTTAGTAATCAATATTTTGCCATATTTTATCTCTTCCTACTTATATATGTGCCTTTCAAATTTTTCTCAGGTTTTATGTTTTAAAACAGATCTCATGACCATCACATAATTTTATTCATGTATATATATATATACACTTTAGTATTTAGCTCTAACTGATAAGGACTTTTTAAAAGCATAATTGCAATATCATAACCAGGCTAACAAAGTTAACCACATACCTTAATTTGATCTGATACATAGTCTGATTTCAGTTTTCTGTTGTTTCAAATGGTTCGTTCAAATCAGGATTCGAACAAAGTCTACACCTTAGATTAATGTCTCTTAAGTGTCTTTTCATCTCTCTTAACAACTCCCACACTCTTTCTCTTCATGTTATGGGACATTGGTCATAAAAATGTCTCACATTCTGGATTTGGCTGACCAAAGTCTGGTATCAGTTAACACATTCCTCTTCCTTGTATTTCTTATAAATTGGCAGTTAGATCTGTGGGCTTGATTAGATTCCTTTGCGTTTTGGTGCCGGTATACATTCACAGATGGGGCTGCGCTTCCTGTGGTGTCACAGCAAGAGATACATAACAACTGGTTATACCACTTTTAGTGATACTAAGATATTTTTTATTTTAAGATTATACCTCTTCCCTGGTGATGTTGAAATGTCTGATTTTTATGACATGATAGTGATACCTATGGTAATTTTTTTCAAAGCTCAAAATTTCCACTGTTTTTTCAAACATCTATGATACACAAGAAATATAAGATCTCTGAAGGTGAGGGTATGGAAAAAGAATAGGACACAGTCATGGATATGTGCATGTATGCTGGTATGTAAAGAAGATTCTGCTCTGAGTCCATTGATAATAACTAGTGCATGTAAAGGCTAGTTATTGGGGTACTTAGAGAGGAACAAAGGACAAGCTCTGGGATAAATGCCAGGCTACTGTCAGGCTTCTGAAAGGTGGACATCAGCCATTAGTTCTTAACTTTGTATCCATCTTTCATATCTAGAAAAACATATCACTTGCTTGTAGTACCATTTACTGTGGGTTGAATCAAAGTTGGACTAGAAGGCATGTAATGTGCTCAGTATACACCAATATCACTTTTCCTCCAGCCTTTAGTTGTGGCATGTGAACTCTTAACATGCACCATATGGGATCTAGTTCCCTGACCTGGGATTGAACCCAGGCCCGCTGCATTGAGAGAGTGGAGTCCTAACCACTGGATGACCAGAGAAGTGCCCCTCTAGCTTCTTTTGACCTCTAGCAGA
The DNA here is from genome assembly GCA_006410635.1 of Cephalophus harveyi. Lineage (NCBI taxonomy): Eukaryota > Metazoa > Chordata > Mammalia > Artiodactyla > Bovidae > Cephalophus > Cephalophus harveyi. The sequence continues at coordinate 19,847 of SJYT01021138.1, forward strand.
TATAGACAGAGTGAATGGTGGGATTGTGAACAATATTTACTTCAAAAATGGAAAAGAGTATCTTTTCCAAATGATTGGCTTTATCTTCTCTACAGATAGGCTAACAATACAGTAATATTTGAGCGTAAAGAGTATTTGTAAGAATGAAAAAGAATTTTTATATCTTTGCTTTTTAACTTGTTCGAGTAGAATTATACTGTGGATAACTCAATCTTGCCATCTGTTTAATTTTTAGAATATTTGTTTTTAAGTGCAGTTTGTTTTTGGCAGAAAAATTATGCTCCCCCAAGAAGGTTGTTACATCACCAAGAAAACTTCCTCCACCATCACCACAAAGTAGTGGACCAAAGCGAACACTTCCACCTAAAACTTTGGCAAATTATTTTAAAGTGTCTTCTAAGCCAAAAAATAAAGAACAAATAGGAGCACTTCTGGAAAATAATAAAGGTAAGACACTAAATTGACAAAGAACCCTGATTCATAAAAATTGGATCATATTTCATGAGTTCCTATTGGTATTTATTAAAAATCCAAAGGTCCTACTTGTAGCGATCTTGATACTTTGTTTCAGTTTTGATAGGGGATTTCAGTTTGCATGTTTCAGTTTTGATAGGGGATTTCAGTTTGCGCTTATTCTGTGGAAATAGTCAACGTTCAATCAAAAGTTGATTTGAAAGAAGATAGGGTACATATATACAATGAATATTATTCATCCCACTAAGAGGAACAAAATAGGGTCATTTGTAGAGACCTGAATGAACCTGGAGTCTATCATACAGAGTGAAGTAAGTTAGAAAAACAAATATCATACATTAACGCATGTATGTGGAATCTACAAAAATGGTACAGATGAACCTACTTCCAAGGCAGGAATAGAGACAGAGACATAAAGAAGAAACATGTGAACACAGCAGGGGAAGGGGAGGGTGGGATGAATTGTGAGATTAGGATTGACATACATACACTACCATGTGTAGATAGCTAGTGGGAAGCTGCTGTATAGCACAGAAAGCTCCGCTTGGTGCTCTGTGATGACCTAGATGAGTGGGATGGAGGGTGGGGTGGGAGGGAGGTCCACGAGGGAGGGGATATATGTACACATATAGCTCATTCACATCATTGTACAGCAGAAACTAACGCTACATTGTAAAGTAATTATATTCTAATGAAAGAGTTGATTTTATATAAAATATTATTTTATATGCAGGAATCAAAAATTCTTTTGAACAGAAACAAATCATTCAGACTAAATCTACAAACACAACTAATTCAAATGTCAGAGAGTTTGGGGCTGAGGAACCCAACAGGAAAAATGCAACATCCCTCATTCTTTTTGAGGAGGTAGGTTTACAGAGGTATACATTTGTGATATCTCCTGATAAAAGCTTATTCTAGAGGTTACTATATATGTTACTCTGATGATCTGTAAAACAGCCAAGAAAGTCAGGAATAATTGTGTCTATGACCTGAGTTCAATCCCTGGGTTGGGAAGATCCCCTGCAGAAGATAATGGCAATCCACTCCAGTATTGTGGCCTAGAGAATCCCATGGACAGAAGAGCCTGGCAGGCTACAGTCCATGGGGTTGCAAAGAGTCAGGTATGACTGAGTGACTAACACTCACTCATTTCAAATTAAAGTGAATAAAACTGTCAACCATAGAAGAATTTTTCAGGAACACGACTCATGCAATTTGATTACTGTTTAGAGTTTGTACAATTATACTGGCCCATACTTATCCAATTATAATAATAGGTGACTGTATTTCTTTGGTTTTAATGTTTGATAATTTCTTTACTCTTTTAATAGTGTAAGACATTGTAAGCATAGTGTGAAGTCACACTGTTTACAAATTCATAAATTTTGTCTCTGACATATAGTATATCTACTGTGTATACATAACTAATATTCAAATAAGTGTATTGTTACTCACTATGTCAATATCCAAATAACCATTTTATTCTTTAGGTTGATGTCATTTTCGAAGAAGATGCTGGATTTTTGAATGCAATCAAAACATTCATGGCAACCACAAAAAGACCTGTAATCCTTACGACAAGTGGTAGGTAACCAGTGATTTTACAATTAATTACTTTCAGTTAAAATATTTGGGGAAAGCTTCTAATTTTGGTTAGATACATTGCTTTAGAAGTCTGCTGGCAAATTAAATTGTTTTTTTTTTCCTAAAGAGGAGGCTCCTAAGATCATTTTTATTAATCAAATAAGAATTATTCAAATCTGCAATTGATTTGCAGCCTTGCATAATTATAAAACTTAATATATTAACTTGCAAATACCAATGACTTTAAAGAATGGGTACTACTTTGAATTACTCTGTTGGGGTGTTAGATACTTAGGATGCCAACAACAGCCTACACAGATAAAGAAATTTATGGACAAGCCAGTGAAGGGGTTTTGGGAAGAAAAATAACATCTTTCTCTTTATCTCTTCCTCATACCTATAATTAGGTCACCAAACCTCATTTACTGGTCAGAATTTTTTATGGAACCTCACCTTTCTGCAGTTCCTTAATATTGAACTTGGCCATTCCTTAGCCCTTGATAATGTTTACGTATGGATTAATTGCATATTTCAGCTGAAGTCAACCATCATCAGTCTCACAGAATTGGTCCCCTTTTCTTTATACTTAGAATTCGGTTTTTAATTTTAAAATTTCATGCAATATTTTTCATTCTATATATTGTATTATAATATTTTCAATATTTGTTATTGCAGATATTCAGAATGTCTCTACTATGGATTTTTGTAGGAAAATGTGTTTGTGTTAGACTCTACTTAGAAGTTAATGGCCCATTTAATAGTTAATGATTGTACTCTAAAAATATCGTTAAAATCATGTTAATCACAAGTAACTTGGTAGTTTAAAAGGTCAAGGTAGAAATTCAGTTCCTTAATGATTTATAATTTGTATGATGTTTTCATTACTGGTGAAATATAGAATACTTTCATAGAGAACGTATGACTAGAGAAAGTACCTTAGTGGTTTTAATGTTTAAAAATATATTTTTTCACTATAGATCCAGCATTTAGTTTAATGTTTGATGGCTGCTTTGAAGAAATTAATTTTAATACTCCTTCACTGGTAAGCTTTAAATTTTGATGATCATAAATTATATATCACAATTATATAACAGGTAATTTATTTTAATATTTATCTATATTTTAACTATTTAAGGGGTATGTTAACATTTTTGAGTTTTAAGTGAAAAGTGAAAGCGAAGTCACTCAGTCATGTCCGACTCTTTGCAACCCCGTGGACTATAGCCTACCAAGCTCCTCCATCCATAGGATTCTCCAGGCAAGAATACTGGAATGGGTTGCCATTTCCTTCTTCAGGGCATCTTCCCGACCCAGGGATCGAACCCGGGTTTCTCTGAGCCACCAGGGAAGCCCATTTTGAGTTTTAGGAGACTTCTGATTTTTTTTTTACTTAAAATTTTTTTTTTTTTCCTCAAAATTCAAATATTCAAATTTTTACTAGACTCCAGTGTTCTTTAGTTCTTTTTCATAGTAACCAGTGCTTTTTTAAGGTGAAATTTACATACAGTTAAAATTGCACTTAAGTATACAATTTGAAAAATATGAACAGAGATAAATATCCATGTAACAATTATCCAGATCAAAATCACCTCATTATCCAGATCAAAATCACCTCAAAAAGTTCCCTTGGGCCCTTTTTAGTTAGCACTCCCCTCTCCACCAGAGATAACCACTATTCTAACGTGTATTAACTCAGATTAGTTTTGTGTGTTATGAAACTTCGTGCTTTAATTTTCAAATTCTTTGTTTGCATACATTATAAACTCCTCGATACAATGCTCTGTTTTTTGCTTTAGCTGATCATATATACTTTAAAGAAATTAAGAAGGTAAAAAGTCAAGTTTATGTTTACCTGTGTAATTTCGTATGTTCTTAATTTCTGTATGAAGATCTAAGTTTTTCCTTGGTTTTATTTCTCTTTAGCCTCAAGAACTTTATTAGCAATTCTTATAGAACAAGTCTGCTGGCAATGGATTATATTAGATTTCTTTCATTTTTTCCTTCACTACTTTAAACATGTCATTTCACTGTGTTTTGATCACCACTGTTTCTGTTATGTCCCAGCAGTTTGAACAGATTTTTAAAATTTATGTTTCTGTCCCGTATGTAATGTGTCATTTTCTTCTAGATACCTTCAAGATCCTCTCTTTAAGTTTTAGTTTTCAGCAGTTTTCTTGTGATGTTCCTGGGTATTATTTTTCTTCATATTTATCCTGCTTGTGATTCTTCATTATCTATTATCCTTAATTATATATCATTCTTCCAATTAGGGAACTTTGTAGACTTATTTTTCTGAATTTATTTTATTTTCATTTTCTCTTTTTCCCATCTGGGGATTTAATTACAAGAAGGTTGGACATTTACATTGACCCCCATGTCACTGAGATGTGCTGTTTCTTCCCCAAGCCACTCTCTCAATTTTTTTTTCTGATTATACTTCTGATTTGGTGATTTATATTGATTTATCTTCAAGTCTACTGACCTTTTTCTCTGCCATCTCTGTTTTTCCATGAGGTCCATCCATAGAAATCTTTATTCTAATATTACATCAATTTTTAGTTTTACAAGTTCTTTTTGCTTCCTTTTTATGGATTCTATTTTTTTGTTGAAATTTCCTATTTTCCTTAAACATAGTTTTACTAGCTTTTTTAAAATTCTTTCTGCTAATTCCGGCTTTGTCATCTTGTGATCAGTCTCTACTTGATTGTCTTGCCTCTGAGGTATTGGTTCAGTTCAGTTCAGTTCAGTCGCTCAGCCATGTCCGACTCTTGCGACCCCATGAATCGCAGCACGCCAGGCCTCCCTGTCCATCACCAACTCCCGGAGTTCACTCAGACTCACGTTCATTGAGTCAGTGATGCCATCCAGCCATCTCATCCTCGGTCGTCCCCTTCTCCTCCTGCCCCCAATCCCTCCCAGCATCAGAGTCTTTTCCAATGAGTCAACTCTTCGCATGAGGTGGCCAAAGTCCTGGAGTTTCAGCTTTAGCATCATTCCTTCCAAAGAAATCCCAGGGCTGATCTTCTTCAGAATGGACTGGCTGAATCTCCTTGCAGTCCAAGGGACTCTCAAGAGTCTTCTCCAACACCACAGTTCAAAAGCATCAAGTCACAGTTTATTGTGATCCACACAGTCAAAGGCTTTGGCATAGTCAATAAAGCAGAAATAGATGTTTTTCTGGAACTCTCTTGCTTTTTCCATGATCCAGCGGATGTTGGCAATTTCACCTCTGGTTCCTCTGCCTTTTCGGAAACCAGCTTGAACATCAGGAAGTTCACGGTTCACGTATTGCTGAAGCCTGGGTTGGATAATTTTGAGCATTACTTTACTAGCGTGTGAGATGAGTGCAATTGTGCAGTAGTGTGAGCATTCTTTGGCATTGCCTTTCTTAGGGATTGGAATGAAAACTGACCTTTTCCAGTCCTGTGGCCACTGCTGGGTTTTCCAAATTTGCTGGCATATTGAGTGCAGCCCTTTCACAGCATCATCTTTCAGGATTTGAAACTGGAATTCCATCACTTTCACTAGCTTTGTTCGTAGTGATGCTTTCTAAGGCCCACTTGACTTCACATTCTAGGATATCTGGCTCTAGATTAGTGATCACAGCATTATGATTATCTGGGTCGTGAAGATCTTTTTTGTACAGTTCTTCTGTGTATTCTTGCCACCTCTTCTTACTTTTCCTATTTCTTTGTATGTCTAGTAATTTTAGATTTTTATCTTTTACTTTGTGAATGGTATATTGTACATTGTGAATGTATATATATATTCTGGATTCTTTTTTTTCTGAACAAGTATTCTGTTCAATTTTTTTTTTTTAGCTGGGCTGCTTTAAGACAGCCTCACGCATGTGAAGTTCAAGCATCAACCAGTGATTTGCGTTCTTTAGAGTTAGGATTTCTGTTTCACTACTTTCGTGGACCTCCCCGTCACTTTGTATTTGCTGCTACCACTATTACAGCCTGCACTCAGTCAAAAATCAATTTTCAAAGGTGTGGTGGGGATTCACCCAAGGCCATTTCATTTGTCCAAGTGTTGATTTCCCTTCCATTTTCTTCTGCCTTTGGTTATTCTCTTGTTCGTTCAGATAATTGGATTTTTATATTTTCTTAAGTTGATTATAGAACTTATTATTGATGGCAAGGTTTGTCTTATAGTAAGTACTCTTTTGTTATTGAAAGGAGGATTCCTGGTCTGTGTGAAGAAGTCCCAGATGTGTGCAAGAATAATACATATATATAAAGTCAAAGATACCATAGGGAAAAATGTTTTTAATTGTCTTATTATAATGTAAAAATGCTAGTAGTCTTGTAATATCTGTGAACTGTGAATATAATTTTATATGTTTTAGCTTTTCAAGGTAAAAAGCTTTCCATAAACAATAGGAGAATTATATTGTTTTATAAAAAATATAGCAAATTAATTGTACACTAAATAAAATTTAAAAGTAAACTTTGTACATTTACTGGTAACAAATATGTATTTTAAATTTTTTTTCTATTTCTCATTTACATACATTTATTCTTTAATGCATGGATTGATATGATTTACTAAGTCTGGTTTTCAAAAGTTATTCAGTAAGTATGTTTCTTCCTGTATAGTATAGTATTCATATTTATCATTTTAATGGCTGTAAATGTTCCATCAGGTTGTACCATTGATCCTAAGGGATTGTCTTACGGTTTAATAAGATTGCCTTTAGTATTCAGGTTGGAGAATGTCCCATTAAAAAAAAAACCAAGATACAGTCTTGCTGTCTCAGACTGTATACAGTTAATAAAAGCATTATATATAGATGCTTTTAATTTGGTAACGTATTTCATTATATTTTTCAATCATTCTCAATAAGAATTAAGATGTTTTAAAATTTTAGCGAAATTTGGCTTTTTGTTAGAATATTGATGTATTTCTGTTAACTCTGCAGTTGACCATGTTTCTTTCCTCCCTTTCTCCCTTTCTACCCCTCGCCTCCCCCCAACCCCAGCTAAATGTTGCCAGCTACCTACAGATGATCTGCTTGACTGAAAATTTCAGAACTGATGTAAAGGATTTTGTAACATTGCTAACTGCAAATACTTGTGATATCAGGAAAAGTATCCTTTACTTACAGTTCTGGATTAGAAGTGGAGGTGGATTTTTAGAAGAAAGGCCATTATCTCTTTGTCGTAAGTTGCTTTTTTAGAAAGGAAATTTCTGTTATGGGATTCTATATTAAAATATATGTTGTACCAAAATATTTGAAAATTATAAAAATTTTAACCATTGGGGTATCGTGTCAATATTAAAATAAACATGTATACATCAACTTTGTTCCTGAAAGTTTTGTAAGCATTAAATGTGGGTATTTACAATTAAACTGAATCTGGAACAAATGGTTACTTGTACATTTATAAATATACAGTTTCTTATAAATAAATAGAATTATATTATTTAGCAGCTTCCTTTTTTCACCTATTAAAAATGTATTGGTGATTTTTCCATATGTAAATTATTTTTAGATAGCTGTATTGTAAATTCCCTGTTAGCTTCTTTAATAGCCTATAATCCTGTCTTTCCTAAGAATTCTGTTATTTCATAAATGCTTCATTTCTTATCAATCTTCAGTCATTGTTACCTAATTCAAGTCACAGACGTTTTCTGAGGACTTTCTCCATGCCAGGTCCTGTGTTTATATGAATTAAGACATGGTTCTTTCCCTGAAGAAGTTCACAGTTTGTGGTTTCCATGCTCCATAGTCACAGTTCTATAGTTACAGATCTTGCTCTGGGAAATATACTAATATTTAAATTTTAAAAAGGTGAAGTTCTGTTACATTAATCCCTTATCAGTTTTTCAGTTAGTTCAGAATTTAATCTGTCTCTTATACACATCTAGATGTGTATAAGAGACAGCCTCTGTCTCAGGGCCACCAGGGAAGTCCCTAAACCTATTTTTAAAAAGATCATCACCTGAGTGATTCACATTCACAATTTGACAGCACAGTGACACTTGGTTGGAGAGAGGTGGATTGAGGGTCATGAGAAAGGGAGGTGTAAATTAGTTTGGCATTGAAGCACCTTTAGGAATATTTAGGGAACTCTACCTTCTAGAAACAGCCCACACACATATTCCAACAGAGCTAAATCAGGTAATACAAAAAAATACAGAAAAAAAATACTACCATAATTATAAATATAATTTGTAACTCCAATTTTTTCATTTTAAATATTTACACACTAATAAAAATATACAAATAGTCTGTTTTAAATGTACATTAAGAGAAATAAACACTTCCATGAACATCAATATAAAAATTTCTCGAGAGCCACATGAGACTCCGTAGAAGGCATTGTTAATGTAGAATATTAAGGGAAGTCAGCTGCCAAAGTGTTCATAGTCTCTCTTGAAATGTTAAGATGAATTCCTTCAAGATAGTGCAGGAATCTGTCAAAATTACAAGGAAAAATACAATTTAAATATTAATATTTCCATCAGATAAGAATATTTATCAATCTGTAAACAGCTATGTCAAATGTTCTTTCTATAAGAAGCTTTACCTTCTTTTACTTTTTCCTTGTTCCTTTAGCTTCTCAGTCCTACAGATGTTTCGAAGAGTTGGCAAGTATTCAATTATACTAGCTTGTCTATTACCCAGGTTCAGAAGAGATCGGCTGGAAAATACACTTTTGATGACTGATACCCTCTGCCAAGCAGTGCTGTAAATTAAAAGTAATGCATTACCTTTTGATTTTTAATGTCCAATAAAAATGCAACAGTCTCAAACACAACCAGCTTCTGGTCTCTGCTGCTGCTGCTAAGTCGCTCCAGTCGTGTCCGACTCTGTGCAACCCCATAGACGGCAGCCCACCAGACTCCCCCATCCCTGGGATTCTCCAGGCAAGAATACTGGAGTGGGTTGCCATTTCCTTCTCCAGTGCATGAAGGAGAAAAGTGAAAGTGAAGTCACTCAGTCGTGTCCGACTCTTAGTGACCCCATGGACTGCAGCCTACCAGGATCCTCCGTCCATGAATTTTCCAGGCAAGAGTACTGGAGTGGGGTGCCATTGCCTTCTCCATCTGGTCTCTACTCCACCTTGATTCTAGTCTAGTGAAGTGAAACTCACTCAGTAGTGTCCGACTCTTGCGACCCCATGGACTGCAGCCCACAAGGTTCCTCTGTCCATGGGATTCTCCAGGCAAGAATACTGGAGTGGGTTGCCATTTCCTAGTCTAGACTAGATTAACTGTATTCCAGATGAGCCTCCTGTACCATTTTCAATACATCAGTCACTTCCGTACTGAAAAGACTTTCTTGGCCACCTGCTGGCTACACAGCAAATCCAGACCCCTTCTCTGTGATCCAAGAGTCTTCCAAATCTACTCTCCCTGCCCCCAATCTCTCATTATTTCTCTTCTCAGAAATCAGGCCAGTCTCCTTAACTGTTTTCTTACAAGCTACAATATTATGGGCTTACCTGGTCAATAAAGCCCAGCATTTCAAAATTAGTAAGAGAAAGAAACCAATAACTCCCCCCCCTTTTTTTTACCATTATTGAAAAATAAAAGTAAACAGAAGACTTACTCTAAATTAGCTGCAGACTGACTGAAGCATACATTGTTGCGTCTTTGAGAAATATAAAAAGTAAGCTCTTTTGTGGGATCTCTTCCTAATTTCTTGCAAGAATTCAGAGACGTTTCTAATGCTTTTGAAATAGCAGAAGAACATTTGGTAAAGCTGAGAGCTTCTACAGCTGCCTTTATTTCTCCAGATCTTTGAGAAGTCCATCCATCACGACTCTCGAGACTAAACTCATCACAAAGTCCACTTTTAACCTTTCCATTTGTCCAACCAAAATCATCTTTACCAAACTCCCTTTGTTCCCGTACATCCATTAGAAGGGCATCTAAGAAGGACATGTTGTCCATGAACTCAGTGAGAGAATTTAAACAGTGAGAAACAAGGACAGAACATTTTTTTTCTGCTGGTGTTGTAGGAGGACGAGGAATAGATTCAACGTTTGACTCTAGACATTTGTTTAGTTTCTTTGTCTCTGGATTGCTTTCTTTATTTCTGGCTTTCCTTTCTTCTAAATTTGAAGAAGATGCAGAATAAAGACTAATACATTCACCAGAAATGTCCAATTCACTGTCAAATAAGTCACTGTCATCTAAAGTTACAATCTTTTTCTTATGTTTCTTTTTTGGTGACTTTTTCAAAGGCTTCTCTCCTTCAAAAGGTGTCCCAGCGAGACATCTCATGTTTTCTGTTGCTGCATTGGTGTCCACATTTATTGATGAAACAGAAGAGTTTTCTGTTTCTGGAATGATGTCAACAGGTAGTGGTAGAATGAACTCAAGATTACTATATAAGAAATCCACATTCTGCATTTGGAATTCTGTAAGAAGGTGGATGAGCTTATGCCATTCTTCCTTTGTTCTGATTTTGTGCTGAAAAACAATTGTGAGTAAAGAAATGTTATAATAGTACCTAGTCTGAACATTTTTCTACCCATATGAATAGTGTCATTCCTATCTCTCTTCAAAGTAATGAGTCTCTACCCTTCATAATTTTATTAACTTACACTTCCTTAATACATCAAAACAGTATTATGAGTCTAAAAAATTAATTTGGAGTGTTAAATTGAAGAATTAAATTCTCTAATTGTCAGTATATACCCTAATTCAATAATTAGCAATTCATTTGCTTAAAAACTATTCTGAAACTTTTTTTTAATCTGAAATATCTCTAAGTTCTATATTCTATAATATATATTTAAAGCAATGCCTATGCACCATTTGTCATAGTGGTACAACGTGTTAAAATCAGCAATCTGAAGCCTATACAAATTATTGGTAAATTACAATTAACCTTAGATTCAAACAATAGAAGTGAGTGTTGGGAAGATGAAAAAGCACGTAAATATTCCAAAATAGGCACTGAAAATACCTTCAAAAATGAAAATAAGTCTTCAGATGGGGAAAAAATGTTCTTAAGGCCGAACAAGGTCTCAGCACAACCAGTGTCACATTTGGGAAGGTCTGTTGGATTCCTTTTTGTATGTTTAGGGTTATTTTTGGAATCAGGGTCATCTTCAGAACAAACAAGTGGTACATTTCTGCTATTTCCTCCTAGAAAATTAGTAAAAGAAAAACTGAGTATCCATATTTTTATCAGACTGTAACAAGCAATTATTTAACATCCAAGATCCTTTGGCATTTTTTTTCTACCCAATCCTCATTTTGTTATTCTCCATCTGTGTATCTGATTCACAAAGAGAACAATACAAACATTTCTACATAAATTAAGTGGGGGTGGGTTTGTGGGATTACAAACAATCCAACTGAAGAAAGTACAAGGACACACAAATATCTAATAAACTCATAAAAAGATGTACAATTTCACCAATGATCATGGAGATTAAGATATTCATTTTTTACCTTTTAAATTGGGAAAAATTAAAAAGATAATCACTGCATACATTAATGAGAAACTGAAGATGACTTAAATATTGCCTAGTAGGTAATGGTTAATTATGTTACATCCATTTTATATTAAAGAATAGCATGCAGTTGAGAAAAAAAGGGCTAGGACTATATACTGACAATAAATTGTCAAGTAAAAGAAAAGCAAATTATTTAACTATACATAGTGCTGGTAATTCTGCTAAATAAGTAGGCAGCAATATTTGTATATGCACAGATAAAGGTCTAACGGTAGCTACCTTTAAGAAGTGGGGAAGCTCTTTTACTTTTCATGTTATATATTTCTCTACTGTTTGATTTCCATTGAGTATATATTTGTGTGTATGTATGTATGTTTTTAAGACAAGATGAAATGCATTTAAGATCTTCAAGAAAATAAATAATGTTAAAGTTCCTGGTACTGCATTTTATATTCAGTAATATGGTGATAGTTATTAACTATTTTGTTTATAATATGACAATTTCATGTCTTATTTATCATATTTACTTCTAAGAAATAGTGAAACTGCCAGCTTAAATTGAATTATTAATAAATACTTGAAAAGAATAAGATATTAAATTCTGAACTAACTGAAAAACTGATAAGGGATTAATGTAACAGAACTTCACCTTTTTAAAATTTAAATATTAGTATATTTCCCAGAGCAAGATCTGTAACTATAGAACTGTGACTATGGAGCATGGAAACCACAAACTGTGAACTTCTTCAGGGAAAGAACCATGTCTTAATTCATATAAACACAGGACCTGGCATGGAGAAAGTCCTCAGAAAACGTCTGTGACTTGAATTAGGTAACAATGACTGAAGATTGATAAGAAATGAAGCATTTATGAAATAACAGAATTCTTAGGAAAGACAGGATTATAGGCTATTAAAGAAGCTAACAGGGAATTTACAATACAGCCATCTAAAAATAATTTACATATGGAAAAATCACCAATACATTTTTAATAGGTGAAAAAAGGAAGCTGCTAAATAATATAATTCTATTTATTTATAAGAAACTGTATATTTATAAATGTACAAGTAACCATTTGTTCCAGATTCAGTTTAATTGTAAATACCCACATTTAATGCTTACAAAACTTTCAGGAACAAAGTTGATGTATACATGTTTATTTTAATATTGACACGATACCCCAATGGTTAAAATTTTTATAATTTTCAAATATTTTGGTACAACATATATTTTAATATAGAATCCCATAACAGAAATTTCCTTTCTAAAAAAGCAACTTACGACAAAGAGATAATGGCCTTTCTTCTAAAAATCCACCTCCACTTCTAATCCAGAACTGTAAGTAAAGGATACTTTTCCTGATATCACAAGTATTTGCAGTTAGCAATGTTACAAAATCCTTTACATCAGTTCTGAAATTTTCAGTCAAGCAGATCATCTGTAGGTAGCTGGCAACATTTAGCTGGGGTCGGGGGGAGGCGAGGGGTAGAAAGGGAGAAAGGGAGGAAAGAAACATGGTCAACTGCAGAGTTAACAGAAATACATCAATATTCTAACAAAAAGCCAAATTTCGCTAAAATTTTAAAACATCTTAATTCTTATTGAGAATGATTGAAAAATATAATGAAATACGTTACCAAATTAAAAGCATCTATATATAATGCTTTTATTAACTGTATACAGTCTGAGACAGCAAGACTGTATCTTGGTTTTTTTTTTAATGGGACATTCTCCAACCTGAATACTAAAGGCAATCTTATTAAACCGTAAGACAATCCCTTAGGATCAATGGTACAACCTGATGGAACATTTACAGCCATTAAAATGATAAATATGAATACTATACTATACAGGAAGAAACATACTTACTGAATAACTTTTGAAAACCAGACTTAGTAAATCATATCAATCCATGCATTAAAGAATAAATGTATGTAAATGAGAAATAGAAAAAAAATTTAAAATACATATTTGTTACCAGTAAATGTACAAAGTTTACTTTTAAATTTTATTTAGTGTACAATTAATTTGCTATATTTTTTATAAAACAATATAATATAAGGATCCTAATTTTCTACAGTTGAAAAACATAGACATATACCTGTGTACAAAATATTTTTACCTCTTACAATATTTGTTCAATATATCTTTTCTTGTATTGCTAGTACATTGATTAAATGAAAGGCTAAACGTAAGACTATGCAATATTTAAATGGGAGTTCTAGATGAAATCATCTGGGTAGTATGGATACCAAAAATCAAGAAATGAAAGAAGCATTTTCCTCCCTAGTATGGACACAGGTAGTAGCTTTTTCTTTTCTCAGGTTTAGCATATTTTGAGGAAATACTTTCTCAGTTCTTAAACGTGATGAATACCTGGAAGACTTAAGATTTACTTTTGTGGTAAAAGTTACCACATTTTGATGACTTTTCAGTACTTAGCATCTTATCCTTTAAATGTCTAACTTGAACACATTTTCACCACAGCTATTTCCAGAAATATGTGAGAGGTAGAATGCCACCCACCTGGCCTGACCAACTGAATGGCTGGTGAAGCTGTGTACCAGAGTGCCACACAGTGGCAAACGAGCTGGTCTGGAAGAAGAATGATTTCAGACCTGTGCTTGGAGGTATCTGCAGCAGTTCCCAGGTGGAGACGCTTCTGAATACAGTCACATAGGTAGAGGCTGACAGTGCATGGCCACAAGTCTGGAGTGCACTTCAAAGTGCCTAGGGAGTTGGAGGCGCTGGAAGGGAGGACGTTCATGTATGTTATAGATCTGATTATTTGGAATTTTTTTTCCAACAAGTATACTTCACTTTTAGTTTAAAGGAAAGAAAAGACTTAATTCTTTGACATCAGGGTGACTTGGGTTCAGTATAAGTGAGATATAAGGAGGGCCTGAGTTTAAGCAAAATGGAGAGAGATGGGGAAAAAAATTAAGTGCTACTTTTGTGAGCAGATGGTCTATTGAGTAAAATATTTCAAAGTTAAAAAATGAGCCTGCACAAAATTCTGTAAAGCAATTACCCTTCAATTTAAAAAGTTTTTTAAATGAGCCTATTGGGCTTTCCCGATGGTCCAGTGGTTAAGACTCCATGCTTCCACTGTAAGGGGCACAGGTTTGACACCAGGTCAGGGGTCAAATATCTCACAGGCCACATAGTGCAGCAACGAAAAAGAGCCTGTTAAAACTTGCTTGTTTGGTGCTTAATAGATTGAGCTGATGAAGAGTTCCTTCTGAAACCATCAAACCACATTGTACTCACAGAGCAAGAGAAGGACTCCACAAGTTGTGTTATTGATTATATTTAGCTTTATTCCCATGATGAGCACCATCCAGAAAATTCATTAGTCCCCATTTTAACAATATGATAATAAAGCAGATCTTTTAGTGTAGATGGCACTTGCCTTTCAAGGAAGATAACTTTGTTTCCTGTTTTGGATGTTTAAGGAACATCATATTTTTTAACACTTAAACCTGAAAGGCACAGGATCTCATATTTATTGATTTAGCCTTGGTTTATTATTATATAAACCATTCAAGAGCCAAAAGTCTGACTTTAAACATCTAAATACATTCAAACTTGTGCTTTCTTCTCCGTTAACATGGATGTTCAAAACAGTTGCTTTTACAACTTAGGAGCTAATAAATATAAATTCTTAGAATATTAACAGCATGTAACATATTAAGCTCAGAATTTTAAGATTCAGTATTAAAAACAGCCAGTTCATAGAAGGCAATAGCTTGTAATAATGAATCATATAACTCCTCCACTCTGTTGTGTTCAGTAGATGAAAACATCTGTCTGTAGCGGACTATCTTCTCTGGTGGGAAGAATACCCGAGGCTCATCTTTCAGTACAGACTCTGAGAGGAGCTGCTTCACAACCTCTTTTCCACTAGTCCGTGTGTCCCCAATCATCAGCTCAAAATGCTTCCCCACTGCGTTTCGATTCATGCTCAGCACGTGATGATGACCATCCTGGGCAAACGCTGGATTCAGTAAGGCGTACAGCATGGCTTCTGTCATATGAAAATGTAACAGCACAGGAAACAGAGACGGGTTCTGAAATGAAGGTCCTGTTTTTTCCAGAACATAGAAGTCAGCTTTAGGCATCTTTGAAATGATTGAAGAAATCTTTGGGAGGAGAAAAAAGTAAAATAAGTGAATAAGTGAACAGGGCAACTAGGCCCGTGCATTCTAGAGCCCACGCTCTGCAGCAAGAGAAGCCACCGTAATGAGAAGCCTGAGCATGCCAACTAGAGAGAGCCTCTGCTCGCGGGAACTAGAGAAAGCCCATATGCAGCAATGAAGACCCAGTGCAGCCAAAAATTAAGAAAGAATTCACTGAGTTTTATTGTTTAGGCCTCCATCTCTGTCCCACTTCTGTTTGTTAAATAAATAACTTCCATTATATTGCCACTGACAGTTCTGAAGTAACTGAAAAAGACTTTTATGTAGGAGTAAGGATAGCCAAGTTCTTCTGATCATGGTTCTAGCAGGAACAAACTGAGCTAAAACAAGCCAGTTAATCCTCCTAATTACTACTTTCTTCATCTGTGCGATGGGCTTCATAATCCCTAAGATCTAGATTGACTTTAAAACTGGACAAAATTGTCTTATTTACCTTTTAAAAAATTCTAGGGTAGCATATAGGCTTGAAATGATTAGCCTAGACTCAATCACCTCTGCCACTGACTAATCACGTCAGATGACTGATTGAAACAGCTTTTACAGATACAATCAGGATGATCATTACTGCCCATCTCACCAGATTCTGAAGACTCAGATGAGACAATAAGTAACTGTGTGAAGAACAAGCTTTATAAATATGGTGCAGAAGTTTCTTAACATTGAGAACAGTATACTTTACCGCTGATTTTCTCAGGAACGACCTTTGAGTCATAAGGCATTTCTTGAAATAAATTATTCAGTTTTTAAAAAGATCATAAGTAGGGACTTCCCTGGGGGTCCAGTGGTTAAGAATCTGCCTGCCTGTGCAGGGGATGCAGGTTTGATCCCTGGTCCTGGTAGGTCCCACATGCCGTGGAGCAACTAAGCCTGTGGGCCACGACTATGGAAACTCGAGTACCTAGACCCTGTGCTCTGCAACAACAGAAGCCACTGCAATGAGAGGCCCACCCACCGCATCTAGAGAAAGACGGCACTCAGCAGTGAAGACCCAGCACAGCCAAAAATTAATTTTTTTTAAATTAAAAAAACATAAGCGATGGAAAACACAATAGGAACAGGTGAGTAGTAAGTACCCAAAGAAAATCCATCCTTACTATTTTATTTCATCCCTTTTAGGACTAAAAGATTCATGAGGAGCTCCAGCAGGTCAGGATTTAGAGGTGCAACTGCCTTACCTCTTCTAAATAGACAGATGATAGGTATGATCCTTTCATCAGTTGGCAATATTCGGTTTGCTGCCAGTCCAGCACTGCCAATTTACGATCAAGGTGAGCCCAGGCAATTCTTCGGGTACCAGAAACAATGGATACTATGCTATTAACTGCCTGAAACAAAAAAGCCTGGTTTAATTATAAGTGTGAACATTTTAACAGACACAAGGTTTAAGATACAAACTCATAAATCTAAATTAGTTTACGTGATAGAAATGATGCGTACAGTTTATGAACTAAGAATTATTAAACAGTAGTTATTATTAAAAGGTAACCAGCAGTAGTCAGTTTATAGGCAGAACTTTTACTTGTTCTCAGCACCTAGCTCAATGCAGTTGTTCAGATATTCAGATGTTGCTGGGGAATGTGCTAGATACTGGGAAACAAGAGACATGACCCTACATTATAAGAAACACCACCTTACAAGTTACACTGTAGAGAGGAGAAATAGGAAGACTTACTGGAGGACTAGGAGACTGAGTAAAATGGTAAACGGGAAGTTATTTCACCCAGATGTCTGCAGATATAGGCTGACACCTCTAGAGGCAGTGGCATAAAGAATGCAAGTGGCGAAAGGGCAGAGGGGTGGGCAGATTTCTGCAGAAAGTAACTTCCTTTATCCTGAGAGCTACTGGGAGCCACCAAAGCATACAACATTCAGGTGTAACAGACTGACATTTCAGAAAGAACACGGACAACTGTGTATAAGTGGATGGGAGCTGGCTAGACTAGGGAGAAAGATCTGTATCAGGTACCTGTTACACAACAAAGTTTTAAGAATCTTAGTCACAGTGAGAAGCACGAACAGATTAAAAGCAATAGGAGTATAATTGATATGTGGGATAAAGGAGGAAACGAAAACAGCCAGGTAACAACATTCCTTCTACATAAGTCCTGCACAGACCTACTTCTCTACATCAACTATCCTTTCTTCCTAAAATGCCTTCCTCTTCCTACTAGCCTCGCTCTCTCTCCAGGAACCAGGCTGAGTTCTAGTAAACATTCCCCAACACACAGTTCTCTCCACTAAATTGCCAATATACTACCTGTACATCTCATGTCTTTGAGAATAACTATAAATAGATTATGTGTGTATCCCTGGGTCCACAGGACTAAACTATAATTGCCAGAAGAATCCTGTCTTGGTGCCCAGAACAGTACTTTGCAAAGTAGGTTGTCAAATATTTAGGCAGTAAAAGAGACATTAAGAAAAAGAGTGTACCTTAACTCTCTCTTTTCCTATTTCTGGTTTGATGAGCTTTCTCAAGATCCGACTTTCCTGTAACTTCTTTTTTTTCCCTCCAGTCTCTGGATTAAGAATGGAGTTACAAACTTGAATGGTGATTTTATACTGGAACAAGGGCACATTCATTAAACTCTCCAAATTCTGAAATGGCCCAAACTTTTTTCTGTGTTCTATAATATTGAGGGACTTTTTTCCACGAAGCAATTTGAAAGCTTCAAGTTCTTTATTAGATGCTGTATTCAACACATGCAAGATGGAAGCCTGCTGTTCTGAAGAAAAGAGCTTGTCAAGTGTCTTTCCAGACTCCTTTGCAGCCTCATCAGAAAAATCAACATGGGGAATGATTTTCTTTGGTGCAGTGGATTCTTTCCGACAGCAGGAATTATGTAGGGCCTGGAATGAGGAGGACCCTAATGGAAGTGGAAAACATCTCCATCTCCCTAAAAGAAAATTTTAGCAAAATTTAAATTAGACGTTAGTTCCTTTTAGTATTGTGGCCTAACGAGGGCCTTTGCAAAGTGATACGGACTTTCCCATCATTTAAGAACTAGCCATAAGAGATATAGTCTGATTTTTGTGGGTAACAAACTTAAATTTTACTACATATAAATCTTATGTCCAACAAGAAGCATGTATATGTCCAACAAGAAGCATGTATTTAAAACGATTATTTCCAACTTTTTAACGTTTTTAAAAATTTTAACCTTAGAGAAATATTTCAGCAATTAACTGATATTTTAAACAATATTTATCTTCACTAGTTTCTTTCTCATCCAGTGGAACCAAATAAAACTAAATTTTAGAGAATTCCCTGACGCTGGAGTGGCTGGCGCTGTCACTGCCAGAGCAGTGGATTCAATCGCCAGGCGGGGAACTAAGATCCCGAAAGCTGCACAGAGCGGATAAAATAAAACTAAATTTTACCCGTTTACAAGAAATGTTTTAGCTGAGTGATAAATTTAAGAGCGGTTTTTATTTTCTTTTGTACGCTTTTCACGATTTCTACCATAAGTCTACAAAGAAGAAAACCCATACAAAGAGCAACTCTATAAAACCAAGGGAAAGTTTTACATCGCGGCCACAGGACAATAACGCATCCAAAAGTAAGCAAGCAACCGCCAGACACTGAACCTTCTGCCCTCTGCCCTCAGCCCAGTCAGAGGAGTCGCTCGTGGACCCTTAACCCAGGGACAGGAATTTTCTTTTGTACGCTTTTCACGATTTCTACCATAAGTCTACAAAGAAGAAAACCCATACAAAGAGCAACTCTGTAAAACCAAGGGAAAGTTTTACATCGCGGCCACAGGACAATAACGCATCCAAAAGTAAGCAAGCAGCCGCCAGACACTGAACCTTCTGCCCTCTGCCCTCAGCCCAGTCAGAGGAGTCGCTCGTGGACCCTTAACCCAGGGACAGGAATCCCAATCGCTCCGAGGCTCGGCGACCAGAACCGCCCAGTCTCCTCGGCAGGGTCTCCAAGAGGGAGACCTGGACCCGGGACCTGGGAGGGTAAATATGCCAGGCGCTAAAAGCATACGGCAGATTCAGCCAGTATTCCAGGCACCCTACCTCCTGCCAAGAGGAGACTAGGGACGTTCATCCTCCACGTTAAAGCACTAGGTTCCTACGGGCCAGTCTTCCCCCACGGACTTCCGGTTTCTGCGTGCTCCTCCCAAAAGCGCCCGGCCTCTCAAAGGTTCGGCGGAAGCGGCGTTCCGGCCCGCCACTAAGGGCTTTCAGCTGGGCTGTGGGCAGTCGCTTCGTAGATCCTCGATGCAGACTCCACCGGCGTAGAAGTGCCGGGATCCGGAGCTCCCAGCTGCGCCGTAGGTTCGTTCCTCTGCATTCGGAAAACGGCCTCGCCCACTGTGGCCCCTGAAAGCAGCAGAGCCGAATCTCTGGGAAGAGAACGCCTGGGCCGGTTTTAGCTTGCAGTTGGCAAGATCCTTCCTTTGGGGAGCCTCCCTGGGTTTGGATCAAGGCATCTAGATTGGTGAACTCCTATCCGGGACCCTGTCTGGGGCGCAAGGAGGAGAGTCTGGCGGGGGAACGTAGGCAGGAACACACATAACCAATACCCCAGGTAGAATGGACTAACTGGGACAGGTGCGAGGTGGTGTTTCAGGAGCCCAGCAAGCTGAAGACAGGCTCCAGGAAGGGAGCCTTAGGAGGAAGTGGCCTTAGCGCCGGGCCTCAAAAGTATCCCCTGTGGAAGGGATGGATGCAGATCAGGCTGGCACCAAAAATGGTTGGTCCTGTTCCACCAGCTAACTGGAAACCACCTCGACTTTTGTAGAGTCACACTTGAGGTGTGTTTCTGAAAAACTGACCATACGTTAAAGTGTGAGGCTGGATTAGAGGTAACACAGTGTATCTGGAAGCTAGTGTATCCTCAAGGCATAGGCAGCCGTCAGGAACTGAACCCGGGCAGTTGTGTGATCAGGTAATGCTGGATGGCTGTTCCTTGCTCTTTGTACACTCGCTGCTAGAACAGTCCCTGCTTCACCTACACCACCCTCACATGACTGATCATCCCTCCTAGTCATAGAACCTAACGAGTAAATGCCTATGTACTTGCCCCCAGCCCCAGCTAGTGATTTTCCTAAGCTATAGCTCAAAATATCTCTACTAGGCTAATTTATCAAAGGGGTGGTGAGGGGCATCCTCCTTCCCTGGTTTCCGGGCAACCTGGGGTCATTTCCCCCACACCCAGTGAAGACAGGCTGCCTTGTCCTGCCTGCCACCGTCAGTGCCTCTCCAGAACCCTTTTGCTTCAGACTCTTACCCGCAAAACCACTAATGTCTCTGTTGCTGACTCTGGGCTCCTTCACGAAAGATGACATGGTATGACGTGTGTCCTCAGTTGTATCTGACTCTTTGCAACCTCATGGACTGTTTGCAACCCACCAGGCTCCTCTGTCGATGGGATTTTCCAGGAAAGAATACTGGAGTGGGTTGCCATGCCCTCTTCCAGGCGATCCACCCCATCCAGGGATCAACCCCACGCCTCTTGCATCTCCTGCATTGACAGGCAGATTCTTTACCACTAGAGCCACCTAGGAAGCCCATTTCATGAAAGATGGAGAGACTTTAATTTTGTGATGAACAGGGAAATCAGGAGCATGGTGACTTTGGGAGGGAAAAGTGGTGGGTTTGTGTTATTGTGAGGCAGCAGTGTCTGTGTAGATACTGTCCAAGAGGTGGTGGAGAATATAGCCAGTTGTGAATTACTCATGAGAATTCTAGTATTCTTGCCAATTTCTGGGGCACTTATGAATCCAACAGAAAATAAAGCCAACTTTTTGTGCAAAATTCTCCAAATCAATGGGAAATAATTTCCTTTTTACTCTGAGGCTTATTCCACTTAAGTGAAAGTGAAAGTCACTCAATCCTGTCTAACGCCTTGTAACCCCATGGGCTATACAGTCCATGGAATTATTCAGGCCAAAATACCCAAGTGGGTAGCTGTTCCTTTCTCCAGGGGATCTTCCCAACCCAGGGATCGAACCCAGGTCTCCCAGGTGGAGATTCTTGCAGGTGGAGATTCTCTACCAGCTGAGCTACCAGGGAAGCCCTAATTCCACTTAATCTTGCAGGTGGAGATTCTCTACCAGCTGAGCTACCAGGGAAGCCCTAATTCCACTTAATGAAATGTTAATGAGTTGAAATGTATCTCTCAAAAAGAGACATTAAAGTCTTACCCTCAGTACATTAGATCGTGACCTTATTTGGAAAGATAGTCATTGCAAACACAATCAGTAAAGATTAAAATGAGGTCACACTACAGTACATGGGGTCAGCTCATCCAATATGACTGCTGTCCTTATAAGAAGATGACCCTGTGAATGCCTGTGAAAATGGAGGTGGAGTTTAGGATGACACGTCAACAAGCCAAGGCCAAGGATCACCAGGCATGGTACAGATTCATGAACAGAATGAATCCACTCTGCTTGCATCTTGATTTCAAGCTTCTGGCCTCCAGAATTAAATGCTTCAAGTGCATTTCTGTTGCTTTAAGCCACCCAGTTTGTGGTGATTTGTTTAGCAGCCCTAGGAACCCTGGCGATTGATGCTTTCTGAAATGATGTGGTTCCCTGGTAAGATGCAACAAATGACTTTTTACCTGTGCAGCTTTATAGACAGTTTCTCATCCTCTCTGAACCTCAGCTTCCTCATTTGTGAAATGGAGATCATGGTACCCACCTCATACTGCCAAGAAATCCTGCCACTAGGATTTCTCCTTAGAAACTGGATGCAGAGAGCCTGGCATAGAATAAGTGTTCAATAAATGTTACATCCTCTATTAAAGCACTACCTCTTCTTTGGAGCTAATTATTAATGGCCTTGAGGGGAAACACCATCATTTCTCAGAGCATTCATTCAGAATTATGTTGACCAGAGTCTGGAAGTAGTAAGAGGCAACCACTAGGTATGACTTACTGTAAATCAGAATCAGTGGGTTCAAAATGAAAGACGTCATCTTCCCCAGAAACCAGCTCCTCACTTCCCTGTTTTTGTTGCTCAGATGCAGATAACCCTGGCTCCTCTCACTCCTATTTCTAGCCCATTTTACCCAGTTTCTATGTTTTCAAAACTTTTTTTGACCATGACTCAGGAGATGTTGATGTACATGTGAAACAAAAGCTTTATTTAAAAATACTTGTACAAACAAGGACCTATTGTATAGCACAGGGAACTATACTCAATATTTTATAACAACCTATAATGGAAAAGAATCTGAAAAAAATGAACTTTATATATACAAACATTAAGAACCGTATTATATATTATTACATATTTATGCACATAATGTTTTATATATATATAGCTGAATCACTTTGCTGTACACCTGAAGCTAACACAATGTTGTACATCAACTATACTTCAATAAAAAGAGAGAGAAAGGGACTTCCCCTGTGGTCCAGCAGGTAAGACTCCACACTTCCAACGCAGGAAGCACAGGTTCAATCCCTGATCAGGGAATGAAGATCCCATATACTGTGTGGCGTGGTCAAAAATAAAATATTGATTAAAAAAGAGGAAGAATATTTGTGTTCTTATGTAGGATGAACTTTGACATTTTCTATTTCAATTTGTGTGTGTGTGTTTCAGCTTTTAAAAAACACTGATGTATGTTTATTTGTTTGTAACACTGGTCTGTTTTTGTAACCAGTACAAACTGGTTTTGTAACCAGTCCTATAACACAGGACACTGGGTGGAGATGTCTAGTAGATAGTTAGATACATAAAGGAGAGGACTGTGCTATGCCATAAAAAAAAAAAAAAGACACTTTATCCCATGAGAATGTCTGGGCTGGACCAGGGAGAGGGGTGGGTTGAAGAAGGCACGGGGCATCCAGGAGAGAAGGAAGTAGAGTATTTGGATTTCCCAAAAGATGGAGAAACGATGTTTGGAGAGATTCAGAGGGAGACAGGACAAAGTCAAGTGAAAAAGGGGACAAAGGACACAGAATTTTGAGGTGGGAAAAAAATTTTTTTTTTAATCTGGGTTAATTGGAACCACTAAATTGATATTAATTTCACAACTCACTACTGTGTGGTATCTTGCAGTTTAAAACATATGAAATTCTATCAGCCTTACCTGCAAAATGTCTTTTTTAACCTCTCCATTGCCATGGCCACTCAAATCAGAACCTCCTTGTCTCCACTGGGCAATAACCCCTCCCCTCCTAATTTCTCTGCTTTCTGTTAGCCTGACCCTGTCACTGTCTTTCACAGATATCCTCCCTGTCCTGACCCCAGTGCTGGCCAAACCTCCAACTCCTGCCCTATGGAGGGGCCTCACTCTGCTCTTCCAGGTCTTTCACTCTGCTCACTGCCAGGTGAGCTGCTTCTCCACATTTTTGATACATTCCTGGTTGTGGGTAGGTGGCAATGTTCCAGAAGGTGAACTCCTTATGGGAATCCCACTTCCCTTTACTAAGGATTAAGAAGGGGATTACAGCGGACAAGATGGTTGGATGGCATCACCGACTCAATGGATATGCTTTTGAGCAAGCTACGGGAGATGGTGAAGGCCAGGGAAGCCTGGCATGTTGCAGTCCATGGGGTCGCAAAGAGTCAGACATGACTGAGGGAACGAACAACAACAGCAAGGATTAAGATAAGGGTGGGTGTGGAGGACTTTCTTGGTGGTCCAGTGGTTAAGACTATGTGCTTCCACTGCAAGGGGCTTCCCTGGTCATGGAACTAAGATTCCACAAGCCCTGTGCTGCTAAAAAAATAAATAAATAAGAGTGGGTGTAGTTCTGTTGGGGGACTAACAGGAAAAGATGTTTATAGCCTGATAAAGAGTGGGAGTGATGTATGGGAGTGGAAGTGGCCACCTCCTCTTTTTTCTTGTGACTGTGATGTCAGGCAGGTGATGTCAGAGAAACAACCATCTCTCCATGGACAGGCAGCACTGACAAGGACTAGAACAGGCCTTGATGACATTGTGCAGCTGCAGGACCACCCCTGAAACCGCCTACTTTTGGTTCAGTGAGGGAATAACTGACCTTGTTTAAGGCACTTTCCGATTAGTATTCTGATACTTGGAACTGACCACTTTCTGATTAAGATTCCCACTCAGGAGACAGTCCATGCGTTTTTTGTTTGCTTGCTTGCTTGCTTTTGTTTAAAGTCTTTAGTGAATTTGTTACAATATTGCTTCTGTTTTCTGTTTTGGTTCCTTGACCCAGAGGCATGTGGAATCCTAGCTCCCTGACCAGGGATCAAACCTGCACCCCCTGCAGTGGAAAGCAAAGTCTTAACCACTGGACCACCATGGAGGTCCCATGTCTCCTTATTTACTCCTCTTTCCAAGATGATCTGGAAGCTACCAACTAGGATATATCAAAAAGGCATTCCTTGGGACGTTCCTGGTGGTGCCGTGGTGCCAATGCAGGGGGCGTGTTTGATTTCTGGTCCAGAAAAATCCCACGTGCCCTGGAGCAACTAAACTCATGTGCCACAACTACTGAAGCCGGTGAGCCTAGAGCCTGTGCTTCACAACGAGAGAAGCCTGTGCCCTGCAACCCCCACTGGCTGCAACTAGAGAAAGCCGCACAAAGCAATGAAGACCCAGCACAGCCAGAAATAAGTAAAGCAGTGTGTACATATCGATCCCAAACAAAACAAAACAGAAAGGCATTCCTGTGGCTCAGTAGCTCTCCTGGAGACAGAGGAGCTCAGTGGTTATGCTTAAACTTTGAGATCCTTCAGTCCTGTGTTTTAATTGGGCAAACCAGCAGTGTGGACTAGGGCAAGTGACCTCACCTCTCTGTGCCTCTTCAGATCCTCCTAGAGTGCATGAGGGATTCTAACTGTAATTATATCTGTTATAATATCCAGCACATATTTTAAATTCTTTCAAACTGAAAAATAGCATTCACACTTTGAGACCCAGAATCAGAATACTTAAACTGTATTATATATGTATATATCAGTTTATTTCTATAAGAATAGTCTTCTCTCCTGCAAAATAAAGCTCAAAATACCTCTACCTACAAGGCAGTTGTCAAAATGAAATTATATGGGTGATGATTGGTAGATTAGAAAATGTTATACAGTGAGCGAGGCTATTAACTGGACAATTGGTTATATAGGTTAAGATGAGATGTGGTTGTCTAAGAAATGATCTCAGGGGAAATACCCAGATGCTTTATAAGATAATTATTTATGGAATTGATTTAGGTAAAACTAAAAGAAATGAAAGTCTTAGATTTTGAACTCAATTTAAAAACTCTAGTTCAATAGGGAAGTACCCCAGTGTTCAAATCAAAATGTCACCCAAATCCCTTCAACTGTAGCAATAACTTCTCACTCAGGGCTCCAGGTAATGATGTAAAATGTAAGTAACTATCTTGTGTTTATTCAGGCTCTTCAGATTTCATAACTGGATTCTTCAGCTCTCCAGATCCCTGGATGGTTGTATTTTATTCATAATGCAAACTCCCATAAGCCAACTACCTTTGTAACATGGCTCTCAGCTCTACTCAATTCAAGTCATTCAACCAATATTTTTTATTGTACAAAGGTACACATAAAATTCACCATGTTAACCATTTTGCAGTCTACAATTTAGTGGCATTCACAATGTTGTGCAGTCATCACCACGATCTAGTTCCAGAACATTTCTAATACCCTAAAAAAAACCTTGTCCACACTATTTAGCAGTCCCTCTTTGTCCTCCCTTCCCCAAACCCCGGGCAACCACAAGTCTGCTTCCTGTCTGTATGGATGTGCCTGTCTTGCACATTTCACACAAATGGATCAACCAATATTTTTCAGGCTCAGCACTGCTAGGCACCACGGGTTCCAAGATGAATATGAAAATCTGCTCTTAAATGAGAACACCTCCAACTGGGATGAAAGAGAGTTTAAAAAATTAATGTACAAGGTGATGTGATGATTATTGAAATAAATGTATGAACATTGTGGGAAAACAGATGAGGGAGAAAAAAGGATGCTGCAGGAAGTTAAGATTTGCATCTGGGGGTGGGGGCAGGAGTTTGCTAGACCAGTGAGGGCTGGGCAGGAGGATGGAGTAGAAAAGAGGGAGCCGGAGTAGGACAGGAAGAGTGTGAGCAGGGCAACCCCGAGCATGTCCCCACCCCAGGGCCTTTGCACTTGCCGTCCCCTTTTGCTGGGAC
Organism: Cephalophus harveyi; assembly: GCA_006410635.1. Classification (NCBI taxonomy): domain Eukaryota; kingdom Metazoa; phylum Chordata; class Mammalia; order Artiodactyla; family Bovidae; genus Cephalophus; species Cephalophus harveyi. The sequence continues at coordinate 46,640 of SJYT01021138.1, forward strand.
CCTCTTCTTTCAGATGGGTGCCTAGCTGGCTTAACCTCTTCCTTTTCAGATCTTTGCTACAAAGTCACCTCCTCAGAGAGGACCTCCTTGACCTCTCTATCAAAATAGAATCTTCCATATCCCTCTATCCCCTTACTCTGATTGTTTTCCTTTATAGCATTTTCTGTCTCCTCCACTTGAAGGTAAGTTGCCCGAAGGCAGAACCGTTTGCTTTCTTTATAACTGTACCCTCAGTACCTACACACCAGTACCTCCACATAGTATGCAGCCTGGAAATATGTCATGAGTAAATGAGCAAACACCTTGGCAGTATGGCAGTTGGGAGTCTCTCTCAGCTCTGTACTAGTTGCTGGTGAAGACAAACTGATATTGAACAGACAAATAAATAGGTGAAATCCATCAGATTCTTCTGTAGGACTGCTTGAGTTTCAGCTGTTACACATACCTGCCCATTATTTCTTTCCTTCAGAAAGGAAAACACTTCCAACAGGGATCTACCGCATAGTACAAGGAACTATACTCAATATTTTATAATAACGTATAAGGGAAGAGAATCTGGAAAAGAATATATATATAAATATATATACATATGAGTAAATTAATTCCTGTGCTATATGTTGTTATTGGCCTTCTCCAATGGCTCAGCAAGTAAAGAATCTGCTTGCAAAGCAAAAGACACAGGAGTTTGATCCCTGGGTCAAGAAAATCCCCTGGAGGAGGAAATGACAACCCACTCCAGTGTTCTTGTCTGTAAAACTCCATGGACAGAGGAGCCTGGTGGGCTACAATCCATGGGGTAGCAAAGAGTTGGACACAATTGAACAATTAAGCACATGGTGGTGGTGTTTAGTTGCTCAGTCATGTCTGACTCTTTGCAACCCAAGGACTGTAGCCCACCAGGCCCCTCTGTCCCTGAGATTTCCCAGGCAAGAATACTGGAGTGCGTTGCCCTTTCCTTCTCCAGGGGTCCTCCCAACCTAGAGATTGAACCCGTGTCTCCTGCATTGCAGGCAGATTCTTTACCACTGAGCCACCAGAGAAGTCCTTATACTTCAATTTTTTAAAAAAGAAAAGAATATACTTTTGTGACCTCAAGTCCTCTCACTTTATTGCTTGCTATTTTTTTACCCCCACTTATTTCATTTTTTTCACAAATATTTATTGAATCCTTGTTTTGTGCCAGACAGGTGCTAGGGGTACAATGGCGATACACTGATCTGACTCTGTCTTCACAGATCTTGGATGAGTGAGGGAAACCAGTGAGCAAGTACAGCAGAGCTGGGTGCTTGAAAATTTAGTGTTAAAGAGAGAAAAGGCTTTGGGCACAAAGTTATTCAGCGAAAAATCAGTCATGATCTATGTGTCCAAGATTAAGGAAATACATATACCCCATGGACTATTATAAGCTATTAAAATGATGTCATGAAGCATCCATAGTAATATAAGATAAGAAAGTTTTAAAGGATAAACAATTATATGAAAAATATGGCCACAATGATAAAAAGATGTATAAAAGACCAGAAGGAAATCCATGTAAATATTCATAATAGTAAATCTTGGTGATAAGACCATTAAAAGAGCACTAGATTGAACTGCATGACATTACTATTTTTATAAGTCAACTTCACACATTTCAACGTAATATTTTGTTGCAAAGAGCTTAAGATGAACTTGGGTTGGATCCCAGATCCAGTCCTTTGTATCATCCAGTATGCATCGTCTCAGTTGTGTAACGTTGGTTCGACAAATTTATTTAGATTCTCTCTCAGGGCCTCAGTTGTCTCATCTATAAAATGGGCATAAAAGTAGTCTACACCTCAGGGTTATATTGAAGAGGAAATGGAATAATAATGCCCATAAGGGGCCTGACATACAGCAATCCCTGAATAATGCCTTGAATAAATGGCCACAAGTGTGGGTGGTGTTTTCTTTCTTTATTATGTATTCCAAATTTCCTATAATTATAGTTTTCAAATTCTGTATAACTAATAAACACAATTATTTAAAATTTCCAGGGAGTTGCGGTCTATTCCGTTGGGATCTTAAGCCCAGTCCAGGCCTGGGAATGTGGTTGAAGGCTTTCTTCCAGCCCTGTCGAGGCTGGGCTCAGCTCGACAGAGACCTTGACCCCGGGAGCAGCACTAATGTCCGTGCTCTGAGGGACCCTGGGAGCTTTATTTACAGAGAACGCTGTGTCCCAGGGCCTGACTGCCCCCTCACCCCAGCAGCTGCTGTGTGGACTGAGCCGATAAGGGGGGCTGCCTCTGGCTGATTGCTGTTACGCTGGGTCACAACCTCCTTTGGCACAGAGTTCTTCCCTTAGAAGCAGCTTCTGGGTCCTGAATGCAGAGCTGAGCTTGATTTTGATCATGTCCAATCCCCACGAGGGGGCTACAGAGTCTCTTCTTATGGCTTTGAAAAACGTTTGGAACTAGATAGTGGTGATGGTTGCACAGCATTGTGAATGGAATGAATGCCGTTGAATTCTGCATTTGAAAATGATTCAAATAGCCAACTTTATGGAGATTTTCGTCGCAATTTTTTTTAAGTGGAAAAAAATCCAGTTGTGGGAGGAAGACTAAAGGGAGAGAGGCTTGTCCTGTGGGGTTTGGTGGTCACTACAATAGGAGAACTTGATGTAAACCCCATTCCCACCCTTGCTGATGATGACCTTGGGTACCTTAACGCCTCATCCTCCATGAGGGTAGCAAGCCGTCCTCAGATGGCTGTCATGGGATGCAAATGTGATCAAATACTGTAAAACTCTCTAAAATAACACTCAATACTTTCAAATTAGAATTATCTCCCCTTCCCAAAAAAAGAAGGAAAGGAAGAAATTCATCACCAGAAGTATAACAGTACTGGTTTTGTTTCTGTTTTTTTTTTTTTTTAATTTGTTTATTCTTGGCAAATCTTGAGGCTTGAAATTCTGTTTGTTTATTTTAGTTAAAAAAATGTATTTTAATTTAAAAAAAGTTTGGCCAAGCCCTGTGGCATGTGGGATCTTAGTTCCCCCACCAGGGATTGAACCCATACCTGCTACAGGGGAAGCTCGGAGTCCAAAGCACTGGACTGCCAGGGAAGTCCCTTGAAATTCTGTTAACTGGAAACCTCCAGAAATAAGGAAGAGAGGAAACTAAAGGAACCTCTCAATATTTGGCTTCTCACCGTGAAAGAGATGCTGTTTTTCTCCTTCAGTTGTTTTTTTGTGGGGCTTCCAGAGAGGGGATGCTGAGACTCAAGGTGCAAAGGAGGGCAGCTCAGTAGGACAAAAGTGCCCAAGAACCATCCCAACATCATCATTCTGCCCTGGAATTGTCAGTGGAGAAATGATGTCCTTGGCCTGTCCCCTGTTTGTCCCCCTCTTCCCCTTGCCGTGCCTTCATACCTTAGGTTGCCTTTCCCATCTTTCTCCTGGGAGATTTATTTTTGTCTCCTTTTCAAGTAAAGCAGCGGAAATGAATCATCTTTCGGCCTGTTTGGTAAACAGTCTCTGACCCTTCTCTAGGCTCTCTCACTGGTTCCTCTGGAGATGTTCCTAGGCCAGGCAGCACCCCCACAGCCAAGACCGTCCTGGCTGGTTATTCTTGGTCATATTCCCCTCCCCCAGGGCCTGGAGGCCTGACCTCCTCCACCCTGGAGAAGATGGGAAATGACACAGAGCATTCCAACAGATGATCCCATGAGCTGCCCAGAGGGGAAGCAAGGGAGCCACTGAGTTTTGAGAGCTTTGTGTGCCAATGACCGTCTCAATGACCCTATTCGGTGATCTCTCGACCCTCATTTTACAGATGAGAAGTCCAAGACTCTGAGAAGTGAAGGAACTTGCCCAAGGCCACACAGCTAGTAAGTGATAGAGCCAAGATTCAAAGTTTAGATTCCTGAATCCATTCCATTATACCATGCTGCCTTACATGTTCACATGCATATATGCATGTGTGATGAATTGGAGATGCTGGCAGGTCAGCTAGAAGATCAGCTGCAACCCACCAGGATGGAAACTGAAGATCTATGTGCATTAAGCCTTATGCTTATGACAGATAGTGTTTGTATACAGAGGGAATGGCACGTGTGCACAGCGAGTGCCTTACCAGGAGTCTGTGCATCACTGAGGTTGATGTCAAGGAAAGACACGAATGTGGAAGGGAGAGGGGGATTCATGAAATGCCCAGATTCAAGACCACCGAAACTCTGCCCACACTTTAAGTGATGAACATTCTCAGATAAAAGTGCCCGGTGGTATCCCATTGGTAAAGCCTCACTTCCTGGGGAACACAATCAAACAACTATTTATTGAACTTCTAAAAATGTGCAGGTGCTGTTTCTAGGAGCTGTGTGGGATACAGAAGTAAAACTTCTGACATCAAACTAGTGTGTGTTGGAAGTTGGGGAGGAATTAACATACATATATAAATAACTGTGATGCAAAGTTGGTTGAAAGCTCTCAGGGCCAAAGGGAGAAATGGATCCTATAAGGGCCAGTATTCTAGCAAGACCAGAAGCTGGAGAGATCACTCCAAGCTAGCTAAGTATCAAAGAGGGCTTCCTGAGGAGGTGGCATTTAACGTCTCTATGTCTTTAAGTAGATGTAGGATCTACATAGATATTTCCTACTAGCTCAGCTGGTAAAGAATCCACCTGCAATGCAGAAGAGCCCAGTTTGACTCCTGGGTAGGGAAGATCCCTGGAGAAGGGAATGGCTACCCACTCCAGTATTCTTGGGCTTCCCTGGTGGCTCAGACGGTAAAGAATCCATCTGCAATGCGGGAGACCTGGGTTCAATCTCTGGGCTTTCCCCTGGAGGAGGACATGGCGATCCACTCCAGTATGCTTGCCTGGAGAATCCCCATGGACAGAGGAGCCTGGCGGGCTACGGTCCATGAGGTCGCAGAGGCGGACACGACTGAGCGACTAAGCAGTGCACAGCACCTACATCAGGAGAATGCCTTAACGGAAGTTAGAACCTTTCTAGTTTTCCAAGGACATATGTCCTCATTCTCCTTTTACAGAGGCGAAAACTGAGGCCCAGAGCGGTTGATCAGGTTGTGCACAGTCACAACGCTAGCCGGTGATAGGCCAGGATTTGATCAGCGGCCACAGTGAGCGACTCCAAGCCCAGCCCTGGGTCCCTCCCTCACCCTGGATCCTCGCAGCAGGGGGGCAAACTGGACGAGCCGGGGGCGGGGCGGAAAGTTTCAGAGTGGGCGGGGCTTAACGCCCGGGGGCGGGGCTGGCGGCGAGGACTTGTCTGCAGGCGCCGAGGCTGCTTCCCGCTCCACCTGCGGGCGAGCGAGCTGGCCATGGGCTGCCGCGTGCCGAGGGGCTGCCGGGCTGAGCCCTGAGCCCGCCGGGGCCGGCCATGGGCGACCGCGAGCGCAACAAGAAGCGGCTGCTGGAGCTGCTGCAGGCGGCGGGCACCGGCAACGCGTACTGCGCAGACTGCGGGGCGGCGGGTAAGGTCGCGGCCGGCCCGCGGGTCCCGTCCCCTGCCTCCAGACCGGGGCGGGTCCCAGACCCCCGCGCACGATTCTTATATCACCTTCGGACCTGAGCCCCGGACAGCCCTCTCCTCGGGCAGTACTGCCCCCACTCGAAGCCGGGACCCCTGACCTGCCCCCTCTGGACCTCGACACTAGATCCCAGCCCCGGGTGCTCTGCCTATTCTACTCACCTCCCTCTGCCAGACACCCTGCCCACCCGGGCCACGGTCCTTGACCTCTTCTTTTGGGACCCAGCTCCTTCCCCCACCCTCGGATCCAAACATCCCACACACCACGGTTCCCAGAGCCCGGACCCAGGTCTTCCCGGATGGTCCAGTGTCCCCTCCCGCGCCTCGGACGTCCCCGGGGTTCTGCGCGCTAGACCCGGCTCACGCCCAGGGACTCTGACCCACCTTCCCACCCGCAGCCCCCGGCGTCGAGCTGCGGGTCCGTCCTTCCGCGCTCTCCTCTCGGTTCCTTGAAGTGCTGTCACTTCCACTTCGCGCCGCCTCAGCCTCTCGCTCTCCATCCCCCGGACTCCTTCCAAGATCTTCATTCTGGCCGCCGCCGCAGCCGCGTCAGGGCCAAGTGGGCTGACCAGAGGGTTTCATGCTGGTGTCTTTAGTTCGCGCAAGGCGGGGAGGCCGAGAGGGAAGGCATGGGCTGTTGGTACCTGCCAAGCCCTTGCCTCTCCTGGCGCCCCCAGCCTAGCCCTGGTTTCTTCAGCCAGCTCTTCACCCAGCTTCCCACCCTGCCCTCTCACCCCGCAGATCCCGACTGGGCCTCTTACAAGCTGGGCATTTTTATCTGTCTGAACTGCTCCGGAGTCCACCGCAACTTTCCAGACATCAGCAAAGTGAAATCCGTCAGACTTGACTTCTGGGACGACAGTATCGTGGAGGTAGCAAGGGGCACACATGGAGAGCCTTTGAACAGGAGCCTGCTGCCCTTCTCCAGGGGAGAAAACTGAGGCCAAGAGGGGGGCAGTAAGGAACTAGTTAGAGCTGCCTTAGACAGAGGCCCTGAGTTCAAATCCTAGCTCTATTGCTTACTTACTTGCAAGCTGTGAGGTCCGGAGCCTGCTATTTAACACTAGCTGTGGGCCCTTTCCACATGTGTATTATAAATATACCACTATCCCTTCACAGGGTTGCTATGAGGATTAAATGCTGACTCAAGGCAAGTACAAAGTAAATAGTCAATTAACAGCTGCTGTTCTTAGTAGCTGAAGTCCTGAACCAGAACAGAAGCATCCTGATTCATGATCCATAGCCCTTCTCCAGTACCCTTAGCCAGGGAGGGAGCCACGGTGTTCTCCTGATCTCCAGAGATGGAGCACACTTTCAGCCTGGATGATGACACCATTCTGGCCAGAAAACCTTCAGAGAGCAGGCAGTCCTAAACTGGGCTGGCTGAGGATTTCAAGGAACCAGGGAAGCAGACCCATGTTTACTGAGTACCCCTGTCTGCGCCAGGCACTGTGCTAGACCACTGGGCTCAATGCTTTATTCATTCATTCATTACTGTAAGCCTGCATTTGCTGGGTGTAGGACAGAGCAGTGAAGATAAAGTCTCTACTTACGTGGAGCTTACATTCTAGTGCAGGAGAAAGACCAGAAACTGGCATATAAACCTGAAGGTTGTTTCTTTGTGCCTCATCACTCCCCCATTATGGGCTTCCGTGGTGGCTCAGTGGGAAAGAACCTGCCTGCCAATGCAGGAGACACGGGTTCGATCCTTGGGTTGGGAAGATCCCCTGGAGAAGGAAATGGCAACCCACTCCAGTGTTCTTGCTTGGGAAATCCCATGGACAGAGGAGCCTGATGGGCTACAATCCAGGGGGTCACAAAAAGTCGGACATGACTGAAGCAACTTAGCACTTAGCACTCCCCAGTTATAGCTTCTTCATCTTTGCAGGTGAGATCCCTGAAGCTCAGGGGGTTAAGTATAGCCCAGTGGGAACCCTGCTCCATGGAGATTCAAAGCCCATGCAAATCCTGCGACAACCCGTTGGCCAGTGGGGAAGGGAAGAATAGGGTTCACTCTTTCCATGAGACGTGGATTAAAAATGGGCTGTTTTTTCCCACGTGTCCCCAGCCCAGAATGCCACTGATGTTACTGAGTGCTGACTGATGGCCAGGGCCACTTCTGACACATATGCATGCCCCTGGGTCTCTCTGGTGTGATCTTGGTGGACCTTCAGTTCCATCTATCTCCTATGGACTTGCAGGGGCTACTGCTGGTGGTCCTGGCCATCTGTGGAGGGCAGTGGAGAAAGTACATGAGCTTTGGAGTTAGGTGGGTCTGGGTTCAAATTCCAGCCCTCCACTGACTAGCTGTGTTACCTTGAGTAAGTCGCCTAACCTCTCTGAGCCTTGGTGTCCTCGCCTTATTACAGGGACAGTAATATTACAGTGATTGAGGGGATCAAATGGAATAATGTGGGGGAGCTGTAAAGTGCTATGCCTGTATGAGGCGTGGTTGTTTCATTGTTCCAGGCTGGGACTTGTGAGCATCACGCGTGACCAAGCTGGGTTGGGGGAAATGTCAAACTCCAGGAGGAGTGTCTCCTGACTCAGCCTAGGAGTCAGTGAGAACGGTGGCCTTCTGGGTAGACTGTGGTTTCATTTCACATTTTTTCAAGTTCTAACATTACCCCAAGTTGCTGTTGTCTTGCAGTTTATGACCCACAATGGGAACCTCCGAGTGAAGGCCAAGTACGAAGCCAGAGTCCCTGCATTCTACTATATCCCCCAGGCCAACGACTGCATGTGAGTGGGTGATTTCCTGGTCCCCCCCCACTCCCACCGCTACCCCATCTCCAGTGCCTTTGTCTCTGACAGTCTTTTCTGTGGACCTGCCCAGCAGGTGGAGCCAGGAGAGCATTTGGTACATGAGAACATACCGACCTGTGTAAGGTCCTCTCTACCTTTGAAGCTTGGGTCATCACCTCCCTTCTTTGGGACTCAGTTTCCTGGACTCATCTGTGAAATGGGACACCTGCTTTAGTTTCTGTCCCTTTGCCTTGATGTTCTCATAGCCTACAGGTGATGACTAACTTGATTAACAAGAGTAATGCCAGTATTCTAGCAAAATCAATGTGCTTCAGCTACTTTGCATGGAATTTTGTGCCCAGAGCTGTCCCACCTAAGCTCAGCATAGCTCCAAGGCAGCTGCTTAGGCCCCAGATCCCCAGTTAATGACCATAGAAATACTTGTAGCTACTAATATTTATTGAGCTTTACTCTGTATTAAGCCCTGTGTTAAATGCTTGTGTGCGTTAATTTTCGTTCTCTCAACAACCCTATGATATCATGTTGCATTATCCCCACCATATAGATGAAAAACTTGAGGCTGATGGAGGCAGAGCTGGGACTAGCCCATCTGACACCAGGTCCTTCATGACTGTACCAAGGTTCTGGGAAAAAAAGTCCAGTGTACTGGGATTGCAAGCCATGGAGCAGCAGGAGGGTTCAGGTCCCCTGGGGGTGAGGGGTGCGGGTGACACTGGTCTGGAGTGACCCCAGACCTCAGCAGGCCAGACTGTCTGAACCTGAGCTTCCCTCCCAGGGACTCAGCATCCTGGCTGAGTGTGAATGGAGTGTGAATGGGGAGAAGGGTTACCTCCAGGCAGACAGGAGGCGTGGCTTGCTGGAAACAGGCTGCATTTCCGCCGCTATTGTCCTCTAACCGTGGCAGGATGCGGTGGACAGTGCACAAACTATGCACCCGTATCTAGTGTCCTGTGATGTCCCGGTATTTAAACAACCTGTGAGTGACAGAGCAGGCACAGCTTTGCACTCAGGAGACCCCACTATGCTTCTCTGTCTCTATTCAGCTGTGAAAAGGTAGACAAGGGAGCAGAACTTGGCAACTCGTGGCAGCCTCATCTCTGAAACGTAGACAGTGATGCCTACGCTTGGTAGGCATGATGGTAGCATGATGGTAGAGATTAAAGGAGATAACTTAGGTAAAACATCTCACAAGACACCCCTCATGCCATTTTTTTTTAAGGGTTTATTTACTTCTTTTTATTTGTTTGGCTGTGTGGGTCTTCGCTGCTGTGTGCAGCTTTCTCTGGTTGCAGCAAGCTGGGGCTGCTCTTCGTTGAGATGCGCTGGCTTCTCTTCTCATGGAGCACAGGCTCTAGGCACATGGGCTTCAGCAGTTGCTGCACTGTGGGCCCAGGAGCATTGGCGTGCAGGCCCTAGAGCATGCGGGCTTAGTTGCTCCTCAGCATGTGGAATCCTCCCAGACCAGGGATCCTACTGGTGTCCCTGGCCTTGCAAGGCAGATTCTTCACCACTGGACCACCAGGGAAACCCCTTCATGCCAGTAATCTGTTTCTATGTCCACCTTGGCATACTGGCTGGTGGCTGGCCCAGCTGTGGGATGTGCCAGGCTTAATGTGAAAGGGCTCCTTTTGCCTCACCGCTGCCACCCAACCCTTTGCTCCAAGGGGAAGGGACTGGGTACTTGGTGAGCACCTACTGAGCTCAAGGCTCTCTGTCAGTGCTACATAGACATTATGTGTCATGACCCCAGCTACAGCCCTGAGCTGTAATCCCTTCTGGTTGAATACTAATGGCCTCCATCCCTAATTCTAAAAGTCCCCTGAACTCTCCACCTCCAGAATGTCGGTCTCCATTCCCTCTCCCAGCTCTGATCCTGCGATTCAGTGTTCCTCCATGTCCTGGGGCCAAGGGCTGTGCATTCAGTAGGGCTCTTGACTACACACAACAGAAACCCAGTTTAAACCAGCTTATGCACAAGGTGATTTTCTGGGTTCTGATCAGACTGCACAAAGAACAGGGGTGGAGCCACCCTCTGGAAAAACAGGCTGGAGGCTCCAGCACTATCAAGTCTCTGAAATCCCTCTGGTTCCCATTCCTACTTCTTTTTCTCAGCCAGGCTTTCTTCCTGTTGTTGTTCAGTTGCTCAGTTGTGTCCGATTCTTTGTGACTCCATGGACTGCAGCATGCCAGGCTTCCCTGTCCTTCACTATCCCCTGGAGTTTATTCAAACTCATGTCCATGGAGTTGATGATGCCATCCAATCATCTTACCCTCTGTCACCCCCTTCTCCTCTTGCCCTCAATCTTTCAATGAGTCAGCTCTTCGCATCAGGTGGCCAAAGTATCAGAACTTAAGCTTCAGCATCAGTCCTTCCAATGAATATTTAGGATTGATTTCCTTTAGGATTGACTGGTTTGATCTCCTTGCAGTCCCAGGGACTCTCAAGAGTCTCCTCCAGCACCACAGATTGAAAGCATCAGTTGTTCGGTGCTCAGCCTTCTTTATGGTCCAGTTCTCACATCCATACATGACTACTGGAAAAACATAGCTCTGGCTATATAGACCTTTGTTGGCAAAGTGATGTCTCTGCTTTTTAATATACTTCTTCCTGTAGCTGAGAGCAACACCATATCCATGCTCCCAGCTCCAGCTCCGAGCTCAACCTTGGAGAGAGGGCTTCCAATTCGCCTCTCTCAGTTTTACTCCTTTTGGTCCCCACAGCCCAGGACCAAGCTCTGATTGGCCAATTTGGGTCAGGTACTCAGTTCTAGGTCATTCCCTGTGGCCATGGCATGAGGTCATATCAACCTGGGAACGTTTGCCTGGAAAAGGCAAGAGGGAACCAAACAATTGGAATGAAGTTCCCTCAGCTGCATGGATTTTCTGTAGGGGTCGTGGGTGACAATGTCTGGTTGGGCTAATAGCAAACACCTGTTATGTGCTCAGCATAGTAACTAGGCCCTCTGTATGCGTTTAAACCTCTCAACAACTCTAAGGGATAGGTAGATATAATATTAATGGAATATTCCCCAAGTTCAGAGGAGTAAAGTAACTTGCCCTTGGTCACACAGTGGATAAATGGTAGAGTAGGACCAGGTCCCAGAGGGTCAGACCCCAAGACCACTGCTCTGTCCACTGTAGCATGCCCAGATCTCATGGGTGGGCCTTGGGGAGAGGCTCATGGACTCTCCTGGCTTAAGCTCATAAACACACAGTGCAATGTGGCAGAGTAGACGGTCCAGGGAAGCTGGCATCTGTCTCATTGACCTAGAGGGGCTGAGGTTGGAATAGCATAGTGGTTTGAATTTAGCCCCTGGGAGGAGATATTATTCCCTGGTGAGATACTGGCCTTGTCTGCAGACATTTTGGAGTATCACAACTTGGGAAGGGTTGCTATTGGTATCAAGGGGGTGGAGGTCTGAGACACTGCTAAACATCCTGCAAAGCACGAGATAGTCCCCCACCATGAAGCACTACCTGGTCCCAAGTGTTAATAGTATGCAGGTGGAGAAACTTGACCAGGCTGGGCAGACAGCCAGGCATTGCTGTGAAGCTCCCATCCTCAGCTACAGGGTCTCCTAAAATTGCCGTGAAAAGAGGATGCATCAGACACAGCTGACTAAAGGTTCTCTCTTTTTAGGGTCTTAAAAGAACAGTGGATTCGAGCTAAGTATGAGAGACAGGAATTTATGGCTGATGGGAGAACCATCTCACTCCCAGGTAAAGTTATTTTCATTATCTCTTGAGGGCTGATTCTGATGCATTCTAGAAAACAAAGTGCCTGAGTATTAGGAACAAGGTCAGCAGAGAGATACCTGCCGCCCTCGCTCTGGCCCCAGAGACCAAGGTGTGGGTTCCTCTGCTTCTGAAATAGCAACACATCGACTGGTGAGGTTTTATGGTCTTCTTGGCTGAGAAGCTCATTCGTTTCAGGTCCCTGCAGGACCACAGGGTGTACAGAGTCTTAGTATAAATTGCAAAAAGATTCACCCCCTGGGGAGACCAGGTAGAAATAGACAATCTGTTTCTGGCTAAGGGAGCCCCTGGTGTGGCACAAGCCTTGAGAAGGAGAATGGGCTGGATTTTGCCTCCCTTCCCGCCTTTGTGTAGGGCATGACCTCATCGGTGGCCTTGGACCTGTGGCACATTCTACCCTTCTGCTGTGAGTTCAAATGGACACTGTCCCAGAGAGCAAAATGTACAAAACATTTGGTCCTCTCGAGGACCAGAGGCAGCCAGTGCTGAACGCTTGTAGCCGCCAGGAGCACAGAGTGTTCATCCACCAGCAGGGACCTAGAGGTCACTCATTATTCCTGTACTTGGGAGACTTTCAGTTGGCTGATATCAACGTGAAGTTGAGCTTCTTTCAAAATCAGTCCAGTTTCTCAGTTTTTAGCCTACTAAGGGTCCCTTTAAGTTTTAATTAATTTATTTATTTTTGGCTGTGCTGGGTGTTTGTTCCTGCACTGGCTGCTCTCTAGTTGCGGTGTCTTCTCTTGTTGCAGCGCGCAGGCAGGCTCCAATAGTTGTGGCACGTGGGCTCAGTAGTTGTGGTGCATGGGCTTAGTTGCTCTGCAGCGTGTAGGATCTTCCCAGACCAGGGATTGAACCCATGTCCCTTACATTGGCAGGTGGATTCTTAACCACTGGACCACCAGGGAAGTCCCCACCTAAAGGTTTACTATGTCTTCTTAGGAAACAGCCAAGAATGAAAGTTGGAGGGACCCCCAACTAAAATCATACAGCATTGCAAAGGACCCCACATCCTGCAGCTCTAAGAGCTAAATCAGATCCGAGATGTTTCAGCGGCAGGTGGGAGGTCCACTCCACCCTAAGACTGCACGGCACGGGGTCACCAATAGGCAGGTGAGTTGCCTGTTGGTCTTAGAGCTATGGTGGTTCACTTTTTCTCATCTTTGGTGACAGGTAACAGAGAAGGGTTCCTGTGGAAGCGGGGAAGGGATAACGCACAGTTCCTGAAAAGGAGGTTTGTCCTCCTGGCAAGAGAAGGCCTGCTGAAGTACTACACTAAAGAAGAGGTAAGCTTCCCTTACTCCTGCCCAAGCGAGGGCACGCACCCCTCTCTGGTCTATGTTTTGATCAACGGTGCCTGGTCTTGCAGATGAGCTCAGTCACTGAGACTTAGGTACCACACGCTGCTACGTTTCCTCATTATACAACCCATCCAGTCCACTGAAAACCACACCTTCTCTTCACCTTGAATGGGCTTAGATTGGTCCATGATTAGGCTTTTGATAATCACTTGACTTTACTTCATTGATTCATTCACTCAAGAAATATTTATTGGGCTTCCTTGGTGGTCCAGGGGTTAAGAATCCGCTTGCCAATGCAGGGGACATGGGTTCGACCCCTGGTCCGGGAAGATCCCACACGCCGCAGGGCAACTAAGCCTGTATGCCGCAACTCCTGAAGCCTGTGTGCCCTCGAGCCTGTGCTCATAACAAGAGAAGCCACCTCAGTGAGAAACCTACACACTGCAACTGCAGAGTAGCCCCGGATCACTGCAACTAGAGTAAGCCCTCATGCAGCAATGAAAACCCATCACAGCCAAAAAATATATATTCATTGAGCACCTACTATGCTAGACCTTATTCCAAGCACTGAAGATACAGCAGTGAACTAAACGAAGTTCCTGATCTCTTGAGGCTTCCATTCTAGTGAATAGAGACAGGTAATAACCAAAATATATCTTACCTATCCAGTGGCAATAAGTTCTATGAAGTAAAATAAAAGAGGGTGAAGGGTCAGAGCACGATACAAGTATGGGGCATGGGGAGATGGTCAGATGAGGCCTCTCTGATGACCTTTGAGCACAGGACAGAATAAACACGAATAAGTTATGTGGATATGTGGGGGAGGGGTAGAAGAAGCAGAGAGAACAGCATGTGCAGGAGCATGCTCATGTGTGCTGATCAGAAAAGATGACGCCTCTGAGAGGGTGCATCCCTGGTCCCAGTCTAGGCAAGCAGAAGCCTGGATGCCGGTTCTCCCCCATCCCTTCAGCCAGGAGCTTTCTGTTCAGTGCACAAACTGCCCAACCGTGAGCCATAGCCATGGCTTGAGCTGGGAGTGTATTTGGTGAGTCTATAGGGAATGAAGGAGGCCAGAGTGCCCACAGAGTGAGCAAAAAAAATAACAGAGAGATGAGCTCACATAGTGGAAGACTTTGAAGACCATAGGAAGATTTTTTTTTTTTAACAGCTTTATTGAAATGTAAATTCACATACCACAGGATTCACCTATTTCAGTTCAGTTCAGTCGCTCAGTCGTGTCCGACTCTTTGCGACCCCATGAACTGCACCACGTCAGGCCTCCCTGTCCATCACCAACTCCCGGAGTCCACCCAAACCCATGTCCGTTGGTGATGCCATCCAACCATCTCATCTGCTGTCGTCCCCTTCTCCTCCTGCCCTCAATCTTTCCCAGCATCAGGGTCTTTTCATGTGAGTCAGTTCTTCGCAATTCACCTATTTAAAGTATATAATTAATAGCTTTTAATATATTCGTGGAGTTGTGCAGCTTTCACCACAGTCAATTTTAGAGCATTCTCATTACCCTAAAAAGAACGTGTGAGCTCTAGTTCTCCACTCTACTAGCCTCCCCCAGCCCTGTTGTTGTTTAGTCTCTCAGTCATGTTTGACTCTCTGCAACCCCATGGACTGTAGCCCGCCAGGCTTCTCTGACCATGGGATTTCCCAGTTCAGTTCAGTTCAGTCGCTCAGTCGTGTCCGACTCTTTGCGACCCCATGAATCGCAGCACGCCAGGCCTAATATATTCGTGGAGTTGTGCAGCTTTCACCACAGTCAATTTTAGAGCATTCTCATTACCCTAAAAAAAAAACGTGTGAGCTCTAGTTCTCCACTCTACTAGCCTCCCCCAGCCCTGTTATTGTTTAGTCTCTCAGTCATGTTTGACTCTCTGCAACCCCATGGACTGTAGCCCGCCAGGCTCCTCTGACCATGGGATTTCCCAGGGGGTTGCCATTTCCTACTCCAGGAGGTCTTCCCGACTCACGGGTGGAACCCGTGTCTGTTGCTTGGCAGGTGGATTCTTTACTGCTGAATCACCAGGGAAGCCCTCCCCTTGCCCCCTGAAAGTGAAAGTGAAGTCGCTCAGTTGTGTCCGACTCTTTGCGACCCAGTGGACTGTAGCCTACCAGGCTTCTCCGTCCATGGGATTCTCCAGGCAAGAATACTGGAGTGGGTTACCATTTCCTTCTCCAGGGGATCTTCCCAACCCTGGGATCGAACCCTGGTCTCCCGCATTGGAGGCAGACGCTTTAACCTCTGAGCCACAGGGAAGCCCTCCCCTTGCCCTAGGCAACCACTAATCTACTGTCAGATTTGCCTGTTCTTGACATTTCATACAAATGGAATCATACAGTATGTGGTCTTTTATAGCAGACTCCCTTCATTTAGCATTAGTTTTTAAGGATCATTCATGTTGTAGTATGTATCAGTACTTCATTTCTTTTTATTGCCAAGTAATATTCCACTGTATGGATATACCACATTTCACTTCTTTATTCATCAGCTGATAGACAGTTGAGTTGTTTCCACTTTGGGGCTAGTATGAATAATGCTGCTACGAACATTCATGTACAAGGTTTTATGTGAACCTACCTTTCCAATTTTCTTGGGTAATTCTCCCTAGGAGTGGAACTGCTGAGTCATATAGTAACTCTTTGTTTAATTTTTTGAGAAATTTTTCCAAAGTAGCAGCACCATTTTACATTCCCAGCAGCAATGTATGAGAGTTCTCCACATCCTCACCAATGTTTGTTATTATCTGTCTTTTTGATCATAGCCATCTTAATGGGTACAAGATAATATCTCATTGTGATTTCGATTTCCATTTCCTCAATGGCTAGTGATGTTGTGTGTCTTCTCATGTACTTACTGGCCAGTTGCACATCTTCTTTGTAGAAATGGTTATTCACAGCCTTTTCTCATATTTTTATTATTTTTTTTTTTTGAGCTGTAACAGTTATTTATATAGTCTATATACAAGGCCCTTATTGGGTATATGATTTTTTTTAAAGTTACGTTCTTATTTCTTAATATTCTTTTTCATTATGGTTTATCACCAGAATATTTTTACAAAAAATTTCTGTGTTTGGATTTTACTCTGCTATTGGAAAGACATACAAGGGTTATGGGGCTTCTCAGGTGGCACTAGTGGTAAAGAACCTGCCTACCAATGCAGGAGATGTAAGAGGCCCAAGTTCTATCCCTGGGTCAGGAAGATCCCCTGCAGGAGGGCATGGCAACCCACTCCAACGTTCTTGACCGGAGAATCCCCTGGACTTTGGAGCCTGGTGGGCTGTGATCCATAGCATCGCAAAGAATCAGACATGACTGAAGTGACTGAAGTGAATGTAGCATGCACGCAGGAGGGTTTTGAGCAGAAAAGTGATAAGCTTTGACTAAAACTTTTTAAAAGAGGCACTCTGGCTGCTACTTGGGCAAGAGTGGGGCAGGAGGAGGCAAGAATAGAAGCAGAGAAACCAGTTAGGAAGCTACTACAATAATCCAAGATCGGGATAATGGTGTTGGAGATGGTTAAAAGTGGTCTGCTTGCATTTTGGAAATGGAGCCAATGAGATCTACCGAAGGATTGGACACGGGGTGTGAAAGTCAGAGGAATCAAGAATGATCCACAGGACTTCCCTGGTGGTCCAATGGTTAAGAATCCACCCGCCAGTGCAGAAGGCACAGGTTTGATCTCTGCTCCAGGAAGATTCCGTGTGCTGTGAAGAACTAAGCCTGTGTGCTGCAAATACTGAGCCAAGTGCTCTGGAGCCCGTGAGCCACAACAAGAGAGGACACCGCAGTGTACCCATGCAACCAGAGAGCAGCCTCCTCTCACGGCAGCTAGAGAAAGCCCAAGGGCAGCAACGGAGACCCAGCACAGCAAAAAATAAGAATGCATCCCAGATTTTTTGCCTTATGCAACTATGAGGTTAGTTTGTCATTTGCTGAGATGACACAGATTTAGCTCCCTAAGGGGATGATCATGAGTCCTTTTTCATTTGAGATGCTTATTAGTCATCCACGTAGAGACTGAGGAAGATGTTCTCAGAAGTTCTGAGTCTAGAGGTTTGGGGAAAGTTTTGAGCTGGCGTCAGCAGCNCTGAGATGGCACAGATTTAGCTCCCTAAGGGGATGATCATGAGTCCTTTTTCATTTGAGATGCTTATTAGTCATCCACGTAGAGACTGAGGAAGATGTTCTCAGAAGTTCTGAGTCTAGAGGTTTGGGGAAAGTTTTGAGCTGGCGTCAGCAGCATGTAAACTAGTTGAGCAACAGGACTGGTTGGCATCACTGAGGTGGGGGGCGGTGGGAGTGGATGACAAAAGATGTCTAAGGACTGAGTATTTTAGGTATTTGTTACTGAGGGACACGCCACCGTGAAACTTAGTGGCTTGAAATAACAGTTGATTGTGTCTCATAAATGTGGAAGAGCTGGAAGGCTTTAAGCAAATACTGAAAATGTATACATTTCAGTAAATGAATTGTACTGAATGTATACATTTTCAGTATTTGCTTAAAGCCTTCCAGCTCTTCCATATATAATCCTCCAGGGTCAGGAACTTGAGCAGGTGGTGGCTGCTCCAGGGTACTCCCTGTGACTTCAGCTGGGTCATTCCCTCTGCTCCATTTTCCTGGGCTAGGCTAGGAGACCCAGAAAGCCTTCACTCACGTGTCTCGTGCTTTGCTCCCTTGTGGCTTTTCTCTCTGTGAGTGTTCCTCATTCAGGAGTCCAGCTCAAGCTTTGTTACAGCATTGGCGGCCGACTTCCCCCAAGCAAACGAGGATGTTGCCAGGCCTCAAAGCTTAGGTCAGGAACTGCGTGCTATTGGTCAATTCAAGTCATGCAGCCAAAACCAATTCAGTTCAGTTCAGTTCAGTGCTCAGTCGTGTTCGACTCGTTGCAATCCCGTGGACTGCAGGACACCAGGCCTCCCTGTCCATCACCAACTCCTGGAGTTTACCCAAACTCATGTCCGTTGAGTCAGTGATGCCATCCAACCATCTCATCCTCTGTTGTCCCCTTCTCCTCCAGCCTTCGATCTTTCCCAGCATCAGGGCCTTTTCAGATGAGTCAGTTCTTCCCATCAGTTGGCCAAAGTATTGGAGTTTCAGCTTCAGCATCAGTCCTTGGGGAGGAGACAGAGATTGCGCCTCTTTTTTTAAAAAATATTTATTTATTCCTTATTTTTGGCTGTGCTGGGTCTTCATTGCTGCACTCAAGCTTTCTCTAGTTGTGGCGAGCAGGAGTTACTCTCTAGTCGTACCCGGGCTCCTCACTCTGGTGGCTTCTCTTGTTGTGGACCACAGGCTGTAGAGCACCCAGCTCAGTAGTTGTGGCTCCTGGACTTAGTTGCTCTGCGGCATGTAGGATCTTAGTTCCCTGACCAGGGACTGAGCCTTCGTCCCCTGGATTGCAAGAGGGATTCTTAATCACTGGACCACCAGGGAAGTTCCTGATGTTGTATATCTTGATTGTAGTGGTGGTTACGTGAGTATATATGCTTGTCAAAAAACTGTACTCTTAAAATGAGTTCCATTTATTGCTTATAAATTATACCTCAGTTAAGTTGAGTAAGTGAAAATTAACAGCAAATTGAGAGTCATTCAAACTCACCGTGTTGGCAAAATGTTAAAAAACTGGCAGCATCAAGTGTTGGTGAGGATACGGAGAAAGAAAAACTATTCTGGGTTATTGTTAGAAGTAAATATTGGTGCAACCACTGTGGAGAGCTAGTTAGTGAAAAAATTTGGCAGTTTTCAGTACGTCAAAGATGCATACACTTATAAGATAGCAATTCCATTCCTAAGTATGTACTGTGACCTAGAGACCCCCTCACAGATGTATACCAGGGATGCCAGCTGACTGCAGCAAAAAATTAGAAACGATCCCAATTTTGTCACCAAGAAAATAAATGGATAACTTTTGGTGTAGTCATTTACAAGAGCTGAGTAGATGGATTTATTTCAACATGGATAGAACTAAAAACTACAAGGTTGCGTGACAAAAGTAAGATGTAGAATGAGTTATATTATATGATACCATTTATGTAAATTAAAGCCACATAACACCTGTATGTTCATAGGCATGTGTATGTGTGTATAAACGTATAAGAAGTGAGCTAGAAAGATGAACATCAAACTCGTGACAGTGATTGACTGTGGGGAATGGAGGAGGGGAAGGGACAGGATAAGTAGTAATTAAAGGGATTTTGACTTTATTAGTAATGTCATATTTTTAAAATAAATTTCCTTTTAAGGAACAATATTGTCAAAATATTCTTTTTTGTATTTTTAGTATTTTTCATAGTAAATATTTTAAAAGGAAATATTATTCTAGCAATCTTTCAAGAAAGCCGTTATGAAGAGTGTTGGCCTGAATCTGTCCATACTTCTTATGTATGTGCAAATAAACATATATACATATAGTTTATGTACATCATATATACACTATATGCAGGTAGCATATGCATATATATGTGTGTACAATTTTTGCATTAATAGGTTCCTACTATATATCCTATCCTATTACTTGGTATTTCTTACATGTGGATATCATGGATATTTTTTCATATTAGTAATATTGATTTAAATTTTCCTTAAACAATTCTGTGATATTTTGTTGTGTGGATGTGCCATGACTTATTTATTTATTTAACTCGTTATCATTGATGGACATTTAAATAATTTTTTTAACTAATATAAGCCACATGGTAATATAAGCAACCTCTTTTGACATATATATTTGCAGAGTAACGCAGTTACTTTCTCAGATAGATTCTGAGATGTGAAATTGTGGGTTAGAGCAAAACAGTCATTGTTTTAATAAATAAGATCAAATTTCCCTCTAGAGAAGACTGTCCATTAGAACTTTTGTCAGTGATGGAAATGTTGTGTCTGTATCTGTCCAACACTCTAACCACTAGCCACAGATGGCCACTGAGTACTGAAATGGGACTACGTGTGCCAAGGAACTAAAGTCTCTTTTTTTAAAAAAATTTACTTATTTATTTGGCTGTGATGGGTCTTAGTTGCAGCACTCAGCATATTTGGTCTTCGTTGTGGCGTGCAGGAACTTCTTGCAGCTATGGGATCTAGATCCTTGACCAGGGGTCGAACTTGGGCCCCTGGCATTGGAAGCACCGAGTTTAGCCACTGGACCACCAGGGAAGTCCCTGAAGTCCTAACTTTAATTCATTTTAATTTTAATATTCACATATGACTACAGCTACAGCTACTATGGGACCATATTGTTGGTATCATTTTTCTTCCTCTCATCAGTTATGAAAGGAAACATTTGTTTTCCCTTTGCCTTCTTAGCATCAGGGAGTGCTCAAAATGTGTTCAGACCCTGCAAACAGTATAGGGTAGGAAGGCATGCTTTGAGGCCCACCCCTGCTTTTATTGGTTTATCTGTTTCATTTGATTGACTTCCATGGATATTCATTATAAATTCTTTTTTTTTTCTTTTGATTGCACAGCATGAAGAATCTTAGTTCCCTGACTAGGAACTGAACCTGTGCCCCCTACAGTGGAAGCGTGGAGTCCTAACCCTGCTAAGGGAAATCCTAATGATTTACTTTAGAAAAAGTTCTATGGCTGAAAAACTTGAAAAGGGCCAAGTTACGGTCTTTCCAAGCCCCCTTCCAGCTCAGAGAAGCCAATTGATTAAGCAGGATTAGTGGAATGGCTGATACAGAGAATGGTAGAATATCTGTGGATCTTGATATTAGAGCAAGAACATTAAAAACCTATGTGGAGTTCCGAATTGGTCATGTTTGGCTTAAGGCTTGATGGCGAAGGTGAGAAGTCACTCCACTGACCATAGGCATCCTGAGTACCCGATTCCTCTCTTTTAGGGTAAAGACCCCAAAGCTGTCATCAGCATCAAGGACTTGAATGCCACCTTCCAGACAGAGAAGATTGGGAACCCCCACGGGCTGCAGATCACCTACCGGAGAGATGGCCACGTTCGGAACCTCTTTGTGTACCACGAAAATGGGAAGGTGAGAGGATGGCGTTGCCGCTCTAGCCTCCAGCTCAGCAGCCCCGAACCTCGCAGACGCGGCTCCCTGGCTCCCTGGCGCTGCAGCCTCTTGAGACGCGCTGCTGCTGTTCGCTTTCATCTGTTGTCACTTTCTGTGTTTGGCCACACTGTGTGGCTTGTGGGATCTTAGTTCCCCAACCAGGGATCAAACTCAGGCCCACGGCAATGAAAGCACCGAGTCCTAACCACCAAACCGTCAGGGAAGTCCCTGTTGTCACTTCTGATCGGGGACAGAGTAGAAGTTAAGGCAGAGCGAGATCTGGGAGAGGAACCTGGCGGGGACCAGGGGTGTGTCTGGATGGTGCACAGCCACCAAGGGCCATCTGGTGAGCAAATGGGACTATACCCAGAGGTGGCAAATCAGGTGCAGCCAGAGATTCCAAATATGAGAGGAGGGATGACTCGAAGCTCAAACAGCAGTGCATCCCACGGCCTCCCTTTGCAGTGTGTGGTCCGGCACCAACTGCACGAGCGTCACCTGGGAGCTTGTTAGAACTAGTGTCTTGGGCCCATCTTGGACCTGCTGAGTTACAAACTGCATTTTCACAGGATCCCTAGGTGATACTCAGGCACGCTGAAGTTTGAGAAGCACTATCAAAGGTCCAGGAAGTCAGCTCCATCAGAGAAGAGCAGGCCAGTAGTACAGCTGCAAAGACAAAAGCCGGCTCTAAATGGCAGGGTCATGTGAATGGGCAAGAGTCAGAGATGCTAAGTGGAGGTGAGGAGGTGCAAAGGTGGGGGCTGACGTTTTGTGATTTGCTATTAATTCTGTGCTGGGCACTTTTCTTGGTGATCACTATACATCATTGCTTTTCTTTTTTAAAAATTAATTAATTAATTTGGCTGCGCCGTGCAGCATGTGGGATCTTCATTCCCTGACCAAAGATGGAACCATTGGAAGCATGGAGTCTTAATCACTGGACTGCCAGGGAAGTCCTGTACATCAGTTCTTAATCTTCAGAACAACCCTGGAAATGTTTTATCTCCATGTTACTGAGGCATGGGACTTCCTTGGTGGCACAGTGGTAAAGAATCCACCTGCAATGCAGGAGTTGCAGGAGATGAAGTTTCAATCCTTGGGTTAGGAAGATCCCCTGGAGGAAGCCATGGCAACCCACTCCAGTATTCTTGCCTGGAGAATCCCATGGACAGAGGAACCTGGTGGGTTACGGTCCATAGCATCTCAAAGGNGCAATGCAGGAGTTTCAGGAGATGAAGTTTCAATCCTTGGGTTAGGAAGATCCCCTGGAGGAAGCCATGGCAACCCACTCCAGTATTCTTGCCTGGAGAATCCCATGGACAGAGGAACCTGGTGGGTTACGGTCCATAGCATCTCAAAGGGTCGCACACGACTGAAGCAACTTAGCACACAGGCGCTGAGGCATGGGTGTGTTAAGTAATTTGCTCAGAGTCATGTGGCCGATGGTTCCTGAACCCTGCACCTGTCTTACCACCCCATGTGCCTCTGCTGGAGGAAGACCCTTGCCAGCAGGAGTCAGAAACTAGATTCAGGGCCTGGATCTTCCCAAGAGGCCCCAGCACTGAGATACTGACCATGGATCGTCCTCCCAGCAGGCTTCCTGCTCTCTCCACCGTCTGGGCTGACTTCCTGGCGTGGTCTGAAGAGCTGGGGTTTGGAGTCAGAAATTGGGACCCTGCTTCTGCCGCTCCCTTGTGTGTTACGAGGGCAGGTCCCTTCCCCTCCCAAGTCTGCTTGTGTATGGTTGATAATACCCACTTCCCGGAGGGGTCTTGAGGATTGAGGGACTGGGAACCATGAATGTGAATGCATCTCATTACTGTGAAGTGCATCACAAACATTAGTTGTCACTGTTGTTATTTGTTCACGATTGTGGCAGCAGTGGAAGACAAGCTCTTGAGAGCCATTCCCGATCATTTCTGTGTTTAGGACTTCACTCTTTCAGTAAATCCTTACAGCGCCCCTCCCTGCAACGTGCACAGCACTGGGGTGTGTAGTGAATGGGCTTCTAGGATCTCATAGTCTTGGGAAAGAGACAAATGGGGAAATAGGCACTGAAGATACTGTGTGATGATGCCGGTGGAGGCCGTGCTAGAGACACACAGGAGACATGTAAGTGGCCTAGTCTGGGGGAGGGGGCACTCTAAAAGGCTGTTCAAAGAAGGAGGTTCTACTTAAGAACTGTGTGAGTATGCTGAGAAGGAGAACACTCAAACCAGCTTAAAAGGGTCATGAGTGGAAAAGAAACAGGGGTATTTATTTCAAAGGACAGAAGCATGGTTGGGCCACCTGAGAGGTTAGAATTAAGAACTGTGATGTGTGTGATTCTGTGTGTGTTTGGAGAGAGAGAGAATACACTCTTAACAGGAACATATTGTTCTATAATACCAGGAGTGCAAGTAACGTCTCGCTTCTTTGTTTCTCTAAATGCAAGGATCTCATTCCCCAAACTGCCAAGAAGTCTAGTGCCACTCATTTTTCTCGACTCCCTCCACTGGCTTTACCAGAATCTTGGGACTCGTGCAGACAAGGAGACATGGAGGAGATCCCTGGCTCTCAGTCCATGCTGGGCTCACTGCTGTGGCCCCATGTCCAGACTGACTGGATACCAGTGGCCACCTCTCCATGCCCATCGCTGCTAAAGGACTTTTGCTGAAGTGCCCATGATCTCAGACACTTATGGTACCTGACTCCCTCCCACTGGCCCAGCTGTAGAGCAGCTGACAACCTGGTTCTGGCCAGTCTCCTCTCCCTGGTGGTGCCGCAGCTTCTCCCTTAGATGGGCATAAATGAGGGGCTATAAACTCACGCCTGCAGGAGCCAGGTGGGCAAATTAAAAGTAAAGTGGACAGCCTTAAGTCTGTGGCAAACAGGAACGTGTGTATAGAGAACTGAAACAGGCAAAACTTAAGGACAAACCGAACTGTATGCAGTTGGATTTGTGACCGGAAGCGTCTTTCCAAAGTGAAGGCCTAGGTGGGTCTGCTGTGGGGATGACCCCCTTCCCTTAGTGCCTGAAACTCTATAAGGTTCTTCATGCCCTGGTCAAGAGAGCTTAGGAACACTGAACCAGCAAAGCTTGACATAAAACAGAGAAAAGGTACTGATGTTTCATACCTTTGAAACCAAGTTCAAATGAATTTCTCAATCATTGTATTGCATCCAGGTGGAGCACAGCAGCTATTTGAGCAGGTCTTTCCTCTCCTCTTCCATACTCCTGTGAGATAGAATCCGATAAGCCCTGTTCAGCCTCTGTACTGGTCCAGCCCTCATCCATTTTCTGTGGCCAAGAAGGGGTAGGATCATAGTAGCAAGTGTGACTGCAACTCTGGATGGGTGGTGCGCGGCTGAGAATGGGTGGGGCATTTTTCATAGAATCAGGGTTTGGGTGGAGCAAAACTCTATTCCATCTAAACTCACTCTTAGGATGAATAGAATGTTCTAGATAAAAGGTGTATCAAGGGTGAGGGCAGAGAGGTGGGTGGGGCAGAGTGTTCCAAGAGAAGGGAAGAACATGGGCAAATGATTTGTATGGAAAGAGCTCAGAGAGCAAAGTGAAAGTGACAGTGTTAGCCACTCCGTCCTGTCCAACTCTTTGTGACCCCACGGACTGTACCCCACGAGGCTCCTCTGTCCATGGCATTCTCCAGGCAAGGATACTGCAGTGGGTTGCCATTTTCTTCTCCAGGGGATCTTCCCAACTTAGGGATCGAACCTGGGTCTCCTGCAGATTCGCAGGCAGATTTTTTACTGTCTGAGCTGTCAGGGAAGTCCAGAGGGCAAAGTAAGTCATACTAAAGAACTTAAGGCTCTTTCCCTGAGGGTAGCGGAGAGGACTCTAAGCTAGACTCAATTAGATTTGCAATTTGAAAATCACTCTGGCTGCCGTAAGGACTGAATGAGGAGCAGCACAGCAGAGGCAGAACCAGCTGGAATAACAGGTTCAGCAGGTGAGAGACGAGGGTGGACACTGCTGAGGGAGGCGCTCTCCCAGAGGGACACAGGAGGTCCACGCCAGCTTCGGCCTAAGGTGCACTCCAGGTGATAAGCATCTGCATTGATGGAGCATCCCCAGGAGCACCTGCCCCCACCTGAAAGCTGGTCTTTGACATCTGAGGACCTTTGCTCCTCAACGTGTCTCCCAGTGACCAGCAGCTCATCATCTGTGAACTTGTTAGGAATGCAGAATCTCAGGCCCCACCCCAAACCCACTGAATTCAAGTCTGCTTTTTAACGAGATCCTCGGGTGATGCATACACACAGTAGCAAGAGCCAAGCCCTGTGCTGGGCCGCTGCATAACTCCTGTGCGGTTGGCCTTGGTCCTTTCCCATGGCCCTGGGGATCTGTTTCCCACTTGCTCGGGTGACGCCCTGGGCTCTGGCACCGTCCTCCCAGGTGCCTTGGATCAGCCTGCGTAGGACTGGGGGGTGTGCATGTGCCCAAACCTGAAGATCCAGCTGGCTGCCTGCTGCCAGCCTCAGCTGCCCGCCCCCCGGCCCCCAGCCAGCACTCAGTCTCACTGACTGTGTCCTTTGCACGTCTCTCTGCAGGAGATAGTGGACTGGTTCAACGCCCTCCGTGCAGCTCGTCTCCAATACCTAAAAATGGCCTTTCCTGAGCTCCCAGAGTCTGAGGTGAGCTAAATGCAGACCCCAACTTCCACAGCTCCTGTCTGCCACCTCCTGTGCTCCTAGTTGGCTGACCTCGAAGACACGCAGAGGCCAGACTCAGTTTAACTGCAGGAAAGACCGTGACCCTTGGGGTTGGGGACCTCAGCAGGAAACCAAAAGCTTTCTCCTGGGGAGGCTGGGGGTTACGGCCTCACCGTTGGCAAGGCAGTCTCCAAAAAGCAGATCAGACTCTCCCCTTTGGGATCTGTCACTCACCGTGTCAAAAGGCTCAGGATTTGGGTATCTCTTTCTGACTTCTCCCACTGCAATGCACAAATGGTCCCTCACATACTGCTTGCAACAAGCTTCTGAACCTGCTTTATCTTGTCGTCTCTTTTATCTAACTGTCCTTTGCGGTCAGCAGTTAGGGGAGGTGATTATTCCCATTCCAGTGATGAGAAACTGAGTCCCAGGAAGGTCAAGTGCGTAACCGAAGGTGTTCTTCCCACTTGAACATCCCCTACTTTGCCCTCTCCTAGTCTGCTTTAAGGAAGGCAGTGGAATCTTTCCCATTATCATTCTAACAGGAAGAGTCTGCCTTTCATGGCCAAGGTGACAGTGAGCCTGAGAAGTTCATTTCAGTTGTCTTCAGAGGCCTGGGGCATCCATGTACATCCCTCAGGCTTGGCTGGGGAAGCGGTATAGAGTGGGCTGGAGGGTGTGAGCTGCGAGGCCTGGGCCCTTGTGGATGCTCTGCCGCTGACTTGCTGTGTGACCACTGCAGGTGGAGCTGCCTCTCTGAGCATCTGTTCCCACATGTGTAAGGTGGCGCTTGGTCTGGGTCATCTTCAGGGTCTCTTTTAGCTCTGAGGTGCTGTGCTCTAGTCCCTGTGTTAGGCCTGCTCTGGAAGGATTTTGTAAGAGATAGGGCGTGGAAAGACCATGTTAATCGTGTGACTTTTTGGGGGGCCATACTACACAGCATGTGGAGTATTATTTTCCTGATCAGGGATGGGACCTGGGCCCCCTGCAGGAGAAGTGCAGAGTCTTAACCACTGGACTACCAGGGAAGTCCCATTCCTGGAACTTTCTTATTCCCAACTGTTAGACCCTTCTTGAAAGCCTAAGTGTTCCTTAATTCCCCAGTTTGCAGGGAACGAAGGATCTGGAACAGGGGTGCTCTCCAGACCTAGGGATGCACTGAGACGGCACGTCTCCACGAGTTCCTCCAGCCAGGCCTGGCTCAGGGCCCTCCCGGCCTGCAGAGTCAGCAGCCATAGCGGGTGAATGCCCACTTGCATGGGCGTGGCGTGGGGGTGCTGACTGCTGCCTGGAGACACTGAGGACAGATTGCAGACGCCCCGCCTCCTTGTCTGGGCAGCTCTCCAACTCGGCTGGCCCATGCGGGGGAAACTGGGCTTTGGTCAACATCCTCAATGTCCTCTTCCTCCCGCCTCCACCATCGTTACCCCTTATCCTCCCCTAGTTTCCTCCCCGCCTGCCTCTCTCCCCGTCTTTCCTCCCCCCATGTCTACGTAGGGTGTGAGGTTCTGAGCAACCACCCAAGTCTTGCCCGAGCTCAGGGATCCAATGCCAGAAACCTGGGGGACCCCAGTGGGATTGTGTAAAAAGAAACGCATGGACCCGAAGGCAGGGAAGCTGATGTGTTACGCAGGGCAAGTGGCCTCACCTCTCTGAGCCCATTTACTCATCTGTCACCACTGGGACAGTCCCTGCCTCCAGGGCTGCATGTGTCCAGTGAGCTGAGGCATCTAAGGTGCAGGGCACAGTACCCCATTCCCGGCCTCTTTCTCCTTCTCAAGGCCTAGATTCACCCTGCTCTGGGTTCAGTTCAGACGACTGAGCGATTAGGACGCTTGTCTTTGCTCCAAATGAAGGAATTAAAGCCTACAGAATGCATTTTAGGGAAAGGGGAGTGGTGTCCTCTATATTTTTGGTTTCTCGCTCACAACTTTCTCCCTTCAGACTTCCCATTCCTACTCCCAACCTTACATCCCCTTTGCCCCTGCTCTTGACCCAGGCTCTGTTCTCATCTGAAAGCTCTAGACTTGCCAGTTTGACACCCTGGAGCATAGGAAGCCAGTGTCAATCCCTGGAAGCTTCTCTGAGCGTAGGACGGTCTTGCAGATCACATAATGCGGTATCCTTATTACACAGAAGGAAACAGGCCCAGAGAGGCATAGGGTCTTACCAAGGTAACACACATGGTTGAGGTCAGACCTGGAGCTAGAACTCAAGTCTCCTGACTCCTAGTCCAGAGTGTTCTCTACTTAATCCATCCTGCCATCGCCTCCTATGGCCCTGGCTCAGAATCCCCACCAATGCCCAGGTCTTGGCCAAGGGCCTGACCAGAAGGCTCTGGCATATTTATACTTGAGCATCACAGAGTGGCAGTAGAGCTGCTCCTAGGGTCTGGCTGGTGTCTGTCGGCTCTAGGTGGCGAAAGTTCATCCTACCAGCCTGTCTTCGGGAAAATCCTCAGTGACTTTTCTGAGGTCTTGTTTCTTCATACAGAGCATGAAAATGATAACATCCACCTCACAGGGTGGTTGAGAATTACACGCAGAGCCTGACACACCATCAGTCAGTCAGTTCAGCTGCTCAGTCGTGTCCAGTTCTTTGCGACCCCATGGACTGCAGCACACCAGGCTTCCCTGCCCATCACCTACTCCTGGAGCTTGCTCAAACTCATGTCCATCGAGTTGGTGATGCCATCCAACCGATGACACACAGTAGATACTCAGAATACAAGCCCCCCTGATACCAGGAGGGTCTCAGAGCCTGACCTGTGTCCTCCTCCTGGAATTGCTGAAAGAACCCTTAACCTAAGTCTTTATACCAAGACTCAGCTGTGCTGATTAGCTCTGCAGACATCTGGGGTGCTGTTGTCGGGCTCTGTTGAAATGTTAGCGTTGCATCCATACCAAATATAACCATGTGCACACATCCTTCCCCATTGCAAACTTCCCCCTTTGTTGGGGAGCCAAGTTCACTGGGGAAGCTCGGCCTCTTGGGTGGGAGGCAGGCGGTCAGTGTGTGTCTCTCTTCCCCCAGCTTGTGCCCCTCATCACCAGGAACTATCTCAAACAAGGCTTCATGGAAAAGACCGGTCCAAAGGTACATCCCATGCTCCCGGGGGGACTTTCATGGCCTCAGTCCCAGTGGGCAGTGGGGCCAAAGTGGGGAGGTGGGAAAATGAGGAACCAGGGGCAGGGAGGAGGGAGGAAGTGGAAGTAAGTGGACTTTTGTGAGTTCCAGGGGTGAAGGACCAAGTGGAGACAGGGTGGCTGGAGGGTGGTCCAGCCTCACTGCAGGTGCTTCTCCCTGCTACTGGGCATCTTCCTTCTTGATCAGCATCACCATCAGTGGCTCTCATCTTTACACCATCTAACTGACCCCATTCTTGGGAAAGCACAACTGAAAAGGGAAAGCACAGCTGAAAGGCACAGCTCCTTTGGGGGGCAGCTCTTGAACACTTGTGTGCTCCGAGCTGGGGCCCTACCAGGACCGTTCAAGTGAAGCAGGACTAGTGATTGATCTGAGAGAACTCACCTCGGTGCCTATGCTTGGACTCCAGTGAGGCCCCTGCCGCCCCAGGACATCTCAGACGCAGCCTGGATGCTGGTGGGGTGAAGCTCCAAGCCAGAAGATGGAGATGGTGGGGGGTTGTGCAGGGGGCGGTGCAGGGAAGCAGGGAAGGGAGGAGGAGAAGGAAGAAGGAAGAAGCAAGCAGATGTGTGTGTGCTCAGTCGTGTCTGACTCTTTGCAACACCTTTGTGGACTGTAGCCTGCCAGGCTCCTCTGTCCATGGGATTTCCTAGGCAAGAATACTGGAGTGGGGTGTCATTTCCTTCTCCCAGAGAAAAGCAGAGGAACTCCCTAAAAAAAAAAAAAAAAAAAAAAACCCAAAGCAACAGCTTTCCGATGCTTTTTTTTTTTTTTTTAAGGTGTAATATGCTTACGCGATGTTTGTTAAGATGACAGTGAAAGTGTTAGGCAGTCACAGTAAAGGAAGCCTCAGATGGCTGGGTAAAGGGTTGCAGGTTTTCGTCCTTCACCAGCTGGTGGCACCGCCCCCGTGGCTCTTAGGGGGACTTTCCTTCCCCTGACCTAGCTTAGAATTTGGCCAAGGCCAGGGCTTTCAGAAGCGCTGAGCAGTAGCCACTTCTGATTTCCCAGGTTCCTTTTTCTGAGATGTCTTGTCCACAGCCTGAGAAAGAGGAAAATGCTTCTTCCAACACACATAGGCAGCGGCTGGAGGCCGCAAGGGAGAGCTGGGGTGGAGTGGAGTGTTTGGAGCCGTTAGAGCTCGAGGCCCAGGGGTGGGGCGAGCGCTGGGGTGTCCCACTGCCAAGCCAGGAACTGGCCGGCTCCCTCGTCCTGGCCCAGGCTGGCCCTCTGACCTCTGTGCCCCACCCCCGCTCGCCAAACCTGATACAAAGTTCCCTCTTCTGCAGCAGAGAGAACCTTTCAAGAAAAGGTGGTTTGCTCTGGATCCCCAGGAGCGCAGGCTGCTTTATTACAAGAACCCACTGGTAAGAGTCACTGATGGCCCCTCTGCTGAGCACCAGTAGGCAGAGATGGGGTCAGAGCTGGTCGGGGACCATGGGGATGCGACAGGACTGGAGAAACCCAGCGAGAGACACCCCCCCATCATCGGTTGTCTCTAAGCCATCCTTGTGCACGAAACTGTGCTCTCCTTCACCTTCAGGAAGTCCTTCACGTGTGTCCAAAAGCTGCCAGTGTAGCCAAGAGAGGGGTTCCCCATCCTCTAGTCTCCAGGGCCGCCTTCCAACATGGAGGCTGTGGAGGGTCACGGTTGGGAGTAAGAGCTCTAGAACTTGACTGTCTGGGCTCTGGGACCAGCCCTGCCACTTTTAGGGGTGCACCCGTGGCATTTTGGCAGAGCACTCAGTTCTCCTTGCCTCAGTTTCCTCAATCAGGAGGTGACTTAATAACACTGCCATCTTCAGAGGTTGCCCTGAGGATTATTCTATGAGTTACTATACATAAAGCACTCGAATTCTTAGTGCAGAGTTCACTTCAGTTCAGTTGCTCAGTCGTGTCTGACTCTTTATGACCCCACGGACTGCAGCATGCTAGGCCTCCCTGTCCATCGCCAACTCCCAGAGTTAGCTCTCCATAAACACTGAGTATGGGAGTTCCCATGTGGTGCCAGTGGTAAAGAACCCATCTACCAACGCAGGGTACCTAAGAGATGCAGGTTCAATCCCTGGGTTGGGAAGATTTCCTAGAGAAGGGCATGGCAACTCACTGCAGTATTCTTGCCTGGAGAATCCCATGAACAGAGGAATCTGGCGGGCTACAGTCCATGGGATCACAAAGAGTCGAACATGGCTGAAGTCACTTAGCATGCACACACGCAAACATTAAGTATCATTTAAACAGATATTGTTGTTGAGTTGCTAAGTCGTGTCTGACTGTGACCCCATGGACTGTAGCCCGCCAGGCTCCTCTGTTCATGGGATTAAATCCCATGAACAGAGGAATCTGGCGGGCTACAGTCCATGGGATCACAAAGAGTCGAACATGGCTGAAGTCACTTAGCATGCACACACGCAAACATTAAGTATCATTTAAACAGATGTTGTTGTTGAGTTGCTAAGTCGTGTCTGACTGTGACCCCATGGACTGTAGCCCGCCAGGCTCCTCTGTTCATGGGATTTCCCAGGCAAGGATATGGAATGGTTTGTGGTGCCCTCTTTCAGGGGATCTTCCTGACCCAGGGATCCAACCGACCTCTTCTGCTTTGCAGGCGGGTTCTTCGCCACTGAGCCACCAGAGAAGCTCATTTAAACAGAGGCTGTGTGTGATTTCCTTTATAGTTTGAGCCTTTTAAATTCGGGGGTCCACCTAGCTGAAATCCCCAGCAGAGCCCCCCACCCAACACACACATAGCCCTCTTACTAAGATGGACCTGGGGGCTCTCAGGCCTGCAAGTGGCCCTCTGCCCCAGGTGTGGCCTCTGATGACCTGTTTCCTCTCTTTTCAGGATGCCTTCGAGCTGGGCCAGGTGTTTCTCGGGAGCAATGAACAGGGGTACCAGGTGTTCGAAGACCTGCCCAAGGGCATCCGAGGGAACCGCTGGAAAGTTGGCCTCACCATCGTCACCCCCCACCGGAGGTTTGTCTTCACCTGCCCCAGCGAGAAGGAGCAGCGTGAATGGTTGGAGAGTTTTCGGGAGGTCCTCTCCAGCCCCTTGACGCCCCTCAACCTCCTTGGTAAGATACAGAGCCCTGCGTGTGTTCCTTTGGCCAAGGAAAGTGGGCAGAAAGGGGCTTCTTCACTTGGGTTCAACTGTGAGTCCTGAAACCGGGGTCATGGCTCCTGACTGCCCTCTTTCCCTTTTCTTCTCTTCCGGCCCAAGAGAAGTTCAGACAGTGCACATTATTACCCGAAAACCCTCTCCGTCCACGTTAAGCTCCTCTGCTGGGAGCCCTTCCCTAGTGGCATCAGGATGAGCTTTGTCTTGGGAGAGCTGTCGCTTTTGTTGTTCAGTTTCTGAGTTGTGCCTGACTCTTCTGCGATCCCGTGAACTGTAGCCCTGCCAGGCGCCTCTGTCCATGGGATTTCCCAAGCAAGAGTACTGGAGTGGGCTGCCATCTCCTCCTCCAGGGAATCTTCCCAACTCAGGGATCGAACCCACAGCTCCTGCGCTGGCAAGCGGATTCTTTACCACTGAGCCACCAGGGAAGCCCGAACTGTCGCTTAGGTCCCGTTTTCTACCCTGCTCCCTCCCAGGAGCCGAGCAGCCTCTCCGCCCCTCCGCTCCCTGCCCCTGAGCCCCTTTTCCCGTGAGAAATCCTCGGCCTGTTAGGAAGGTCACACCCGCCGGCAGCTCATGGGATTCTGGGTTCCTCCCCACTCAGAGGGAAGGCTATTTTTAGGGTGCTGCTCTTCTCTGGGCCCTGGTCTGTCTGCTCCTTTCCTGCTCCTCCCCTTTGCCCCAGATGTGTCTCGAGCCGGCTTCCCCATCTGCAGACAACCTCATGGAAGGAGGGGAGACATTCTGAGCAGGAAACTTCTGGCCCAGGGCCTTCTGGCTCCTGGGACACCGAGGAGAAGTTCCGTGTTTGGAAAAGTACAGCCTGAGTAGGTGACCCCATGCAGCCCCTGGGGAGAAACCCTGGTGCCCTCTGAGTCTGACCAGGATAAACACAGACTTGCTGCACTCTCCAAAAATCCCAAAGCTGAAGGGCCTCTGAAATGGGCTGGGAAGTTGTTAACGAAGAACAGTAGCTGGTGCTCTTCCCCCACTCCGCCCCCGCCCCCGGGGCCTGTGCTTCTGAGTCTCTGCTGCTGTCTGTTTCCGCGTTTCTCTCCTTCTCTGCTGTGTGTGTGTCCCCTTCATCTACCACTTTTTGGTCTGTTTTTTTATTCTGTTTCTCTCTGTCATCGCTCCCCTCTCCTCTCGCTGTCTGGTGGGATTACACTGGCACAGCCATACCCCCAGCCCTCTTTTTGTTCCCTTTGTAGCTGTGTCAACAGAGAGTGACTGCAGCCACAGGTGACCCCCTGGCCACCCAGCGCGCCTGGTGGAGAGGAGAAGTTGCCACTTCAGCCTTGGGGGCCCCGCAGGAGTGCCCCCCCCACCCAGTCAGCAGCTGTCACGGGCAGTGAACTCTGCCAAGACCAAAGCTTTGGCCTTTATCTGCCAGCTCCCTGGGCCTCCCCGCTGCCCTAGGGGTCTGGGGAGCTGGTAAATGTCCTCAGGGCTCAGGACACCGGGAATGAAGGCACTGCAATGGGAAGGCACCCGTGGCATCAGCCAAGCTTGCTGAAAAAACAGAAAACAACAAAAAGTTTAATCTGAATCCAACCATGAGGAAACAATCAGACAGGTCCGCATTAGAGAAATTCTGCAAAACGCCTGGCTAGACACTTCAAGACTGCCACTATCATGAAAGATGAAGTAGTCTGAAAACTGTTCTAGATTAGACAAGACTAAAGAGACATAGCCACAAAGTGCAATTCATGATTCTTGATTAGATCTTGGATTTTAAAAGAAACAGTTTTTGAGATGTAATCGAGATAACTGGGGAAGTTCCAATATGGATGTATAGTAGCTAGTAGTATTGTAAGATTGTGATATTGTGCTGTATTTGTGTAGGAGGATGCTCTTGTTCTTAGGGATTCTGAAGTGGTCAGGGATAAAATATAATATGTCTACAACTGACTTAAATGGTTCAGCAAAATATAAATTTATCTGTACATAGAGAGTATATACATAGATATAGTGTGTATTTATGAAAAAGAAAGTCTGTGTACACACACACTCGGGGGAGAGAGACAAAGCGGACCACTGTGCAAAATGTTAGCAACTTCATCTAGATGAAGTATAGCTGGATGCTTATTGTCCAGTTCATGCAAATTTCCTATAGGCTTGAAAGTTTTCAAATTTAAAAGTTAGGGGGAAATTACTTTAAAAGCATCCACTTTTCACTCTTCAAAAGTAGTGTGTTTTCTCATGAATCGAAAATGTTCCTGGGAGAGTTCTACCTTTGTGCACATCTTAGTAGCTAATACAAAAGAACGAACAACCCCCCTCCCCCCAAAGCAGTGTTCCCATCCACACACTCTGGAAGGAAAGAAGGACAAGACGACATCTCAGCTGGACCTCACGGAGAGAGCTACCCAGCCCGAATGCCGTGTCTGGCCCTGCCCCTAACGCATGTGTGCGTGCTCAGTCCCCCAGTCGTGTCTGACTCTTTGCGACCCGGTGGACTGTATCCCGCCAGGCTCCTCCATCCATGGGATTTTCCAGGCAACAATACTGGCCGCTAATGAGACTGTTGGAAAACTCACTTCCCCACTTCTGTGCCTCGGTTTTTCTCTTTCAAATGAGGAAGTTGTAGCAACTGCTGAAATTCAATGGAAGCAACAGCTATTTCTGAGCACCTCCCAGGTGCAAGGCTCCTGCACGGGCAGGAACCAGATGACGTGGTCCCCACTGTCACAGATTTCAGCCCGCCGGACAGCAGCCCTAACAGAGGGCAAGATAATGAGGCAAGTGTCCAGAAAGGGGATGTGTGGGCTGCTGCAGGGTGTGTGGCAACGGGGTTCACCCTGAGCGGGAGGAGGGAGCCTCCTTCTTCTCCAGAAAGTGACGTCTAAGTCGAAACCTTAAACTCTTCAGAGGTTAGTCAAAGGGAAGAGGGCCAGGAAAACACTCTAGGGTAAGGGAGGAAAATGTTCAAAGGCTCCCAGATGGGCAAGAGGAACGGAAAGAAATCGCGGGTGGCTGCAATGTTAGAGAAATAGATCACCCAGGTCTAGGCTCTATGATTCATTATCCCTTCGAGTGACGTGAAGAAAGACATTGTTTTCATTTCAGTGGAGACCCACAGGGTTGGGAGGGTCTTTAAGAGAGTCTTTGCTTTTTCATGGGATTTTCCTTTGATCAGAGGACAAGCAACATCATCGAGCTGTCTTTCCTGAGGCTTTCTGACTGCCCAGATGAAGACATGCTTGCTTCCTCTTCTGTCCCCTAAAGCACCTTGAAAAGGTCTGTTTCAGCACCTGCTGGGCTGTATGTATATTAAGGGTCATGTTACTTGCCTGCCTTTTTTTTTTTCCTAACCACACTGTTACATTCTGTTGGCTGTACTCTGCTAAATTCTGAGAATGAGAGACTCAATAAAGGAACTTGTGGTCCAG
The DNA here is from genome assembly GCA_006410635.1 of Cephalophus harveyi. NCBI lineage: Eukaryota > Metazoa > Chordata > Mammalia > Artiodactyla > Bovidae > Cephalophus > Cephalophus harveyi. The sequence goes on from SJYT01021138.1 coordinate 82,304, forward strand.
AGAAGAAGAAAGAGAAGGAAACAGGCAATAACAAAACTACTTGGAGGAGCAATTTGGGATTCTTAGGAGCCCCTCAGAGGGGCCGAGAACAGATATAAGAGATGGAGACTTCCTTGGTGGTCCAGTGGTTAAGAATCGCCTGCCAGCGCAGAGGACATGGTTCTATCTCTGCTCTGGGAAGATTCCACTTGCCACGGGGCAGCTAAGCCCACGTGCTGCAACTAAGACCTGATGCAGCCAAGTAAATAAATATTTAAAAAAGAACACTTTATTCAAGATGGTGGGACACATGTACACCCATGGCTGATTCATGTCAATGTATGGCAAAAACCACCACAATATTGTAAAGTAATTAGCCTCCAATTAAAATAAATTAATTAAATTTTTTTAAAAAAGAAAGAGAACACTTTATTAAAGAGAAGAAGCTTGGCAAACTTTAAGTAGAATAAATACAAAGAAAGTCACACTCAGGTACATTACTGCCAATCTGCTGAAAACCAAAGATAAAAATTTTGAAAGCAGCCAGTGAAAAATGATACATTACATACAAGGAAATACTGTTTCTAATGAGAAACAAAGGAGGCCAGAAGATAGTGAAAATAAATCTTTAAGCTGTAAAAGAAAAAAAATCAGGGAGGGGACATATGTGTACCTATGGTGATTCATGTTGATGTTTGGCAGAAACCCAACACATTAAAGCAATTATCCTTCAATTAAAAATAAATTTTAAAAATTAAAAATAAGATTAAAAAAGAAATTAATTTCTAAGGAAAAAAATCAAATTAGAACACTAGAGAAAACATCTTTCAAGAATAAAGGATATGTAGATAGATATTGGGGCTTCCCTAGTGGCTCAGATGGCAAAGAATCTGCCTGCAATGTAAGAGTCCTGGATTCGATCCCTGGGTCAAGAAGATTTCCTGCAGAAAGGAATGGCTCCCTACTCCAGTATTCTTGCCTGGAGAATTCCAGATATATATCTGGAATTCTATATAGATAACAAACCAAAAAATCTTTAGAAAAGAAGGCAAAATATCACTGAATTGAACACCTAAAAATGATTAAAATGGTAAACTTCCTGTTGATTATACTTTATCACAATAAAAAATGCATAAAGGTAGATTTTTATTTTTTCAAGGCAAACAAAAGACATTTCCCATAAAGATAAGTATAGATTTCTGACAGAATTACAGTATAAGAAATACTAAAGAAAGTTCTTTGAGGTAGAAGGAAATGATACCAAACAGAAACTCTGATCTGATCTATAAAGCGTAATAGAAATGGTAAAGATATAAGTAAATAAAAGGCTGCCTGTTTAAAGCAAGAATTACATGTGTTATGGTTTATAGCATCTGTAGAGGTAATGTATATGACAACTACCTCATGGAGGCCTAGCTGCTGCTGCTGCTGCTGCTGCTAAGTCGCTTCAGTCGTGTCCGACTCTGTGCGACCCCATAGACGGCAGCCCACCAGGCTCCCCCAACAGGGAGGCCTGGCGTGCTGCGATTCATGGGGTCGCAAAGAGTCGGACACGACTGAGCGACTGAACTGAACTGAACTGAGTCCATGTCTTAGATTCTGAGCTCTAGTTCCCTTTTTTCACCAAAATTTCTTGATCTAATAAACTAAAACAGCTTGTAAATAATTATTTGGGGAGTTGAAGCACTGGCCTTGCTCATTCAGCTTTGAAATGGTCAGTAATATACAATAACTACTGTAAAAGTGATCCTAAGATTCCCTAAAGATCACCTGGTCCTCTTTGAACTCTACCTACATTAGTCACAGTTATTAGGATCAGGGAGACTATTACATAGGCAGGGCTAAGATATAACATGTATATCTCTTGATACTTTTTTTCTGACAAAGTGATTTTATGCTGCTGCTGCTGCTGCTAGCTAAGTCGCTTCAGTCGTGTCCGACTCTGTGCGACCCCATAGACGGCAGCCCACCAGGCTCCCCCATCCCTGGGATTCTCCAGGCAAGAATACTGGAGTGGGTTGCCATTTCCTTCTCCAATGCATGAAAGTGAAAAGTGAAAGTGAAGTCGCTCAGTCGTGTCCGACTCTTAGCGACCCCATGGACTGCAGCCCACCAGGCTCCTCCATCCGTGGGATTTTCCAGGCAAGAGTACTGGGGTGGGATGCCATTGCCTTCCCCTGATTTTATGCTAGGAATAGAAAGATGATCCTTAGGAAACATGTTAACATAATAATGTGTCACCATTTTTTTCTACTGAAAAGTGCACATTGTTGATGAAAGAAGTCATGGAAGATCTATATAAGGGAAGACATATACTATGTTTAATGATGGAAAGACACACATAGTGAAGATGTCAATTCTTCCTATACTGATACACAGATTTAACACAATTCATGTCAAAACCCCAGCAATTTTCTGTGGACATAAGCAAAATTGTTCTAAAATTTGTATAGAAATGCCAAGGATTTACAATAGCTAAAATAATTTTTAAAAGGAAATGAAAAAGGAAATCAGTCTACCCCATTCCAAGAATTATTATATAGCTACACTAGAGGTGGGGGGTTATCGCTAAGTCGTGTTCGACTCTTGTGACCCCATGGACTGTAGCCTGCCAGGCTTCTCTGTCCATGGGATTTTCCAGGCAAGAATACTGGAGTGGGTTGCCATTGCCTTCTCCAGGGGATCTGCCCAATCCAGTGATCGAACCCTGGCCTCCTGCATTGCAGGTGAATCTAGCTGAGCTACAAGGGAAGCCTAGTAGACTATGGAACTGATAGAGCAATTGGCAGAGGAGTAAACAAAGACATCAATAGAACAGAATTTAAAAACTCAGAAATAGCCATTCCCTTGTCCAAGGGATCTTCCCAACCCAGGGACTGAACTTGAGTCTCCCACATTGCAGCCAAGCCACCAGGGAAGCCCATATACTCTTAATAATTTGAATTAAAAGAGAGATGCTCCTGAATCAATCAGATAACGGTAGTCTTTTTTGTTTGTTCATTATTGTTGTTGTTTTCTTTTTTCTTTTGGTTTTTATTTTTATTATTACTTTATTTTAGTATTGGAGTATAATTGCTTTACAATATGTGTTAGTTCCTGCTCTCCAACAAAGTGAACCAGCTATATGTATTCTCCTCCCTCCTGCGCTTCCCTCCGACCTCACTCCCTCCCCCTCATCACACCCCTCTAGGTCATCTCAGAGCACTCAGCTGAGCTCCCTGGGCCATACACAGCAGCTTTCCACTAGCTACCTATTTTACACATAGTAATGTATATATGTCAATACTAATCTCCCAGTTTGTCCCATCCCTCCTTCCTCCGCTGTGACCACACGTCGGTTCTCTAACCATGTTCCTCATACTCAAGCAGAGAAAGCCAGAGTAATAGAAAACAAAGAGGAGAGATCAGAGACCTTGGTGGGTTAGGACCAAGAAAGAAAAAAAGGGAGAGAAAAACAGGAAGAAAGAGAATGATTGACTTTTCGTTTCTGTAAGTTCCAGTTGCCTCTGGTTCCAGCTGCTTCTGGTTCCAGCTGCCTCATTCATTCCAATTAACCCATTTTATCATTGAGCTAATTGTAAAGTGTGTCTTATTGTTGTTGCTGTCCCAGGCTACCAGCAACCGCTTACAAAGACAGATACACAACTTAGAAATAATTCAACAGACTAAACAGTTCAAAGATAATAATGCGCTGAGGTTTGCTGAGAATTTCAGGTTTGCAAGACAAGCCTTCATGCTTCTGTATGGGAGATGACAGAACAGCAATTTCCTAGGCAATAACAGAAGGCAAAGGTACATGCCTTTCAAATTTAGAATAAAATTTAGAATTCTGAGACGGCATATATGAGGCAATAAACACTAGTGCGTTATGGACACCAGCCAAAGAGGGAGCTTGGTGTTCCTAAGAGTCTCACTGGCCAGGACTGCACACCAGCTCTAAGGCTAAATCATCCAGGGCAAGTCACTTAACCTTTTCAACTTTTAATTAGTTATAGCTGTTCCACAGGAGACCTGTAATGATTAACATACAGCATAGCACTCTAAATGATGTGCCGAACATTCAAAGGGCTTTAGTGGTGTTAACTTTGGTTTTATTTTAGTTTTTATTATCTGTCACTTAGAAAAGTTTTAGGGAAGGTCTATAGAAGACCAGGCTTCCCTGGTGGTTCAGTGGTAAAGAATCCCCCTGCCAATGCAGGAGATCCCTGGGTTGGGAAGATCCCCTGGAGAAGGAAATGGCCACCCACTCCATTATTCTTGACTGGGAAATCCATGGACAGAGGAGACTGGTGGGCGGCAGGCCATAGGGTCGCAAGAGTGATGGGTACAGCAACAACAACATAGAGGAAGACACTAAACTGCCATTTGTTAAAACCTTACAAATGTATAAGATTTTCTTTGTCACTTGAGGCCCTTGAAGTCACATGAACTCGGAGCAAAAGAAAAAGCCCAAGTTCAAAATTCCACATGATTGTGTTTGAACTATTTCAGTGATTTGCTCAATGCCAACTTTTCAGAATATGAAGTTATTAATGTGTAAAAGAAAAGTGATGATTTGGCCGTCAGAGATGAATCATTGGAATGAACAGATAAAATGCACATTAAATGATTTACAAAGTTTTAAACACTATAATAAATATGTATGATTATTATTCATAATTTCTGGCTCCCTAAGGTAGTGGAAATAGCTTTGAAATTCCACTCTGACAATCTAATACCTTTCCTCTACACTTGCTTGCAAAATATAACTTCTCAGCCATTGTTTGGTTTATGTATGACATACAATCTGCATTAGCAGAAGTTAGAACACCAATTAGTTATGTTTATTGAATAGCTGTTTGCTAACTGGCCTAAGGAAACTTATGGAGTTTAAGAGTATGAGGTAAGATATCAAAATGTACTGGCTTGCTTTAAAGAATATAATTGTTTTAAAGATATAATAACTGGTAGATATTCTATTAAATGTGAGATAGTCACATAAATGCAATTGATTTTAAAATAGTTAATTAAATTAAGCATAGGCATTTAACTCATCTACCCCAAGTCCCAAAACTGTGATGCGATGGAAATCAAGGTTTCCATTTGTTACAGTTCACTGCTGTGAGCTGTCTTGCAGTCTCTGGCAAACTAAATGAAATGAATAGAGGTTATATATTCAAGGTCCCTACCTTTTATTCCTTAAAGCTCATCAATATGTAAGCCCCTAGGGAGTTGGGTTTCCTATTTTGTACACCAGGTCTTCACTCATGTGAGGATCACAGTTGGGTGAGTTATGTAAAAGACGCCTGCCATCATTCTCTATCCTACCCTCTCAAAAAAGAGGATAACCTGAAAAAAATTCTTAGAATATAAATGGAGGGAGAAATAGTAAGAGTAATAAGCCATGTAGAAAGCTTAAGGTGTGGCAGAAAGATACAGATATAAGTGGATATATCTTATATATATGCATATATATATATAATAGAATATATTAAGATGTTGAAACTATTTTATGTTGTAGATGAAATTCTATAACTTGGGAAACAGATAACATTCTGGACTAAAACTGACTTGAGAAAGAACTTAAAAAAGATTTTGTATAAAATTGTAAATTACAATTTCCAGTCACTTCTCACTGATTCAGACCACCTCCCAATATCTACTAAAAGTTTTACTGAACCAAACATGGGTCCACTTACCCAATTTACTAACACTGGTCTATGGTGAAAGAAAACAGAGTATTTATTGTAGGTGCCAAGTAAGGACTACAGGGCAGCTCATGCTCAAAAACCCCAGACTTCTCAGTGGGTTTTAGGGAAGCATTTTTAAAGGCAAGTTAGAGAAAGGAGTCACAGGCTATATGATCAGCTGATGCACAGTCCTCTGATTGGTTGATCATGAGATAACAGAGTGGTGTCATAGGAGTTAACCTCATCAATCCTGAGGCTCCAGCTAGTCATCAAGTAATTAACTTCTTCCATTTGGTGGGGTTTTAACATCTATAAAATAACTGGGAAATGTGCATCAGATACTGTTAATCTATGTAGTTCAGGGAGGAACCACAGCTGCCGTGACTGCCGTGTGATTGCTTCACTGTTTTAGTCCTTGCCACTTCTGATAGTTGTTACCACTTGCCTTTTTTTGTCACTACATGTTTCCATCCTTTCAGTCATTGATTCTTGAGCCAGGCTTTTGTGACTCAGGGCAGGTCTCTCAAGATGAGAGTTTTTTGTCTTTGTTTTTTTTTACAAACAAGGGACAGGCAGAGGATATGGTGTATGTGGAGGGGGCAGGGTCTGTTGTAGGAAGGCCCCACAGAGTCCTACTCATTTACATAATGAATCATCAAGTCCATATTCTGGACCACATGCCAACTCCTCCCCATCCTGATGCTCTTTATATCAATAGCCCTTGCTAGTCTAGTTTGCTTTGGGTGTATAACCTGTAGAGAAGGTAGCTTCCTCAAACATTAACTTATTCATATGCAAATATCTAGCATTTATTAAGGGGCTTGGGATTTTATAGATATTCAATAAAGATTGTGAAATAAATGACTGAATAAACAAATTAATGGAAAATAGATAAATGGATGGGTAGATAAATGGGCAGATGGAAAGATGGATGAACAAGCAGATGATTGTATGAGTTTTGATCAAACTGAACTATTCTGTTTTCATAAAAATCAACACATAAAGCATTAAAAACATATCCCCAGCACTCTAATTTTATTAAAGATTTCTTCATAATCTACTTTATTTTTTCTTCAATTCAGGATATTAGGACAAATCTTTCTCCTTCAAGTTATGAAAGAAGGAATTGGGGAAAAGCACTGTTTTTTTAATTCAAGAAATATTGAACAGCCTACAAAGTCCCTACACAAAGAGAAAGGAGATCAATGGATGCTATCATCAGTGCACTTAAACATAGCTTCTAAAAATGAGACACTGATGAAAAGGCATTTAAAAGCTGTTCCCTTTACGCCATTCTAAAATAGTTGATGTTATTTCATTTTTTTTCTCCTCTGAGCTTTCAAAATACTCATGCTGAGATACTGAGATTGTATTCAGTTTGTGAAATTAGTGACATAAAGCTTCTCCAGCCACCCCTATTATCTCGCACAAAGACGCTAAACCAGAATTGAAATCCTATTATATATATTGCATTAAATTGGTTCCCAGCGGGGCATCGTAATTAAGATGTGCTTATTACCTGGGTCCAAATTAAGTGGCATGGACTGTATCACAGTCTGTATAATCAGACAGAGAGCAGGGTTAGCCCAGGCCCCGATTTGCTAATGAAGGCAATGGCCCATCGCCTTCATGGTGCAGTTGTGGTGGGGACTCTCTAATACCAGGCCAGACACTGCTTTAATTTAACGCTAAGAATGCACATAACCCCATTGCCCTTTCTTAAGTAAATACTTGTGGGTTTTAAAGCATCACTCTCCTAAAGAGAGATTGCATCAGGCCCCTGTAATATGGTTCTTCTACAGAGCCTGGAAAAATTCAATTTTTTTTTCCTATTTTGGCTCCTCCTCTCTCATTTATGTTATACCCCCACTCAAATACCCATGACATCATATCCTGCCTACTCCACATACACCCTCTTCTAATAAGTCTTCCCCTCCCGTCTCAATCTTTTGAGAATCCCTAGAGCATCAAATCTTTGATAGACCAAGAAGTTACTTATGATATTCTCCAAGGTTCGAAATGGCTAAGAGACTGAGCTGCAGAGTTCCAAGAGGATTTTTGTATGTCGTTTGTGATCAGGGAAAGAAAAAGATTTCTGTCTTGACCGTATATACAGCCATGTATTAAGTAGCTTTGCAACGTCTCCTTCATTTCTTTTTTTTTTTCATTTCTTTCACTTAGCAAAAAATGTTCTTTTAATTTTGATATGCACTCGATGCAAAGTAAAGGAGGAGCTATTCCACTTGATTACAGAAAGCAGGAGAAATATTAACTGATCATAGAAGCAGGAGGCTTTCTCACCCAGGTAAATGCCCCCTGGTTCATCCTCATGGACCTGTGAGCAAAATCTTATTGAGTGCCCTAGTTTTCCTTATTCTTGAGTGCCTAGGAAACTCACTTGTGAGTTAAATATTCAGCTGGGTAGCAAAGATTCTATGAAACAGTCCATCAAACACCTTTAAAATCTGAATTGCTGTAAGAGCCAGCATAGTTACATAAATATTTGATGAAAGGGACTCAGTTATTGGTGCTGCAATAATTATACAAATTGTAATGGTAATCCTCACTATCAATAATACCTTTAGAGGAAATGGTATTATATACTTCACTCAGAGAGAATAATAACAATATTAACACGGTACTGACATTGGCAAGCCAATATCTCCCAAGCTGGGCTCACTTGGCAACCAGGACAGCAAGGAAGCTTAGCAAACACATATTTTTTGGCTGTCGTTCAGTTACTGGAGTGTCAGAGAATATTTGGCGCTTAATGCTATGCAAAGTGTTGTTCCCGTTTGATTGTTGTATACTATATAAGCCTTGGAGCATGACGTGAAGTAATTTAACAACTGGAATAACAGGCATTTGGGACAAAACTAATTTCATAGGAAGGCTGATCACAGACACTCAACTTGTTCATAAAAATGTTACCTTGTCATATAATACAAAGTTGAAGATCAAGCAACAGAAGGAGAAAAAAGCCAGTTATGTCCCTTGAGTCTTATGACACAAAGGCTGTTTTCACGATGATATTATCTTACCTCTAGATATCAAGATGTGCTTGGGTCTTACTTGTCTCTCTCCAGTTTGAAAGAAATGGGCAGTCGGGTTAGTAAGTTTGCCTGGGTTCTAATAAGCTCTTATATAGACTCTGATATGGCAGCAGAGCTTTTCACTTCTACTTGGTGCTGAAATAGTCTCATCAATGTATCAGACATGGTACAAAGACTTAGGAGAACACCAATGAACAAAGCAGAGGATGGACCACTGCTGAAGACTGGAGTCGGTTTTCTTTTCCTGGATAGCTTGACAGGTATATTCTCAGGAGTCACTCTCCATGGCATTGCCATACTTCTAAAGCCCCCTCGCCTTATTATGTATTAAGAGGAGGCTTCATCTTATCATCTCCCAGATTCACCCACTCTGCAGCTGCTCTTCAGCATCGTGCCTTCTCTTCAGCATCGTGCCTTCTCTTCAGCATCGTGCCTTCTCTCCACCAACTGTGATGCTTCTGTCAGTGACTCTTCAGTGTTAATAGAACTGTGGCATTGATAGAATCCTGCATTTTCTGCCAAGAGTTGAGCAGAGGACTGAGTGTGAGAAAAAGCTACACTTCCCTTTACTGCCTATCTTTTTTCTTCTCCCTCTCTAAAGCCCAGCCAGTATTTCAGAATAGAGTGAATTCTTGGGTGTAAGACCTCCAAGGACCCATTTCCAAATATGGTATGAAATTATCTTATACCCACTGCTCACTGTACTCACTCACAGTAACCTAATTCATGCCACCATCATCCTTCACCTGCACTAATGTGATCAAGTTCAGTCTTCTCACTTCTCTGCTTGCCTCCCTACTCTTGATGGTCCATTCAACACATCAAGCCAATACTTCACTTGCTGTAAATCAACCTAAGGCCAGGTACCTATGCCCTAAGGCCCACTGGAATAATTAAAACTAGCCAATCCTAAGCTCTTTACCCTGCTCTGCTCTGCCTTGCTTTTCCTGCAGAAACCCCAATAAATGCTTCTGGCCTTGGCTTTCCCCTTGCTCCTCCTTGGGTCTGACCACAATTGGTCAGTCATAGTTTTTCCTTTCAATGGCATTGATCACTCTGTGTTGGTAGGCCATCACTTCTAGACATTAAAATACCTGAGTATAATTTTAATGCAGGGGTCATTTGGAATTATAGTGCCCTGTTCAGAGCGGGAGTTTGAAGGGGTTCCTTAATGAATTAGACCACATACAAACTTGCCCATGAGTTGATCAGGAAAATAAAACAAAGGTGCTCTAGTTGAACTGGGATATATAGTTCTTTTGCTGTGACCATTGAGGAAAACCACTTTTCAGGAGAGGAAATGGACATGTCATATTCATGTGTAACTAATAATAGTGGATTGCAGAAGTCTGTTTTCACATGCTTTTAGGTCGCTTTTGCCAATATGCCTTTACCAGGTACATTAAGAGCAAATTCCTGCTCTCTGGATCATGAACTTCATTTCCCATATCTGCTTTTTTCCTTTTAATAGTCCCTTTCTGTGGCCCATTGATTCCACTTTTGACATTTTAAAATAAGATAGGGAAAAAAAAATCAAGAATGAGTTCTCTTCCCTAGTCATCAAGTCTTTCAGATGATTGATGGAAAGACAGAACTATTCATATGTGCCTGGCAGAAATCAGGTTTGTGCTCCAAGAATTAGAAGATTGAAAGTCATGAGGGGCCTTGTGATTCATGAGAGAAGGTGGTAGGTGCTTGGATGAGTGATTTTAAAGAAGTGGGGGAATGTGAAGGCAGGGACTGGGGGATTGGGTACTGTGGAAATCTTTAAGGACTGAGTGCTTACAAAATATTAAATACACTTTTAACAAGTCATTTTGAATAAAACCTACTTACTGCTAATATTACAGGACTTCTGTCAACCAGAATATTATTCCTAGTTCATTTGTAACTTGGGAAAAGAAGTGGAATTTAATGAGACAGGAGGATCCATGTCTGGACAGCACTAAGCATTTTTTATATTGCTGATGCTTCCTATTAGCTTTTAAAAAAACTGCATGGCAATCTAGCTTGACAGATGTTCTAACAGAGATGGATGTGACATTACATCTCAGGTTTTGTTGTGGTTGCTATTTTGGATGAATACAGACGCAGTTCTCTGTGTCTGATAGTCTAAACTTTTAGTATTCTGTGATTTAGGGAATTTCATAATAAGGTAGACCCAATTTTATTTAAGACTTTCAAGCAGTTTGTCTTACACCTTTTTTAATCATAAACACATGGTACAGGGGTTTCAACTGAAACATGGACTTCTTGACAATGGACAAGACTAGACAAAGTGAGGATTCAACCAAAAAGACCCAAGGAAGGGTAGACTTCATAAGCTTGGGGTTGAACCACTGAGCAGCTTAGAATCTGTCCCTCAGAAAGAGGCTCTGTGATGGAGAGGAGGTTTGTTGGGAATGGGTTTCAAGAAATAACACCTGTTAGAAAGTGAAAGAGGCAGAATTGAACAGAGAGAGAAGCTGGCTCGCAACCAAGTTGCAACCACAGATATCCTACAGGGAGTTCTGAAACCAGACTGGTTTAGAGTTAACCATAACTGTCTTTAGAGTTAGCCCTTTAGAGTTGTTCCACATTGAGTCAAGATAACTGCTGGGCCTTTATATATGCAAATCAGCCAGATATTACCTGTGGCTGAAACAGTGCCCAGGGAGAGACAGCTGTGAGCACGTTGAAGCCAATATTGCCAGAAGTTGGACAATGAATGCTTCCACCCTAAAAAGGATCTGGGCAAAGTACCATAGTATCTACTATACTGAGCCTGGATCTGGACATTCAGAGCCATCGGAGGGAGTGAAATCAGAGTGCATATAGAAAGATTAGTTTCAAATATGGGGATGTAAACTTCTAAGCCACTGATGAAACCCAAATAGGCCTCATGCAGGGAGAGTGAAAAGCCTAGCTTTTGGAATAAGGGAGATATACTCATGAAATCTTTATCAGGGTGAAAGGAGGTGATTTACAAAGAGCAACAGTCTGATTGTAAGACTTCTAAGTGCCAGTTTCCTGAAGTTGTTTTACTGGGCATAGAAGATGGGAAAAAAGCTGGGATGAAAAACTGACATTTCATTCCTAAAACAATGATGACCGATTTCATTCCAAAAAGTTAAAGATTTTATTTTCTTTACAAATAACTATCCCCATCTTGAAACTAAAAGAGAAAAAGTGGATGGAGGATCATCTTTGATAAAGGAAGCAAAACTTTCTAGGGCATGAAAACCCTTGGTTTTAAGGGTTTATTTAGACCAAAGTTTCCATTTTGGACCAGATAATTTGTTTGGGGGAGGTTGCGGGGGTGCTGTTCTGTGCATTGTAGGATGTTCAGCAGAACCCCTGGCCTCTCCTTCAGATGCGTGTGCGCATGTGCACTCAGGCATTCCCTACTCTTTATGACCCCATGGACTGCAGCCCGCCAGGCTCCTCTGTCCCTGGAATTTTCCAGGTAAGAATACTGGAGCGGGTTGCCATTTCTTTCTCCAGGGGCTCTTCCCGTCCCAGGCATCAAATCTGTGTCTTTTGCATCTCCTGCATTGCAGGTGGGTTCTTTACCACTAGCGCCACCTGGGAAGCCTAGTATCAACAGCTCATCCCCGGAAGTCATGGCAACCAAAAATGTCTAGACACTGTTGAACCACTAGGGGAGTGTGTGTGTGTGCTTGTGCATATGTGTATACATATGTGTGTGTGTGTATTGGAGGAAGTGGGTATGGAGCAAAAATGCTACACCTAAGAATCGTTGGTCTAAATAATTCTATTTCTTTTCACTTAGGGTTACTGACTACCCAGTTTGCCCAGGGCTGAGGGATTTCTCTGGATGTGAGAAATCTAGTTCTAAAACTGGGCAAGTTCCAGGCAAACAGTTCAAGTTGGTCATACTAATATAGCTCTGTTCTTGGGTGCAGTGTGTTGGACCACAAAAAATACATTGTTACCCAGTTTACATAACATGCAGCACAACTGCCTCTCAAGTATTGTCCTTTGAACCTGAAATGTGCTTCTAATATCTTCAGGACCGTGTTGGAGTGACAAGCTTCAATTAACAAAAGTGAATTCCATATAATTTTAGCTAATCTGGGAAAAGAGATTTTGCTGAAATTTGATCATGTGTAAAAATGAATAATATTGTTTTTATTTACAATGAAACTATGAGTTCTAAGTAAAATGTCATTGTGTTTAATAGGCCTGAAAAGAGAATAGTTTTCATGGATAAGTGTTAATGTTCAAGTCCAGTATTTAAATAAAAATAAAGCCCAGTGATTTATAATTGAATTTTCAGCAGAGGTTTCTCAAACAAATCACATTATTTATACACTCCATTCATTTGCCCCAGTAAATTAAGGAAGTTAAAGAGAAGATGATTTACTCATGGGATACTCAGCTAGCATTATGCTCTCAATATGTAGGCATTCTAAATATAGTAATGCAAACTAATTGAAAATTTACTAATGAGAGTGAAACTAGGTTAAATATCATTCCCATTGTTGAAAATGCATTGTTTAATCATTAAACAAATCCTTATTGAAATCCTTTGGTTTGCTAAGTGTTGAGGAGAGAAAAAAAATCAATAATACTTTCACTACAACACAACAGTCTTGATGGGTACCAATAGATCACCAATTGCTATACAAAGAGTCGGACACGACTGAGCGACTGAACTGAACTGATACATTATGATATGAATACAGATTAATAATAATAATTAACTCTGATCACTATCAAGCATTATGTTTAATACATTTGTATATTTTTATTAATAAACACAACAAGCTTATAAACTGGTATGAGTAATAGTTTGATTTTAAATTTTAAATTATATATACATATTTTTGGGGAAGCAGAGGTAAAAAGATTTTCTTAAACTGATGTATTTATTTCTACTGAAGTATAGTTGATTTACAATGTTGTTAGCCTCAGGTGTACAGCTAGATGATTCAGTTATACATGTCCATGCAAATATACACACACACATATATATATGTGTGTGTTTATATATATATTCTTTCACTAGTGGTAAAGAACCTGCCTGCCAGTGCAGGAGAATTATGACACATAGGTTCGATCCCTGAGTCAGCAATGTCTCCTAGAGGAGGGCATGGGAACCCACTCCAATATTCTTGCCTGGGAGAATCCCATGGACAGAGGAGCCTGGTGGGCTACAGTCCATGGGGTTGCAAAGAGTCAAACATGACTAAAGCAGCTTAGCACATAAGGGTCTTTCTTATACAGTCAATTGAAATGATGTTGGGCAGAAAGCAAAGAAATTCTTCCAGGGGCACTAAAACTTCTCCACCTTCTTGTTCCTTGCAAATCAAAGATATGTCTAAAATATGAAAATATAAAACTTCCCATGAGCTCCTTTCCTATACTCGTCTGAATATTGAGACCCTATATTTAGAACAATATTTGTTACTTGGATTTTATTTAACATTTGAATATACATATTGTCTTGAATGGGCTTCCTTCATGGGGAATACTGTCTTGAATACTCCTGAAGGTGAGCATAATTCTCTTTTGCTTCTCTCAGCTCCTCAGCCAGGTCTTCATAACAGAGGGAGAGAAGTGAACCTTCCTTGTTTTATGAGTTTATTGTTCATAAAACATCTCTTGAGAACAGATTCTTGGATGTGGAGGTGAACAGGACACTGTAACCCAGCAGTTCTCTACCCTATAAGGTGCAGAAATCCTGGAACATTTGATGGTTTTTCAAAAATTTATTTTTGTTATGGTAACAGTTAAGGTTCTAGAAAGTGTAATTTTAAGGGAAGAACACGTATGCTTAGGGAAGGAACTCGAATGAGAGCCATAGTTTGACTTAATCACTGTGTTCTGAGTCCAGCAAAGTGAATCCCACATGGAGGGAGCTTGACAAATCTCAGTTCAGTTCAGTTCAGTTCAGTCGCTCAGTCGTGTCCGACTCTTTGTGACCCCATGAATCGCAGCACGCCAGGCCTCCCTGTCCATCACCATCTCCCGGAGTTCACTCAGACTCACGTTCATCGAGTCAGTGATGCCATTCAGCCATCTCATCCTCTGTCGTCACCTTCTCCTCCTGCCCCAAATCCTTCCCATCATCAGAGTCTTTTCCAATGAGTCAGCTCTTCGCATGAGGGGGCCAAAGTACTGGAGTTTCAGCTTTAGCATCATTCCTTCCAAAGAAATCCCAGGGTTGATCTCCTTCAGAATGGACTGGTTGGATCTCCTTGCGGTCCAAGGGACTCTCAAGAGTCTTCTCCAACACCACAGTTCAAAAGCATCAATTCTTCAGCACTCAGCCTTCTTCACAGTCCAACTCACATCCATACATGACCACAGCAAAAACCATAGAAGAGTTGACTCATTGGAAAAGACTCTGATGCTGGGAGGGATTGGGGGCAGGAGGAGAAGGGGACGACAGAGGATGAGATGGCTGGATGGCGTCACGGACTCAATGGACGTGAGTCTGAGTGACCTCCGGGTGATGGTGATGGACAGGGAGGCCTGGCGTGCTGCGATTCATGGGGTTGTCAAGAGTCGGACACGACTGAGCGACTGAACTGAACTGATACCTTTCAAAAAATAGTTTCCAATTGTTTTCTTCTACAAATGAGAGCACAGCTTTTTATACAAATACATAAACGTCTGAATTTATTTTTGTCAGGAAGACTACCTGGAGTTGGACAACTTTGGTGAATACACGTTTTTAAACCAAATTGCTCTCTAGAAAGTTGGTCTATGTTACTCTTAAAATTTTAAATTCCAGCAGTATATGCTGCTACTATAAATTCCAGCAGTATATACTGTTACTGAAGCTAAGTCGCTTCAGTCATGTCCGACTCTGTGTGACCCCAGAGACAGCAGCCCACCAGGCTCCTCCATCCCTGGGATTCTCCAGGCAAGAACACTGGAGTGGGTTGCCATTTCCTTCTCCAACAGTATATGAAGTCCATTCAAAAGGCAGTAGTAATTTGAGCAGGATTTTAAATGTAAGCTAATTAAATAGAAATTCTTAGTGTAGGACACAATTAACATTATTGAGAAATGTTTGTATAGAAGTTACTTCATAATATATAAACCCAAATACACGGAAGAATCAATATAAGAGGAAAATTATCTGAAATCAATACATGGCTTTGGGGAAATTGTTTATTTGGAAAAAGATTAGATTATCTCCTTGCTTTATACCACATACATCCTGATGGATTAAGGTGTAAATATTAAATTGGAAGTGGTCAAACAAGAGATGACAAGGGTGAACGTCGACATTCTAGGAATCAGCGAACTAAAATGGACTGGAATGGGTGAATTTAACTCAGATGACCATTATATCTACTACTGCGGGCAGGAATCCCTCAGAAGAAATGGAGTAGCCATCATGGTCAACAAAAGAGTCCGAAATGCAGTACTTGGATGCAATCTCAAAAATGACAGAATGATCTCTGTTCGTCTCCAAGGAAAACCATTCAATATCACAGTTATCCAAGTCTATGCCCCAACCAGTAATGCTGAAGAAGCTGAAGTGGAACGGTTTTATGAAGACCTACACGATCTGTTAGAACTAACACCCAAAAAAGATGTCCTTTTCATTATAGGGGACTGGAATGCTAAAGTAGGAAGTCAAGAAACACCTGGAGTAACAGGCAAATTTGGCCTTGGAATGCGGAATGAAGCAGGGCAAAGACTAATAGAGTTTTGCCAAGAAAATGCACTGGTCATAGCAAACACCCTCTTCCAACAACACAAGAGAAGACTCTACACGTGGACATCACCAGATGGTCAACACC
>SJYT01021138.1:99254-146747 GCA_006410635.1 Cephalophus harveyi
ACCAGGCTCCTCCATCCATGGGATTTTCCAGGCAAGAGTACTGGAGTGGGGTGCCATTGCCTTCTCCACATGGAGGCCTAGAGGGGAAGTAAATGGAACTATACACTTAAAGCTTCTTATATTTTACATGAAGTGATACAAAAGGAAGTCTAAGTAGGTTGTGAAAAGTCAGGGATGTCTACTGTAATTCTTAATGAATCACTAACATGTAGTGCAAAGAGGTATAGCTAAAAAGCTAACAAGGAAATTAAAACAGAATTTTTAAAAGCATTTGATTAACCCAGAAGAAGGCAGGACAGGAAGGGCAAAATGAATAAAGAATAGATGGGACAAATTGAAAATAAAGAGCAAAAGGGAGACCTGGTCATATCAATAATTAATGCATTCAATATTAGTGGATTAAACTTTTATATTAAAGTACACGATTGTCAGAGAAGATAAGGAAGCATGATCCAATTGCATGCTGTTAAAAAGACATTTTAAGGGACATCCCTGGTGGCCCAGTGCTTAGGACTCTGCCCCTCTACTACAGAGGGGCACAGGTTCAATCCTTGGTCAGGAGAAGATCCTGCATGCCACAAGGTCTGACTCCTCCCCCATAAAAAGACATTTTAAAACATACATAAGTTGAAGTAACAAGTATGGAAAAATATACACCATGCAGACAGTAACAATAAAATGGCTGAAGAGGCTATACTGAGATCAGATAAAGTACTTTTTTCAAGATAAGGAGTAACACCAGAAATAAAGAGTAATGTCTCATAACTATAAAAGCTGTAATTCATTAAAAGACATAATGGATCACAGGTGTGTCATGTGCCTAAAAATATAGCCCCAAAGTACACACAGCAAAAATGGGCAAAATTTAAGGGAAAAATAGACACATCAATATAATCATAGATCAGGAAAAGAAATCACATGGGAAATTAGAAAGACTTATAACTGAATGATAACAAAAGTTTCAAAATTGAAATGATGCAGCTAAAGCATTAATTAAAGGGAAACGCATAAGAATCAGTGTCCTACACAGACAACTCGTATTTGGCCTTCCCAGATGGTGCAGTGGTAAAGAATCCGCCTGCCAATGCAGGAGACGAAAGAGATGCAGGTTCAGTCCCTGGGTCAGGAAGATTCCCTAGAGGGAGGGCACGGCAACCCACTCCAGTATGGAGTGGTTGGAACATTTCGTGGACAGAGGATCCTGGCAGGCTACAGTCCATGAGAAATGACTGAGTGAACGAGCACACACACAGACAACAGATCCTACTGTATAGCACAGGGAGCTATATTCAATATCCTGGGATAAACCATAATGGAAAAGAATATAAAAAAGAATGTGTATGTGACTGAGTCACTTTGTTGTACAGCAGAAATTAACACAGTATTGTAAATTAACTACACTGAAATTGGAAACAAAAGAATCAATGACCTACAGCTGTACTACCCAATATGGTGACAATAGCCACATGTTTTCATTTAGCATTGAAATGTGATTAACGTAACTAAGGAAATGAGCTTTTAATTTTACTTCATTTTATCTAATTTTATAATTTTAAAGAATTTATTTTTCACCATGCCCCCTGGTATGAAGGATCTTAGTTCCCCAACCAAGAATCGAGCCCACGCCCCCTGCAGTGGAAGCATGGAATCTTAACCACTGGGCTACCAGGAGGAGAGTCCCTAAATTTAAGTAATTTAAATTTAAAATAAGAAACTGGAGCCGTGGAAAACATCATTACTTCAGACACATCTTCGTAGCTTTGGTAAGACATTTTAATTTAGTCATCCAGGGGAATCTTCCTAACCCAGGGATCGAACCCAGGTCTCCTGTATTGTAGGCAGACACTTTATCCTCTGAGCCACCAGGGAAGCCCTGCAGTGCATAACATAGCTATTATTTTAGTTGTGGAAAAAAATTTAATGATATGGAAAAAAGTAAGAACTAAATTTTATAAAAAGTGAAGTATCTTCAATTAAGCTGCCAAATGATTACCTGTAGAATACGAGATTTTTTCCCTAATAATGTCAGAGATCAACTGATTCAAAATTTGAAAAAAAAGTAGACTTTTTGTTTTTGTTTTAGTTTTAAGTGAGTTATGTGATACTAGACTAACAATGAATGATATGGGTAAGTTTTGTTTCAAAGGACTTTTACATTTATGCTGCTGCTGCTGCTAAGTCGCTTCAGTCCTGTCTGACTCTGTGCGACCTCATAGACAGCAGCCCACCAGGCTCCCCTGTCCCTGGGATTCTCCAGGCAAGAACACTGGAGTGGGAAAGAAAAAATATGTGACTTAGCTAAGCAGTTACAAGAATTTATGTTGAGACGAAAACATTTAATAATACAAATCAGTAATAAAATTTTTTAAAACACTCTATTTTGTATTGGGGTATAGCCAATTAACAATGTTGTGATAGTTTCAGGTGAACAGCAAAGGGCCTCAGCTACACATATACATGTTTCCATTCTCCCCCAAACTCCCTTCACATCCAGGCTGCCCCATAACATCGAGCCGAGTTTCATGTGCTATTTAGTAGATCCTTGTGGGTAATAACAATTTTATACACTCTTCTAACATGAATCAATATACAGAACACTTTAATTATAACCAGTAATAAGGTAAATTGTCCAAAAAAGCTGTAAGAGGAATTTGCAGGACACTTTATTGATACTGAACTTGCTCTTAAATTTATGTAGTCTCCCTTTAAAATAATACTAGTTTACACTAGAGTTTGCAAATTTATTCAACTTGGAGAGGCACAGTTTTCAAACTAATATGCTTTTCTTTAAAGTTAAAGCAATTATCCCCAGAAGATGAAACAGTTTTGTCAATGCAAATGTGATATTAAATGGTTCGTTTTCTCATTGTTTTGAAATTTTCTTTCTGGGTTCTAGATACAAGTCCTTTGACAGATATAGGATTTGCAAATATTTTCCTCCAGTCCGTAGCTTTTCATTCTTCTAACAGTGTTAGTGAAGTTTTTTTAAAATCAAGGCATTGAGGTCAGGGTTTGTGATTTCCTTCATTTAATGCAGATATTTGTTGGTGACAAAGTTTGGCATTAAAAATAGGGTATTTGGCTTATATTTGGGTGTTCTGCATTCATGTAGAGTGGAAATATGGGTGATGTATGTTTGGTGAAAATTAATTAAGGGAAAACTAACCTGGAGTCAGGAGGCCAGAAGCGGGAACATCAGGTACATACAACTATCAGGTACATACAACTATCAGGTACATACAACTCCATGTCAGTACAGACCCCTATAGGAAGAGATGTGACTTCCCTGGTGGCTCAGACAGTACAGCATCTGTCTACAATGCAGGAGACCTGGTTCGATCCCTGGGTGGGGAAGATCTCCTGGAGAAGGAAATGGCAACCCACTCCAGTATTCTTGCCTGGAAAATCCCGTGGACGGAGGAGCCTGGTAGGCTATAGTCCATGGGGTCGAAAAGAATAGGACATGACTGAACGACTTCACTTTAAACCTCCAGTGGCGTGGAGGCGCACACAGTGAGTCAGAGTCCAGATGACTAAGATGCTACCAGCGACTTCACTACCAGATGACTAAGATGCTACTGAGCGACATCACTTCACCACCGGGAGAGATGTACCTTGCATCGCCAGCAGGGAATGACACTGCTTTATTTCTGCCAGCAGGGGGCAGAAAGATTTTTCCCCTTGCCTGGCAACAGCTCAGCCAATAAAAAGCCACTGTACTTCAAACTCCTCCAATGGACCTTTTGTTTCTAGAAGTCTAGCCCAACTTCCCCTTCTTCTCTATAATAAAAGAGTTTCCGGTCCTTTGCATAACTGGAGTTGTATGTGGTTCACCATAGTTCCCCGTCCTGAATTGCGATTCTTTGCTGCTCCTTTTGCTACCCTTTTTGCTGGTACAATAACTGACTGTTTTATTATTTTAGGTTAGCAGTTTACTGATGTTTCCCCTGACAAAATATGCTTTGTCCCTGAAGTGAGAACAAAACAAAGAAAGGAGCCCTGACAGAATATAATAATGGCAATTGCATACAAACTCAAGACCCTTGTCCTTTCCCATCTGACTTAGCAATTCAAACTCCTCCAATGGACCTTTTGTTTCTAGAAGTCTAACCCAACTTCCCCTTCTTCTCTAAAATAAAGAGTTTCCGGTCCTTTGCATAACTGGAGTTGTATGTGGTTCTCCATAGTTCCCCGTCCTGAATTGCAATTCTTTGCTGCTCCTTTTGCTACCCTTTTTGCTGGTAAAATAACTGACTGTTTTATTATTTTAGGTTAGCAGTTTACTGATGTTTCCCCTGACAAAATATGCTTTGTCCCTGAAGTGAGAACAAAACAAAGAAAGGAGCCCTGACAGAATATAATAATGGCAATTGCATACAAACTCAAGACCCTTGTCCTTTCCCATCTGACTTAGCATTAGAGCTCAGCATCACAGAAATGTATATTAACATATCCACTCAAATTTAACAATGATGTCAGACTCTCTGATAGAAGATGAGTTTGATTTGACCAACTGGTTTAACTATGAGAACTGGCACAGCCAATTAGATTGTGTGGCATATATTTTACCTGTACTGAATGAGCTAATTTTGCAGCTCCAAACTTTCGAAGGAAATATATTTCAAGCATTTAAGATACAAGTATCCTTCCAAAAAATTAGATTAACAAAGGTCTATATAAATGAACAATATTCTAATTCTCCTAGGCCTTTCTGAGTATATCAGGTTAAACAAAGTGCCTCTAAATAAAAGAGTAACTGGTATAATTGATAGTGTCTGATCTGGGTTCAGTCCCTGGGTCAGAAAGATCCTGTGGAGAAGGGAATGGCAACCCACTCTACTAGTCTTGCCTGGAGAATTCCATGGACAGAGGAGCTTGGTGGGCTACAGTCCATGGGGTTGCAAAGAGCTGGACACAACTGAGCAACTTTAACACTTTTTTCAAAGTCTTTTTAGGCTACCTCCCAGAAAATGAGAAAGTGGTTAATTCCAATAACTTTTGCAACACAGGTGGTTTCAAATTCTTTGCTTTCAACAAAAAAATAAAGGAAAATCTAATCAAGTTGTCAGCTGAGAAGTTATTAAAAATAATGTCTGGTGGTGCATCACTATGCTATTTTTTTCACATATAGATAGTGCAGACTTTGATGAGCAGCACTAAAGAGTATTTCTTGTCATTTCCAGTTTTGGAAGTAGCCACAAATTTATATTATCCCATATGTGTATTTTGATCCCAGGCAATATGGGGTGAAATAAAATATAAGACACTTTTAGTTCATTTCAACAGATAACAGAGATAAGGGTCTGGGTCTCTGCTGTTCAGGTATTGCTATGTAAGCCTGCAAGTTCATTTGCCTCTTGGGGATTTTGTTTTTCCAGCTTTTATATGTTATGTGTTTGTCATGCACATAGACTAGAATAAGAGAGGAGGGAGAGAAAAAGCCCAACCAGGGCCAGGCGTGCTCCCTCAAGAAAACAGACTTTATTTTCATCCTGAAGTCTAGCAGGCAATGCGCTTTCAGCCAGCAGGGAGCAGTAAGGAAACAGTGGCACAATTCTGCATTGTAATAACAATTTAAAAATCTAAGGGTGACTTAACTTTGGCTACACGTTAGAGTCATCTGTGTGTGTGTGTGCGCTCAGTTGTGTCCGACTCTTTGCAGCCCCAAGGCCTGTAGTCCACCAGGTTCCTCTGTCCCATGGAATTTTCCAGGCAAGACTACAGGATCAAACCGGTGTCTCTTGCATCTCCTGCATTGGCAGGTGGATTCTTTACCACTAGAGCCACCTGAGAAGCCCCAGAATCATCTGGGTCAGGTTTTAAAAACTACCCATGCCAGGTTTCCACCCTAGACAAAGAAATCAGACTAAAGCGCTTGCCAGCTACCTGCACCCAGTACTCTTCAATCCCTCAGGGCTTGATGGTGTAGCTGAATGACACCTAGTGGGCGCAGCTCAGAAAACAGTTCTTGGATCCTCTCCTTTTTTCTTTCTCCAGAGAGTTGTCCAGGTCGCAATTTATTGGGGGTTGGGGAACATAACGGAGAAGGCACTGGCGACCCACTCCAGTACTCTTGCCTGGAAACTCATGAATGGGGGAACCTGGTAGGCTGCAGTTCATGGGATTGCTAAGAGTCGGATATGACTGAGCTACTTCACTTTCACTTTTCACTTTCATGCACTGGAGAAGGAAATGGCAGCCCACCCCAGTGTTCTTGCCTGAAGACTCCCAGGGATGGGGAGCCTGGTGGACTGCCATCTGTGGGGTCGCACAGAGTCAGACACAACTGAAGCAACTTAGCAGCAGCAGCAGCAGGGGAATATAAAGCTAATTTGGGGATATCAGCACGTTTTTCTTTCTTTTTAAAAACTTTTATAGTTTTAATGAGCTGGCTTTTCTTTTTTAATTGGAGGATAGTTGCTTTACAATACTATGTTGATTTCTGCTGTGCAACAAGAATAAGCTTTAAAGTATACATATATTCATTCCCCTCCCTCTTGGGCCTCCCTCACATCACAGAGCACTGAGCCAAGCTCCCTTTGCTATACAGCAGCTTCCCACTAGCTATCTGCTTCACACATAGTAGTGTATATGTGCGGCTTCCCTGGTGGTTCAGCGGTGAAGAATCCTCCTGCAATACAGGAGACAGCAGGTTCCAGCCCTGGGTGGGGAAGATCCCCTGGAGGAGGACATGGCAACCCACTCCAGTATCCTTGCCTAAAAAAAATTCCATGGACAGAGGACCCTGGCGGCCTACAGTTCATGGAGTCACAAACAGTCAGACATGACTCAAGTCACTGAGCACTGGCATGAATGTGTATATGTCAATGCTACTCTCTCAATTTCCCCGCCTTCTCCCCTTGCTGTGTCCACAAGTCCGTTCTTTATGCCTGTGTCTCTATTCCCGCCCTGAAAATAGGTTCAACGGTACCTTTTTTTTTTTTTAGATTCTATATATATATGTGTGTGTGTGTGTGTGTGTGTGTGTGTGTGTGCTGTTATTTTTTGTTGTTCAGTTGCTCATTTGTGTCCAGCTCTTTGCGACCCCATGGACTGCAGCAGGCCAGGCTTCCTGGTCCTTCACCATCTCCCGGAGTTTGCTCAAACTCATGTCCACTGAGTCCACGATACCATCCAACCATCTCACCCTCTGTGGTCCCCTTCTTCTCCTGTCTTTACACTTTCCCAGCATCTGGGTCTTTTCCAATGAGTCAGCTCTTCCCATCAGGTGGCCAAAGTATCGGAGCTTCAGCTTCAGTCCTTCCAATGAATATTCAGGGTTGATTTCCTTTAGGATTGGCTGGTGTGTGTGTTAATATACAATATTTGTTTTTCTCTTTCTGACTTACTTCACTCTGTATAACAGGCTTTGGGTCACTACAGCCGGACTCAAATTCCTTTCTGTTTATGGCATCGGCGTGTTTCTAGCGACTTGGGGGCGAGCTAATTTCCCAGTGAGCTCGAAGTAGGAATGGAAAAAGGAAGCGAGGGTGGACCTGAGCGTCAGGGAAGGAGGAGCGGACAGGCAGAGAGCGAGGGAGGAGCCAGCGAAGACGTAAGCTGCAGCTGGCGGTCCCCACGTGGCCCCGACTTCCGCGCGCCCGCGCCGGTGGGCGGGGGCGGCCTGGGGACCATGGCGGGCCTGGACGCGGGCCCGGCGATTCCTGTGTGGCTGGCGGAGGACGACTTGGGCTGCATCATCTGTCACGATCTGCTGGCCTGGCCCGCCACGCTGCCCTGCGGCCACACTTTCTGCCGCGACTGCCTGCTGGACCTGTGGGCCGCGAGTCGCGGCCGGTTCTGCCCCACCTGCCGCGAGGGCGCCCCCGGGCCGCCGCAGCTGCGGAAGAACACAATGCTGGAGGACCTGGCGGACAAGTACAGGCGGGCGGCGCGAGAGCTGGAGGGCCTGAGCCCGCACCCCGGCCCGGAGCCGGGTCCGGCACCTCGCCCAGCGCCCCGACCCGGGCGCCCCACGGCGCAGCTGCGGGTAGGGAGGCGGGACCAGCGGTTGCCCTCTGCCCTCCGCTCATCCGCGCCGCCTGCACCGCGGTACCCACAGGGCGCTTCCTCTCTTCCTGTTTGTTTCTCCTTTCACTTTAGTTTTCTCAGGCTGTACATAGAACCGGTTCTTTGGAAAGTTCAGAGAAATATGAAGAAGCAGGAGAAAAAAATCCAAATCTGAAATCCTATCAACTTAAGTGCTATCTACCCTGGACTATTTCCACTTATTTCCAGTCTTTCTGCAGCCTATCTCTCTGACGATTTTTAATTGTGCTAAAATATGTTTACGTTATATAACATAAAATTGCCATTTAACCATTTTTAAATGTACAGTTCAGTGGCATTATATTACATTGCTGTGCAATGATCAACACTAGTTCTAAGACTTTTTCATCACCACAAACAGTAATTCTGTACCCATGAAGCAATGACTTCTCTCTTCCCTCCAGCCCGTGGTACCTTCTCATCTACTTTCTTCCTCTATGACTTGGCCTACTCTGTGTATTTCATACAAGTTGAATCATGTAGTATTTGCCACTTCGTTTCTAGCCTTGGCTTCTTTCAGTAGCTACACCATTTTCAAGGTTCATTTGTGTTGTAGCACATATCTGAAATTCATTTCCTTTTTTTTTTTTTTAATATTCATTCATTTGTTTACTTTGGGTTGCACCGGATCTTCATTGCTCTTCTCAGGCTTTCTAGTTGTGAGTGGCTACTGTCGAGTTGCGGTGTGAAGGCTTATCATGGCGGTGGCTTTTCTTGTTGCTGAGCATTGGCCCTAGCGCACGCAGGCTTCAGTAGTTGCGGCTCTCAGGCTCTAGAGCACAGCCTCAGAAGTTGTTGGGCAGGAGCTTAGTTGCTTTGAGGTAGGGGGAATCTTCCAGACCAGGGATCGAACCCATGTCCCCTAAATTGGCAGGCGGGTTCACATCCACTGGGCCCCCAGGGAAGTCCGAACTTCATTCTCTTTTTTGTGGCTGAATGATAATTCCCTTGTTTGATTATACCACTCTTTTTATTTTTTTAATCCATTCAAACATTGATGGACATTTGGATTGTTTCCACCTTTTGGTTATCATAAGTAACATTGCAGTGAACATTGGTGTACAGATATCCGAGTTCCTATTTTCAGTTCTTTCCGGTAGGAGCAGAATTGTTGGCCCACGTGACAGGTCTGTGTTTAGCTAACTGAGGAACAGCCAAACTGCATTCCACACAGCAACAATATTTTGCATTTCCATTAACAAAGTAGAAGGGTTCCAGGTCTCAGCTCTTGCTCCAGGGACTTAGGTCTATTTGCTCCTCGTCTGTTTGCCACCGGGACTTAGGGTATTGTCAGTTTACAACATGCTCTTTTGCCCCGGACACCTGCAAGGTTAACTCCTCTTGCAGCATTTCTGAGCAGTGCCCACCACCTCTCTGGGCTGAGCTCCAAGTTAGCTGAAACAAAGATGAATGAGCACCCTGTGTCATTCCTTCAGACAGCCCCGAGCCTGGTTAGCACAGACATATGCAATGGTTTGGCAATAAGATCTCTTCTGTGTCTTTGGGAACCAGGACCGGAATTTCATGCTGGAAATTTTCAGTACTGTCACTGAGCCAGCAAGGGAATGAGGTGAGTGCAGGTCAGAATGTCACAAAGCTTCCTACTGCCAGGTTGTGTTTTTTTGAGCCAGTGATTGCCAGAGTTCTGCCTCAAAAAGTTGGTTCTGACAGTTTTTGCTTGTTTTGTGATGTTTCTGTGTGTGATGTGTTGGGGCAGGCTAGGGACTGATGAAGGGTCAGAAAGCTTGGAGCTATCTACTCCTTTTTTTCCCCCAAAATAATTAATAGACTTTACTTTTTAGAGCAGTTCTAGATTTATAGAAAATTGAGCAGATAGTGCAGAAAGTTCCCTTATTCCCCTCACAGTTTTCCTTATTATTACTCTCTTGCATTAGTTTGGTTCCTTTGTTACAATTTATGAACCAGTATTTAAAAGTTTTATTTATTTTTTTGGCTGCACTGGATCTTCATTGCTGCCCATGGGCTTTCTCTAGTTGTGTTGAGTGGGGGCTACGCTCTAGTTTCAGTGCTTGGGCTTCTCATTGCGGTGGCTTCTCGTTGTGGATCAGGGGCTCTAGGGCTCGGGGGCTCAGTGGCTGTGGTGCACAGGCTCACTTGCCCCGTGGCATGTGGAATCTTCCCGGACCAGGGGTCAATCCCCTGCATTGGCAGGCGGATTCTTAACCACTGGACCACCAGGGGAGTCCTGTGAACCAATATTGATACATTGTCATTTACTAAAATCCATAGTTGCAGTTCGCTCTGTGTTGTACCATTCTATGCATTTTGACAAATGCACGGAGTCAGATATCTGCAGTTATAGTTGTGCTGCCTTCAAACCCCCCTGAGCCCCACCTTTGTATCCCCTCACCCCCTGCCAACCCCTGGCAACGACTGATTTTTTTTGCTATCTCTTTGGCTTTTCCAGAATGTCATACCATTGGCATCATACAGTATCTAGCTTTCTCAGACTAGTTTCTTTCCCTAAACATAATTAAGATTTGTGGCTTGACTGCTCATTTCTTTTTATTGCCAAATAATATTCCATTGCATACATGTCCCACAGTTTGTCTATTCAACTTTTAATGGACATATTGGTTGCTTCCTTCCCTCCCCCCCCTGATAATTAAAGCTGCTTTCTTCTTTTTGGTTATAAATACAGCATTGGAAGTTCCCTGGTGGTCTAGTGGTTAGGATTCAGCGCTTTCACTGCCGTGGGCTGGGTTCTATCCCTGGTCAGGGGACTGAGACCCTACCAGCCGAGTGGTGTGGCCACAGATGAATAAATACAGCATTATCCCTCAGGTCCTTAAAACTATTCGTTAGTATAGTGACTGAATATACTTTGCATTGGCTTTCAGATTACAATTGTCTGTGGATGGTAGGATATTGGAAGATTTAAAATGTTTCTTCTTTCAATTCTGTGCATTTTCTAAATTCATCACGATAAGTGTGCAATTTTATGGATAGAAAAAGCACCAACACTTATTTGTAAAAGTTTTTAATTTGCTCAGGTGTCTAGATAAGGGCTCCACTCCAGAATTCTAGCTGCCAGAATGTTTAGGAGTGAGACCTGGATATACAAGAGCAAACAGTGTTACCAGTGGTCAGCCACCTTCCTCTGAAAATTAGTCTGCATATGGCTTCTGAAACACATGCTGTTTTGAGGGACATAAGTCTTCTTAGAGATGAAAAATTAGTTCCAGTTTTTTAGGTTCCAGCATAATTTAAAAAGTGAGAGCTGTCCCCCCACAGTTGTTAAAAACTCTGGTTTATTTAGAGTAGAATGATGAAAATCTTGTATTTCCGTGGTTCTTGTAGGACCCCTTTGGGAGATAATTCAGGTTTCTCCAATGACTTCTGGGCCCCGCCTGCCTCTGATGATGGTCACCAGGTCTTGAGGTTGTTGCCAGAATATGTTGGTGGCCAAACTTCCTCCCACTCTCAGCCAGGCAGCTGCGCAGATGAAGCTCTGGAAGCGGAGTTGTTTAGCATTCTCATCTGAATGTTTCTTTAAATGTGAAGGACGCCAATAAACAAAAAGAGCTTGCATCTGTACAGCAATCTAGAATCTCCACGATCCTTTCATAGTAGATGCTTTTCACTGTTAAAGGGAACTAGGGGTGGTCGCTTTAATTTTTGAAAGAAGTGAAGACACAAGATGAGTCAAAGGTGAGAGTGAAGCTGAAGCCTGAGCCAAATGCCTTCCACTCAACTTACCAGCTGCCACCTGCACCAAATCTCCAGGCTCCCACCCTGCTTCCTCTCTGACTTCTCCAGTTCAAAATGACCCCAGTCTTCTCTTCATGCCTCACTCCCACCCCCCACTCCCCTGGCCCCATCTGTTGGATGAACTCTGCTTCCCTGTTACTGCTACTGGACAACCAGCAGGGGGACGCGGGAATGCGGAAAGTCCGAGGACTTTACCTCCTTTTCCTCTAGACATTTTTGTCACTTCCTTGCCCACTTCCTTTATCCAGTGTTTACGGCTCCCTCTGTCTAGAGCTGGTTCCCAGGTCCAGCTTTGTGTTCTGCTTTGCTCTTTTAAAGGTGGAGGCACCGAAGAGCCTCACAGAAGTTGACCGGGAGCTGGCAAAGCTGGTGGAACAGCTTATAGATATTGTCAGGAACCTTCAGAGTCCGAGACACCTCCCAGAATCTGAACCGGATAAAGAAGTGAGCATTCTGGCTATGGTAGGCTCATCTGGGAGAAGAAAGGATGTGCCTGGGAGTGGGGCTAGGGACAACTCCCTGGAACCGCCGGGAAGCAAGATGAATATGTTTGCCCTTGAAGGATGCGCTAAATCCCAATCTTTCACCTTGCTCTTCACTACCCAACACAGATAATTGGGAGTTTGGAATGTTTGAGGTGAGGTGTGAAGGCATCCATCCTTATCACTCCACGTAACCAGCTTACTCCCCGAAGATCACCAGTGACCTCTATGCATATTCTGCAGACCTTCTAGCTCTTTTTCTCATTGGCCTTTCAGCCACCTATGACATAGTCGACCACAGCATCATTCTTTTTTTTTTTCAATTTTTTAAAAATTCTGTATGATTTTTAAAAGTTACACTTCATTTACAGTTGTTACAAAATATCGGCTATGTTCCCAGTGTTGCACAACACATCCTCGTAGCCTGTCTTACACCCAGTAGTTTTTACTGCTCACTCCTGTGCCCCGTGTTGCCTCTCTCCCCACTGATTTTTTTTTAATATTTATATATATTTAATATATATATTTACAAAACACTGTGTAATAGCTGAATATATTTAAAAGAAAATGTGTTTTTGAAACCTGTTCTGCCATGACCAGAGATAAAAGATCTTTTTCTTCCCCCTTTTTTCCCTTTTTAAAAATTTTATTTTTGGAGTACAATTGCTTCACAGTGTTGTGTTCGTTTCTGCTGTACAACATAGTGAATCAGCTATACGAATACATATAGTGGTTGTATATGTATATATGCCTCCCTCCCATCCCACCCCTCTAGGTCATTAACACCCAGCTGAGCTCCCTGTGCTATACAGCAACCTCCCACTAGCTATTGCTAACCACAGATCTGTTTTCTGTATATCAGTGAGTCTGCTTCTTCTCTCAGCTTCATTCTTGAAGCTTCCTTTCCCCTTAGCGCTGAGATACAGTCTTCCAGTTTTTCCCCACTCTCCTCTGCTAAGCAGTGAAATGCTGGGATTCCTCAAGGCTGAGTTGTAGGTCACTGTCTCTTTCCCTTAGATGGCCCTGTCCACACCTGTGGCTTTCATTACCCACCCTGTGCACACACGTAGCTTCAGTCTGGACCCTCCTCTGATCTGGTGTCTTCCTTCTCATCTTTTCCTCTTGGCATCTCAGAGGCACATCACACTTAATCCGTCCTGAGCCGTCTCTCCTCTAGGTACCCCATCTGAGCAGCTGACCCTGTAACCATTCCAAGTGCCCAAGTCAGAAAGCTGAGGATCTTGTTGCCCTCCTCCATCACCTGGCTAAACATCTCTTGAACCTATTTACTATTCTGGAGCTCCTTAAAAACATTCTCTAATCCAATCCTATGACCATCTCTGATCTAGATTTCTACCAAAGCCTCCTAATCACTCCATTCTGTTCCCATTATAGAGTCACACTTCTCATCAGGGGGCCCATACCATGGAATGTTCTTTCCCCCTGTCATGTAGGTCATGCCTGCTCATCCTTCAGACCTCGACTAGATTATCACTTCCTTGAAGAAGCCTTCACTGATTTCCTTGAACAAGTCAAGTTCCCTTACTAGAGGCTCTCCTGTGTGTGATTCCATGTACCTTTCATTTGCAGCCATTGTCAGACTTGTGACTTGATAGTGATTGATGCCATAATTTAGTGTCTTTCATTCCTCTTCCTAACACTGGACTCTAAGCTCTAGGAGGGCAGAGACCTTGATGACTTTTGTTCTTTTCTTCACTTTTGTTTTCCCGGGCCTGGCACAGTGCTGGGGACATAGTAAGTGCTCAGTAAATACCCAGAGTATTTGAATGAGTGAATAAATGGGTCCTCTGGGATGCAGTGTGTTGGGGCAGAAAGTCTGAGAGTTTGTCAGTCCTGATGTGGTTACTCACTAGTGTTATGACCTTGGGCCAGTCATTTCATCTTCCTGAGTCTCAGGCTTCTATCTGTAAAACAGCAACAACAAATGACCTGTGGCCTGCTCCTCATTGGTTTAATGGGGAGATTTTTTTTTTTTAATATCTTGTTTAAAAATGTCCTTAAGCAATGTGAAAATGTGGGACCATCAAATTAACTGTGGCAATTGAGTTAACTAACCCTGACCCTGGAAATGGCGACCCATTCCAGTATTCTTGCCTAGAAAATTCCATAGATAGAGGAGGCTGATGGGTTACAGTCCATGCGGTCGGACAGGACTGAGTACAAAAACACACACACACACAGCCCTAACCTTCTTTTGCAAAACGGGAGTAACAAATCTATCTTGGAAGGTTGTTAGGCAGTTAGACGTGAGCAGTGGAAAATACGCAAGAGGTGGTACCTACTCCTGTTATGACTGACGAAAAGAATGGGAAATGGATTTTCCTAAGTTGGGAAGGAAAGTCAAGTGCTGGAGGTAGGAAGGTGGTGAGCAGATGAGAGGCTGTGCTGGAGAAAAACAGGACCTGAAGGTAAAGAAAATCAGAGAGTGTGTGTTGGAGGCCCCAGAGACTGGATGCAGGCAACATGATTGTCTTGGCCCAGGGCAAGAGTTACTATGATAAGATGATAGCAGTCGGGAGAAGACTATTTCAGCCTCTGTGGTTTATCTTAGTGACTATCTGTATTATTTATTTTGTAAGGCCCCTATAAGATGGGCCTAAAACTTTTGGGGGGGTATGAGCTAAGAATTCTGTATCTGTTGTACAGAATACTAGAAAATACATAGCAGTTTAAGAACCCCATCACCCAGAAATCGCTATTCTCTAATATCATTACCATAATAATGTATTCCAGATTGTTTTCAAGGTATGTATTTTGAGGGCCTAATTATATTTTGAAAAACCTGTTGGGAGGTAAGTAGAAAATTATGGATGGTTGGCAAGACTGGAATATATTTGATGCATTCTTTAGAAGATTTGCTTTCTTTCTTCCTTCCTTCCCTCTCCCTTCCCCCTCCCTCTCTCCCATTCTTTCATGTTCTTGTTCATCAATAGACTTTGTTGGAAGGGGTGGACCTTTCCTTGGCTTCTCCCAAAGTGAGTTCCAGCCCACCTGAGCAAAAAATGAAAGATATTCTCCATGACCTAGAAGAGATCCAAGAAAAATTACGAGAAAACTTCACGCAGAAAGGGGCCCTTGAAGAACAAACACAGGGTGAGTTGATTTATTTGGTAGAGGTTTGATTATGGAAGCTGGACAGTGTCCCATGGCCTTGTTTTAAGGGAACAGGATCTCTGAGCCCAGCTGTGTGTTCCCTGGGATGTGAATGAGGAAGGAGTGGGCTGAGCTATTTTTGTGGCTGGATGTGTTTTTGGACCTGACTGGAGGTGTGATGTAACACAGGCCCTTAATAGACAGAAACTCATTTTCTAAGACCTATAAATTCAGAACCTAGACCTGATTTTGCTAGCCCTCTGCACACCTGTGTTATTCTACTTGAGGAGATTCAAAAATAGGCGGCTTTTTAATTTTTCACTAGTAAATGTCTTATTGATGAAGAATGCAGCTTTGTATACAGTTCTATTCAACTATAATCTCTGGTGGGTGTGTTAACGTGTTAAGTAGTAACAATGTAGATTATAACAGAACTTTGCTGGTGGCTCAGTGGGTAAGAATCCACCGCCAGTGCAGGGGAAACTGGTATCCCAGGTTGGGGAACGAAGATCCCACATGCTGAGAAGCAACTAAGCCTGTGCAATGCAGCTACTTAGCCTCTGCTCTAGAGCCCGCGACCATGACAACCGACGCCCACTTGCCCTGGAACCCATGCTGTGCAACAAGAGAAGTCACCACGATGAGAAGCCTGAGAGCGCAGTGAGAGAGTAGCCCCAGTTCACTGCAACTTCAGAAATAAAATAGTTTTTTAAATAATTTAACTTAGAAAATTCAAGTATGGCTTAGCGAGTCCAATTTTTATTATCTTGGCTTTTTTTTTTTTTTTTTAAAGCTCATTCTGCTGTAGGGGAAAAAGGAGTCTTTTTTTTTTTGGGTGTGGGGGCAATGTCAAGGCACCTGGAGTCTTAGTTTCCCTGACCTGGGATAGAACTTGCAACCCCTGCGCTGGAAACTCAAAGTCTTAACCATGGGACTGCCAGTTGTCGTTGTGGACCTCCAGGGAAGTCCCTGTTTCGGGTGTTTTGATTTTGATTGGTTGGACCAGTCCAGGGCAGCTTTAAAACACAGGATCTGAATATTTCCTGAAACATCATTCCCTGAAGTTCTCACAAGATTGTTTTTAAGACAATAGATTAGCTGTTCTTCAAGTCAGCACTTTAACAGCTGCTAAGCAATTTGGCCTCCTCACAATGATTTCCTTTGACCCTATGTAAATAGATGGGGAAACAGTGGAAACAGTGTCAGACTTTATTTTTTTGGGCTCCAAAATCACTGCAGATGGTGATTGCAGCCATGAAATTAAAAGACGCTTAATCCTTGGAAGAAAAGTTATGACCAACCTAGATAGTATATTCAAAAGCAGAGATATTACTTTGCCGACTAAGGTCTGTCTAGTCAAGGCTATGGTTTTTCCTGTGGTCATGTATGGATGTGAGAGTTGGACTGTGAAGAAGGCTGAGTGCCAAAGAATTGATGCTTTTGAACTGTGGTGTTGGAGAAGACTCTTGAGAGTCCCTTGGACTGCAAGGAGATCCAACCAGTCCATTCTGAAGGAGATGAACCCTGGGATTTCTTTGGAAGGAATGATGCTAAAGCTGAAACTCCAGTACTTTGGCCACCTCATGCGAAGAGTTGACTCATTGGAAAAGACTCTGATACTGAGAGGGATTGGGGGCAGGAGGAGAAGGGGACGATCAAGGATGAGATGACTGCATGGCATCACTGACTTGATGGATGTGAGTCTGAGTGAACTTTGGGAGCTGGTGATGGACAGGGAGGCCTGGCGTGCTGCGATTCATGGGGTCGCAAAGAGTCAGACACGACTGAGCGACTGAACTGAACTGAACTGAAATAGACCATGAGCTGCCGTGGAAATCACGCAGCCTAAGCAGCACAGTGTTTCTTGAGGCATGGCCCAGGGCTCTGTATAACACTAGAAAGAATGCAGATAATCTCCAGTTTGTAAGCCTATGTTGTTATTTTTTTTTCTTATGTGTTTTTTTCTGATTTTGATATCAATATTATGCTCACTTCATAGTATTAATTAAAAATCTCACCCTTAAAAAATGAAAATTCAGAATCCAGGCCCCGTTGCCAAACTATTGAGCTAGCATCTCTGGGACTAATTACCAAGGATTTGTATTTGTACCAACTTTGCAGGGGATTTTAATGCACACTACAGTTTTGATGACCATTTTGGGCTTACCCAGTATGGGTGATTATTTGTAATACAAATTTAATTATTGAGGAGTGCAGTTGCCCCTTGAACCCATGAGGATTAGGGGCACCAAACGCCCATAAAGCCAAAAATCTGACTATAACTTTTCACTGCCCCAAAACTTAACTACCAGTAGCCTACTGTTGCGGAGAAGGCAATGGCACCCCACTCCAGTACTCTTGCCTAGAAAATCCCATGGATGGAGGAGCCTGGTAGGCTGCAGTCCATGGGGTCGCTAGAAGTCGGATGCGACTGAGCGACTTCACTTTCACTTTTCGCTTTCACACAATGGAGAAGGAAATGGCAACCCACTCCAGTGTTCTTGCCTGGAGAATCCCAGGGACGGGGGAGCCTGTTGGGCTCCTGTCTATGGGGTCGCACAGAGTCGGACACGACTGAAGCGACTTAGCAGCAGCAGCAGCAGCAGCAGCCTACTGTTGACTGGAAGCCATACTACAGCATGAACAGTTGATTAACACATACTTCGTATGTTTTGTGTACTATACACTATGTTCTTACAGTAAAGTCAGTTAGAATAAAAGAAAATGTTATTAAGAAAAGCATAAGGAAGAGAAAATACATTTACAGCACTGTACTGTACCTGTCTACACCGTAAGTTTACATCATCCGACTCTTGGGTTCAGTTTATGCTGCTGTCACTTCAGGATACAAATGGGGAAGATTTCACCTTCATAGTCCATGTCCTAGCCTTTCCCTTAGTTTCCCTTCTGCCACTTACTGTGATCATTGTAAGCACACAGTAGCTTTAAGGTAATAATAACATTAATCACAGTTTGGGGTTAACATGTGCTCAGTCACTCAGTCGTGTCCCGCTCTTTGCAACCCCATGGGTTGTACCCTGCCAGGTTCCTCTTTCCATGGGATTGTCCTGGTGAGAATCCTGGAAGGGGTTGCCATTTCCTCCTCAGGGGATCTTCCTAATCCAGGGATTGAAGCCTCGTCTCCTGAGGCTCCTGTATTGGCAGATGGATTCTTTACCACTGAGCCACCTGACAAGCCTTGGGTTTAGCAGGTATAACTATTATATGCAGGATGGATAAACAACAAGGCCCTACTGTATAGTGCAGGGAACTATATTAAGTAGCCAGTGATGAATCATAATGGAAAAGAATATGAACAAGAATATATATATATGCATACATGAATCACTTTGTTGTATAGTAGAAATTAACACTGGAGAAGGCAATGGCACCCCACTCCAGTACTCTTGCCTGGAAAATCCCTTGGACAGAGGAGCCTGGTAGGCTGTAGTCCATGGGGTCACTAAGAGTCGGACACGGACGCGACTGAGCGACTTCCCTTTCACTTTTCACGTTCATGCATTGGAGAAGGAAATGGCATCTCACTCCAGTGTTCTTGCCTGGAGAATCCCAGGGATGGGGGAGCCTGGTGGGCTTCTGTCTATGGGGTTGCACAGAGTCGGACACGACTGAAGCGATTTAGCAGCAGCAGCAGCAGAAATTAACACAACAGTAAATCAACTATACTTCAATAAAATGAAAACAGAACTTCAGTATATTGAGAGGAACTAGGTATCAGCAGTTGTGATGAGTCTCATATCAACTCATGGTTCCCAGTTTAATAAAGATTTAAAGCATCGACCTGAGGTCATGGAGATTCTGGGGATGAGGGTGCTGCGATCTCCTGGAACCATGTTAGTTGATTTATTTGATAGATATGCATGAAATACTTCCTATGTACCTGGCAATGGGCAAATGCTTAGAATACAGAGATGAATAAAATCTCTGCCAGCAAGGAGCTTAGGACTCAGTGGGGGAAAAAAGTCCACAGTAAGAACATGGGACTGCTGCTGCTGCTGCTAAGTCACTTCAGTCGTGTCCGACTCTGTGTGACCCCATAGACGGCAGCCCACCAGGCTCGCCCGTCCCTGGGATTCTCCAGGCAAGAACACTGGAGTGGGTTGCCATTTCCTTCTCCAATGCGTGAAAGGGAAAAGTGAAAGGGAAGTCGCTCAGTCGTGTCAGACTCTTCGTGACCCCATGGACTGCAGCCTACCAGGCTCCTCTGTCCATAGGATTTGCCAGGCAAGACAACTGGAGTGGGGTGCCATCACCTTCTCCAGAACATGGGACTAGATACACATAAGCTGGATGTACTGCCTGATCAAATGCTGATGATGAGAAAGACAAGCTGTGTGTGTTGATCACGATGTTTGGATATCTTCTACATGCATTTTTTTTTTTTTGATGGGACTGTCTCCCTCTCCTAATATTTTTGATTCCATAGTTGAACTCCCAGAAGTTCCATCTTCTTCCTCATGCCCACAGCCTGACCACAGCCGCTTTGCACCGAAGAAGGCTTCCTCGTTTGCTCGATGTAAGTATATGATCTGCCTACAACTTGGGTCTGGCTTGGCGGAGCAAGGAGCTGCCTTTGGGTCCATCTCTCTGCTGTTAGATCCCTTGGCTAGTTCCTCTACACCTGGCCCCTCCCCCTGGGGAGCTGATGACAAAGGCAAAAGGGGTTGAAGACTCCCAAATTCCATGCTGAGCCAGACCCATGAGTTCTCAGAACCCTGGCAACCTTTGGGCATTCATGCCAGAGCCACCACTTACAGCCAACTGCCAATGCCCCAACCTGGCTAAACTACTATCACTGCCCCAGTCTGGAATAATCCTTGAGGGCACAGATCCTGGAGCCAACTGCTCCACTCACTAAGCTGTCTGATCTTGGGGAAGTCATGTAATCTCTCAGAGCCTCAGTTCCCTCATCTGTAAGATGGAGATAGTAGTACTTACTTCTTTGTGGGATTGTCACCAGGGTAAGTGAGTAAACGTGTGTAAATATGAGTTTCAGTAGGAATGCCGAGTATTAGCAACTATTTACTCCCTTAGTGGAAAACAGTATGGATTCTACAAAATGAATAAGACATGAGCCTTAATCAGGAAGCTTAGTGTCATCAGAGAGTTGTAAATAGCCATGATCATCAATCACTCTACAACAGATAGAAAATGGTTAAGTATCACTAGTGATCAGACAAATTCCATGCTGAGCCAGACCCATGAGTTCTCAGAACCCTGGCAACCTTTGGGCATTCATGCCAGAGCCACCACTTACAGCCAACTGCCAGTGCCCCAACCTGGCTAAACTACTATCACTGCCCCAGTCTGGAATAATCCTTGAGGGCACAGATCCTGGAGCCAACTGCTCCACTCACTAAGCTGTCTGATCTTGGGGAAGTCATGTAATCTCTCAGAGCCTCAGTTCCCTCATCTGTAAGATGGAGATAGTAGTACTTACTTCTTTGTGGGATTGTCACCAGGGTAAGTGAGTAAACGTGTGTAAATATGAGTTTCAGTAGGAATGCCGAGTATTAGCAACTATTTACTCCCTTAGTGGAAAACAGTATGGATTCTACAAAATGAATAAGACATGAGCCTTAATCAGGAAGCTTAGTGTCATCAGAGAGTTGTAAATAGCCATGATCATCAATCACTCTACTACAGATAGAAAATGGTTAAGTATCACTAGTGATCAGTAAAGCATTAGGGGAAAAGCAAGAGGTGACTTTTCACAGACAGCTTCCTGAAAGAAGGCTAAGTAGAAATGAAGGTGGGAGAGGGGAGTATTGTTACTAGAACAGCATCAGGGGTATGTATAACAAGCTTCCACTGTAAGTTGACGTTCCGACTGTAATGCTAATATAAGAAAAACTGTATCGCATTCAAAGATACACAGCTGGTTTTCGCTATTTGAGGACCTCGTCGCATGAACCATGAGAGCTGACTGGTCATGTTCTGTTTTTTCCCCCAGGGGCCATCAGTCCAACTTTTGAGCTTGAGAGCCTCTCCTGTAACCTAAATGTGTCCATGGATCGCCGGACAGTGACTGTGTCTGACTCCCCAATGGTCTATGCCTGCAGTCCTGAGAGGTTTGCCTCCAGCCAGGCTTTATGTTCCCAGCCCCTCTCTTCTGGGCAGCATTACTGGGAAGTGGACACTCAGCGTTGTAGCCACTGGGCAGTCGGGGTGGCTTCACGGGGGATGAAGCGTGACCAGATCCTGGGAAGGACCATGGACTCCTGGTGTGTAGAGTGGAAAGGGACCAGCGAGCTCTCTGCATGGTGCATGGTCAAGGAAACTGTCCTCGGCTCAGACAGACCTAGTGTGGTGGGCATCTGGCTGGACCTTGAGGAGGGAAAACTTGCCTTCTATTCCAAGGCAGATCAGGCGAAGCCTCTGTTTGAGTGCTCAGTCTCTGTCTCTTTTCCTCTACACCCTGCCTTCTGGCTGTATGGCTTATACCCTGGAAATTCTCTGACCATAAGGCAAATGCATGTGTAAACATTCCCTGCGTGTTAAAACACATCGATTTCCTGGTCTCTCTGACTTTTAGCAGGGTGGCAACTTAAGAATCCCTCTTCCAGCACTCCCCTAGTGGTCCAGACGGTTAGGAATCCACCTGCCAATGCAGGGGACACGGGTTCAGTCCCTGATTCCCGAAAGATCCCACACGCCACAGAGCAACTAAGCCAGTACGCCACATCTACTGAGCGCTGGAGCCGTGGAGCCCATGCTCGGCCACAAGAGAAGCCACCACAATGAGGAGACCACACACCCCAAGGAAGAGTAACTCCTGCTCACCGCAACTAGAGAAAGCTGGCACACAGCAACCAAGACCCTGCACGGCCAAAAATAATGTTTAAAAATGAAATTGCAAACAATAAAGGAATGAACTTTCAGAGTTGAGGGATGCAAAGTAACTGTTTAATTCGGCTATCTTGCATTGTTCACACCCTGCAAGGTCCAAAGAAAGGATAGGCTCTTGAGTAGGAGATAACATCTAACCCCTTGGAATATCCTGGCTGATAAGATTGTCTTTATCGGAGGCCCTTGGGCCACACAGTATCAGCTTGATCTCTGGAGGAGCTGGAAACTAAGATCAGCCGTATGAGCAGTGATTCTGCCTACAGAATAAAGTGACTCAGTCGTGTCCGACTCTTTGCGACCCCATGGACTGTGGCCTGCCAGGCTCCTCCATCCATGGGATTTTCCAGGCAAGAATGCTGGAGTGGGTTGCCATTTCCTTCTCCAGGGAATCTTCCCGACCCAGGGATTGAACCCAGATCTCCCTCATTGCAGGCAGACCCCCTTGATCATCTGAGCCACTGGGGAGTCTGCCTACCATGGGCCAATCAAGGCCTTGGACACCGAGTCTTGGATGTGCTTCTCTCGTTGGCAGTATTCCACGTGTATTGTCACACATCGTGCTGGGAGAATTAAGCAATGGCCCTATAACTCCACTGAAAGAAGGATGGGGTCTCCCAACCCCTCCCTTGTGTGCCTTTTTCTATTCCTGGTTTTAACCTGTATCCTTTCATTGTAATAAATTGTAATCACAAGCATAGCAGCTTTGCTGAATTCTGTGAGTCCTTTTAGTGAGTCACTGACAATGAGATTGATTTTAGGGGACCTCCTCCCCACCCACAAGGGGCATGCTATCAAGCACACATTCAGTGGCTTCAAACAACACACATTTATAATCTCAAAGCTTCTATGGGCCAGAGTCAGGGGAGGCTTAGCTGAGGCTTCTGTTCTGGAGTCTTGAAAGCTGCAGTCAGAGTGAACTGGGGCCGGTGAGAGGGAGGCTCCCCTGGGGAAGGACTTGCTTCCAAGCTCACGTGGTTGTCGGCAGCATTCAGTTCCTTGTGGGTTGTCAGACTGAGGACCCCAGTTCCTTACCCAGTGGGCCTCTGCAGCATAGCTGCTTACTTCATCAAAGCCAGCGAGGGAGATCAAGTCTCCCAAAAGGTGGACATTCACTCTTTTAAAAACTTTAATTTTTTTAAAAATTGTTAATTTTTAATGGAAGAGTAATTGCTTTATAATACTGGTTTGGTTTCTGCCATACATTCGAGAGGGAGGGGACATCTATATACCTGTGGCTAATTCACATTGATGTGTGGTAAAAATGTTTTTTAATTTATTTAGTTTTGGCTGCGCTGGGTCTTCGTTGCTGCGTGTGGTCTTCTCTAGTTGCGGTGCGCAGGCTTCTCACGCAGCGGCTTCTCTTACTGTGGAGCACGGGCTCTCGAGCACAGGCTTAGTAGTTGTGGCTCATGGGCTGAGTTGCCTCATGAATTGTGGGATCTTCCTGGACCAAGGGATTGAACCAGTGTCCTCCGAGTTGGCAGGTGAATTCTTAACCTCAGGGCCACCAAGTCAGTCCCGACATTAAATCTTATGTAATGTAAACACACGGACATATAACCAACGCATCCCTTCGCCTTTGCCTTATTCTGTTGATTAGAAGCAAGTCACAGGCCCTGCCCACATTTAGGGGTGGGGATTCACAAGAACATGAATACCAGGAAGTGGGGGGGGGTGGTCCTTATAGTCTGGCCATCACATGGTATCATCTCATACGTGATTTCCCCCATTTTTTTAGAATCCATAACAGAATGGATAGAGAAAACTACACAAAGCACATGTGCAGCATAAGGAATAATCATTAGTATTATTATTAAGCAACCTTTACACTTCAGATCAAGAAATAAAACCTTGCTACCTATCCCACAGGCTCTTTCCCCATTCCAGTTACAAAACCTTCTTTCCACCTGAAAGGCATCTTGACTTTTACAGTAATCACTTGCATTTCTTTATGGAGTTTGAGCACCCAAACCTGCATCTTTAGCGTAAACTCAAAAAAAAAACACCCCCACAAAACCTGATATATCTTAACAGTTTTGTTGAGATATAATTTACATACTATAAAATTCACCTACTTAAAGTATACAAATCAGTGTGTTTTAGTATATTTAGAGTTGTGAAACCATCACCATAATCTGATTGTAGAACATTTTCATCACTCCCCATAGAGAGAACCCTCATGCCTATTAACAGTTGCTATGTCTTTGAAGTCACCTGATCTACAGCCTTCCCCTCTCTTTCTTCACCTTAGAATCCATCTGTAGGCCCCCAGGTTGCATGAGCACCTGCTGGAGATGTGGAATCCAGCTCTGTTGGACTGGGTTGAACAGAAAGTCTTGCCACACAAACCAGCCAGGTGGCCTTTGGCAGTGCATTTCACCTCTTTGTCTTTCCCCTGTAAAATGGAACTCATTATTATTGGCCCTTCCTTCTGTTCCTCAAAGGGTTGCAAAAGAATTAAAGTTATGGGTGAAGACGTTGGAAGAATGCCAGGGTGGTTATAAGCATGACAACAATGACAGAACTATATTTTCTTTCTCTTTTTTTGGCCACACCATGCAGGACCTTAGTTCCCTGACCTGGGATTGGACCTGTGGCCCCTGCATTGCAAGTCCAGAGTCTTAGCCATTGGACTGCTAGGGAAGTCTCAGTACTTTCACATCACCTACCTTGGTCTCTGGGGCTTCTCTGGCAGCTCAGCTGGTAAAGAATCCACCTGATGCAGGGGACCCCAGTTCAATTCCTGAGTCGGGAAGATCCCCTGGAAAAGGGATAGGCTACCCACTCCAGTATTCTTGGGCTTTCCTGGTGGCTCAGATGGTAAAGAATTCTGCAGTGTGGGAGACCTGGGTTCAATCCCTGGGTTGGGGAGATCCCCTGGAGGAGAGCATGGCAACCCACTCCAGTATTCTTGCCTGGAGGATCCCTATGGACAGAGGAGCCTGGTAGGCTACAGTCCATGGGGTCGCACAGAGTTGGACACGACTGAGCAATTAAGCACAGCAGAGCACCTGGGTCTCCAGCATCTTTAGATTCACACCTCATTTCCACACATGTTCTTGGAAACTGGAGCACCCGAATTCTTCCCCCATGATCTACTCATTTGCTCTCTGAGCCTCATAAACTACCCTGTGTGATGAGTATTATCACCTTTTGTTAATGCTTGAGAGAGGGGGGTGGGGGCCTGGACCAACTTAGGGGTTTGGGCAGGATCAGTCAGCTGAGCATGGCAGATCTGGGAGCCAGCCCAGTGTTCCCACTCTCCAAGTCTCAAAGCTTAACATCCTTTGATAAGATCCTGGCTGAGACCCGGACCTGGCTGTCCACTCTGATAAGATACAGCACTGAAACCACGAGATGCCCTTTCTTCCCTGGTGTCAGGTCTCAGTCTAGTGGCCTCAAGCTCCTAAGCAGGGCCAGGGCCTCTCTCTTTGTGCCAGATGACCATTAAAAGGCTCTCTGTTCTCACTTCCTGTTTGGTGGAGCCTCTATTGGTTCACCCAGAGTCACCTTGATGTTTGCCTTTCATTTTTTGAAAAAAGTATTTTATTCTACTTTATTATCTTTATTTGGCTGTGCTGGGTCTTAGTTGCGGTGGGTGGGATGTGCTACTTCCAGCACGTGGGATCCAGTTCCCTGACCAGGGATGGAACCCAGGCCCCTTTGCTGGGAGCATGGAGTCCAAGCCACTGGACCACCAGGGAAGTCCCTGATGTTTGCCTTTTAAAACTTAGAATCTAAAGACCAGGGTTTAAGCCTATTGAAGTCATTTGGTTAAATACCATCCTCTCAGGTGGTTTGGACAATGGGCCCTTTGTCAGAGTGGGGTTTAATTCTTCAGTCACATGAGTTCCCCAAACTGCAGCCAGAGCACAAGAATTATAAAGGTGGGAATGAAGGTTATCATTTTGGGATTCTTGGCTTTTCTTTCAGGCTTTCTTTCTTTGTTTTTAAATATTTTTTTGGCTGTGTGAGTTCTTAGTTGCAGCATGAGAGATCCAGTCAGTTGATTCAGTCTTGTCTGACTCTTTGCGACCCCATGGACTGTAGCCCATCAGGCTCTTCTATCCATGGGATTCTCCGGCAAGAATGCTGGAGTGAGTTGTCATGCCCTCCTCCAGGGGATCAAACCCGGGTCTCCTGCGGCTGCTGCATTGCCGGCGGATTCTTT
This sequence comes from Cephalophus harveyi, assembly GCA_006410635.1. NCBI lineage: Eukaryota > Metazoa > Chordata > Mammalia > Artiodactyla > Bovidae > Cephalophus > Cephalophus harveyi. The sequence goes on from SJYT01021138.1 coordinate 125,673, forward strand.
ACTGTTGAGCTACCAGGGAAGCTCCCAGTTACCTGACCAGGGATCACACCCAGGCCCCCCTGCATTGGGTGCTCCAAGTCCCAGTCACTGGATCACCAGGGAAGTCCCTTGCCTCGAGTTTTCTGTCAGCATATCCTTTCCCATGCAGTGTGAAAAATATCAATCGCACCCTTTTCTCAAACAAAACTGAAAATCCTACCCAGAAGAAGAACTGAAGTTGAAATGCCAGTGGATAAAGGACCTCTCACTTGGGTCTGCACTGTGTGGGGGAAGCATCCATCCAAGGATCAAGCCGGAAAGACTTCCTGTCGGGGACTCTGAAGGCAGCTGCTCACCCCATCTGGAGGTGTTTCTCTCCAGTGGTTGTTGACCTGGTGGCTCATACAGTAAAGGATCTGCCTGCAATGCAGAAGACCTGGGTTTGATCCCTGGGTTGGGAAGATGCCCTGGAGGAGGACATGGCAACCCACTCCAGTATTCTTGCCTGGAGAATCCCCATGGACAGAGGAGCCTGGCGGACTGCAGTCCAGGGTGTCACAAAGAGTCAGACAAGACTGATGACTGAGCGACTAAGCAGAGCACAGCAGAATTTCCGGTTCCTGGAAGAACCACCTACCAAGGAGGAAGGCTCACGACAGCTCCTAATACAGTTATATCTATCTGTCTCTTGTTTTTCCTCCCTCGGGTACTTTTTTTTTTCTGGAAAAGTTTAATTTAAAAATCTTTATTTATTTTTGGCTGTGCTGGGTCTTCATTGCTGCACGGGCTTTTCTCTAGTTGCCACGAGCAGGGGTGGGGTTACTCTCTAGTGGTGGTAGGTGGGCTTCGCATTGCAGTGGCTTCTCTTGTTGCAGAGCGTGGGCTCTAGGGCTTCAGTGGTTGCAGCACGTTGACTCAGGAGTTGAGGCTCCTGGACGCTAGAGCACAGGTTCAGTATTTGTGGCTCAATGGCATGTGGGATCTTTTCGGATCAGGGGTCAAACCTGTGTCTCCTGCATTGGCAGGCGGATTCGTTACCACTAAACCACCGTGGAAGCCCAAGGAAAGTTTACTTTGAAGACTTTATTTCCTAGCTCATTATAGAGACAAATCACAAAATGAAACAATGCTGCTCTCTGGGAGACCTCTCAGCCTCCTCTGCTCTGTTGGAGGGAGAAGTCCCTTCCCCGGGGGCACCTGGGGATTTTGACCAGAAAGGGAGAATCTTCCCTGGTGTTTGCTCAGCTCCATCACCCCTACTTTGCTGACCCGTTAGCCCCAAATTCATCCTTATTCATAATTGCTCAAAACCCTAAACACTGGGTCCTTCCAGATGACTGAAGTTTTCTTCCTTAATTATAAATACGTAGATTATGCTGAAGATTTGTGATTTTTTTCTTCCCAACCAGCCATGGGCTTTTTAAAGACAAGGTTTCTTAAGCTTCAGCCTTTCATGTGCCATGATTTTTGCTACATCTTCAAATCTCCTGTACCATTTTTTATTTAATATTGTTAGGTAGGTAGAACAGGGGAAAGGAGTCCAAAATGGCGGTGGCTACAAGACAAGGAAGGGAAAAGCCCGCGAAAATGACACAAAAACAGGTCCGAGGACCGGAGTGAGGACCTCAGGTAAAACAAACAACACTCCGGGCTGGCCCAATTTACATAGGACAGGCCAGGGAGAGATAAACATATAAATAGAGGAGCCGGAGCCAGAGCCAGCTCTCTCTCTCTCTCTCTCTCTCTCTGTCCCGCACACTGGAGTGCTCTTCTCCTAGTGTCTTTAGATCGACGTACCCTCACACCTTGAAGATGGATTTTCCTGCTATCTTCTAAATAAAATAGAGCTGTAACACTGAACTGTAACACTGATTTGTCTAAGAGCTATAACATTCGAGACCTGAGAGCTATAACATGGTCTATCCACGACCTGAGAGATGTGACATGCCGAGGGGGCTTTAATGTCCGTCACTCCAAATCTTTATTGTGACGAGACAAAGAATCGAGGAACATACACTCGCGTGACACTATCTTTCCTAAACCAACTCACTTTTCCCTCTTCAGGTACATGGGTTTCAAAAGGAAGCTTTAAAAAGTTGATATAAACGGAAACCAGAATCATACGTTTGAAATGGAGATAAGCGTAAATGTATGTTTCAAGGAAAACAAAACACTGTAACTAGCTTGGAACCTTTGTCTTAAGTTTCTAAACTGAAGTGTTCTCTCTTTCTCTCTAGCTCAAAAGGAGATTATCAGGAATCACAGATTTACTGAGGCTTTCATGACTTAATCAGGATGGAAAGATAATCAGTTCAGTTCAGTCGCTCAGTCGTGTCCGACTCTTTGCGGCCCCATGAATCGCAGCACGCCAGGCCTCCCTGTCCATCACCAGCTCCCGGAGTTCACTCAGACTCACGTCCATTGAGTCAGTGATGCCATCCAGCCATCTCATCCTCGGTCGTCCCCTTCTCCTCCTGCCCCCAATCCCTCCCAGCATCAGAGTCTTTTCCAATGAGTCAACTCTTCGCATGAGGTGGCCAAAGTACTAGAGAAAAAGAAAGATTTCTGTCCACAAGACTTACAATTTCTGCTGTCCCTACACCACTTATACACCTCTAATTCTACCAGGTGATTCTAAGAGATTGGTCTGGTGCAATGTGGAAGACTGTGCTCAGTGAAAATTTTCACCTTTATTCTTCAAAGTAAATACACCCTGGGGGCAGAAAACTTAAGGCTTTGGTCAGTGACATCTCTAGGACTCAATGTCTGGGCGTTGCCACGGGAGCTTTTCTGGTACAATTAGTACCTTCCCTACAATTAGTCACCAAGTTCTGACCCTAGCTTCTGCCTTCTCAAGGCATCTCAACTCTGCCCAACTCTTCCCTCTGCATCTGTGCTCTGGTTCAGACTCTCATCCCTTCTCTCCAAGATTATTTTAATTTGAGTTCCTCCATTTCTAGTGAGGAGCCCTCTCCCCATCTATTCTCATTCTAATGCGAACTTTCTGAAATGGGAGTTAGATCATGTCGCTCCCCAGCTTAAAACTCCTGGGTGCTCCTTAAAGTCTCCTAAAATAGAAAGTTCTGCTTCCTGTCTCTGCTCTCACCTACCTCTAGCCCCCATTTCCTGTCATCTCCCCAGATGCAACTCCTGCCCAGCTTCCTTCTCTATGTCACATCATATACTTTTGCAATTGCAGTTTGCTTGGCCTGGAGTCTCTCTCTCTCATCCCCTTGGCCAGAGTTGAAAACTGTTTACCCAGAGTGGATCTGGTTTCTACCAAGGGGACTGGAGTCTCTCAGTGTCACTGTGTCTAACATGGTGATGTGTGCGTGTGTACCGAGTTTAGCTCAGATCAAAGCTGACGCACTAGTTGTAGAAGAAGGTATAGGAAGGCCACTTAGGCTAAAATCATAGTCGTTTTCCTAGGAGCTTTGTGGGGATATTTGCAGTTTTTCTGGTGAAGGCATTGTGTTGCCTTGGAGGCTGTCTGTGAACACAGCCAGGCAAGGGGAGCGGATTACTAGAAGTGGGACACACAAGTATGGCTGGTTTTGGCTAGGGGTGGGATGGGGAGAGAGGAGGTAGAAAGAGATATAGATTATGAGATGCTACCTCTCATGAAAGGTTTTCAAAAAAGGCAGTCTGGGCTGATGGGAGAATGATTTGGAGGATTCTGGTGAGAAAGATGAATGCCCAGACTTCCTTATCCACAGCTTGCCCACCACAATAAGTCTATGTTGCTCATTACTGCTTCCTTAGAACCTAGTACAGAGCAGTGCACATGGTGGAAGCAATAAATATTTGTTAAATCATTTTATAAACATGATATCCTACATTTTGTGCATGCTAATATCAATAACCTCAGATATGCATATGACACCACCCTTATGGCAGAAAGTGAAGAGGAACTAAAAAGCCTCTTGATGAAAGTGAAAGAGGAGAGTGAAAAAGTTGGCTTAAAGCTCAACATTCAGAAAATGAAGATGATGGCATCCGGTCCCATCACTCCATGGGAAATAGATGGAGAAACAGTGGAAACAGTGTCAGACTTTATTTTGGGGGGCTCCAAAATCACTGCGGATGGTGACTGCAGCCATGAAATTAAAAGACACTTACTCCTTGGAAGAAAAGTTATGACCAACCTAGATAGCATATTCAAAAGCAGAGACATTACTTTGCTGACGAAGGTCCATCTTGTCAAGGCTATGGTTTTTCCTGTGGTCAGGTATGGATGTGAGAGTTGGACTGTGAAGAAGGCTGAGTGCCGAAGAATTGATGCTTTTGAACTGTGGTGTTGGAGAAGACTCTTGAGAGTCCCTTGGACTGCAAGGAGATCCAACCAGTCCATTCTGAAGGAGATCAACCCTGGGATTTCTTTGGAAGGAATGATGCTGAAGCTGAAACTCCAGTACTTTGGCCACCCCATGCAAAGAGTTGACTCATTGGAAAAGACTTTGATGCTGGGAAAGATTGGGGGCAGGAGAAGAAGGGGACGACCGAGGATGAGATGGCTGGATGGCATCACTGACTCAATGGATGCGAGTCTGAGTGAACTCCGGGAGTTGGTGATGGACAGGGAGGCCTGGCGTGCTGTGATTCATGGGGTCGCAAAGAGTCGGACACCACTGAGCAACTGAATTGAACTGAACTGAAGTTGCATCCAACTTTTTGCGAATCTATGGACCATAGCCTGCTAGACTCCTCTGTTCATAAGATTCTCCAGGCAAGAATGCTGGAGTGGGTTATCATTCCCTTCTTCAGGGGATCTTCCTGACCTAGGGATCCAACCTGCATCTCTTAATGTCTTCTGCATTGGTAGGCAGGGTCTATCCCACTAGCGTCACCTGGTAAGCCCTGATATCCTACAATAATGTCTCACTTAAAGCACTGCTATTTTTCCAAATATTTCTATTACTTTTATATGAGATGTTATTAATGTTGACATTTTACAAGAGATGATTGTACTAAAAATTAATTCCTAATCTTTAGCACATTTTCAGTTTCCTTTGTACTCTCATCTTTTATGTATATCATTTTTTTTTTTAACTGCAGCCCACCAGGCTCCTCCATCCATGGGATTTGCCAGGCAAGAGTACTGGAGTGGGGTGCCATTGCCTTCTCCTCCAGAGCACGCAGGCTTTATTAATTCTCAGTAGTTGTGGCTCTAGGGCGCAGGCTCAGAAAAGCACAGGGCTAGTTACTCTGCAGCATGTGGGATCTTCCCAGAACATGGAATGAACCCGTGTACCCTGCACTGGCAGGCAGATTCTTATCTACCGTGCCACCAGGGAAGCCCATCCATTAGTTTTTAATTACCCGATTAATACCTGTGCATGGCTGCAAAAGTTCAAAATTGTAAAGGTATGGAGGGTAAAAGTTATAGAAATACATGTTACACTTTGTTATACAATATACATTGTATATTTTCCCACTTTCTACTACTGTATAATGATGCTATAAATAGAATAGGTATATGTAGATGGGCTTCCCAGGTGGCACTAGTGGTAAAGAACCTACCTGCCAATGCAGGAGACATGAGATGCGGTTTCCATTCCTGAGTCAGGAAGATGCCCCGGAAGAGGGCATGGCAACCCACTCCAGTATACTTTCCTGAAGAATCCCATGGACGGAGAAGCCTGAAGGCTACAATCCTTGGGGTCGCAAAGACTCAGACATGACTGAGCGACTAACACACACACATACCAAACAAGACTTCCCCGGTGACGCAGTGGTAAAGAATCTGCCTGGCAAGGCAGGAGATGCAAGAGACGGGGGTTCAATCCCTGGGTCGGAAAAATCACCTGGAGGAGGAAATGGCAACCCAGTTCAATATTCTTGCCTGGAGAATCCCACGGACAGAGGACCTCAAAGAGTCGGACATGACTGAAGTGACTTAGCATGCATGCATAATGTGTAGATATATATTTCTTCTTTTAGATTATTTGCTTGGAACATATTTACTTGTGGCAATTTCTTTACAGAGATAAGCAAATTATAATTTCACTATTGTACAGAATTTTTTTGTTTTATGGAAATGGCTTGTGGCCTAAATTTTTTTTTTTGAGAATCACTGGTTGGCATAGATAACAAGTCAGCACAAATTTAATGTCTCTGCAGTAATTAAAAATTATATTAAATGCATTTTGTCATTCAGAGTTTACAATTTGGGCAGGCAGGCTAATCAATCTGCCCTTGGAAAGATAAATCAGCAAATGAATCCCAAATTTAAAAATGCAGTTGCTGAGCTTCCTTGGTGGCTTAGTGGTAAAGAATCCGCCTGCCAATGCAGGCGACATGGGTTTAACCTTCCTGGTCCAGGCAGATCCCACAGGCAGCAGAGCAACTCAGCCCGAGCACCACAACTGTTGGGCCTGTGCTCTAGAGCCCAGGAACCATAACCATTGAGCTCACATACCCACATGCCCTCAAGCCCGTGCTCTGCAAAAAGAAAAGCCGCTGAAGTAAGCCTTCACAATGCAATGAAGAGTAGCCACTGCTCGCTGCAACTAGAGAAAAGCCCGAGCAGCAACACACACCCAGCATAGCCCAAAATAAATAAATACATAAAATTATTTTAAAAATCTATGCATTCTAAAAAAATAAGTAAAAATTAAAAAATGCAGTTGGTAAGGATGACATATGAACATGGTCCATATGTTAAGTAATGTGATACATGTTTTATTGCATTATTTAATTCTCAAAGAGCTCTATGAACTAATTTTGCTGATGGGGTTTTTCAGAGAGGTTATGTAGCTTGTCTAATATTGCACAGGTAGCCAAGTACTGGAGATGAAATGTAGACTCCAGAGCTCATGCTCTTAACCTTGACATGAGGGAATTCAGGCCACCTGGGGGCAAGAAGGTCTGAGAGTCTTCTCAATGTCAATTATCTCTTAATCAAGAGTGTTTTTACAATATTATATGAAAGCTTGAGAAAATTCAAAAGAAAACTGGATGCAACCTCATCACCAGATGAGGCTCTTGTCTGGAAAAATGTCCCCTTAGTATGGTTAATCATAATCAAATATCTTTTTAAAGTAAAGGTGCTGAATGATGTCTCTTTTGGCCAAATTAAACAAATAGAATCCACGTCCTCTGGAGACCAATCCATGTGACTATGCAGAGGACGTAGATGTTTGACCAATGAGTCAAGAACAAGTGCATTCAAAGGTGAGATAAAAGGTTTACTCTGTTATCAAGTCATTAGACTTTTCTGCTCTGCCAGAGCAACTTGGCAGGAAAAGAGGAAGTCTTCCTGGAAGAAACAGGAGACAAAAGTGAAGACGGATACCACTTTGGATTTAATTTGAGAGACCAAAGATAGATGGATCTGAAGAGTGGGACCAATGCCAACCCATCTTATTTGGCTTCCTGCCCAGGACTGTGTCTAACTCACCCATCAGAGACCAGCCTCTTGTTCCACCCAGTGTCAGTCATTTAACACACTGTATCTTCTACCCAGCAGGCCTGCCCAGTAGCCCTGGGCGTTCCACTGTCCTGAATCTCAGAGAAAGGCTATGTTGCAAGTTCCTTCTTTGATGGTATGAAAGATGGAGCCTCTTATCTCTCGGGGAAAGTACTTTGTTCAGACTTTCCAATGTCCCCTTCACAGTTGAGAAGCCATGAAGTTTGTCTTGTGAAGGCAGAACTGCTTCCCAGCATTCCAGAGGAAAATTCCACCAGTGCCTTCTAGACACCAATCTGTTCTCTTGGCTTTATCCAATCTACTTAATATCCAGTCATCAATCTACAATATCCCAACTGTAAATCCACTGCCAACAACTCCATTCTCTGACTTCTATTTTGCTGCAGTGTGGGTCATGGTGTGGCTCAGTCCTCAGGCTCAGAAAGTTGTATAGAAGTCACTTCTCTCACGAGTTATTTTATTTATTCAGCATTTGTGTATATTATAGACCATGTTTCAGACATTCTTCAGACATTCAGGCATTTTCCTATTATATTCACTCATTTAATCTTTGTAACAGTCTCATGAAGTGTTATTTCCATCTGGCAGATGAGGCTTAGAGAAGCTTAAGCAATTTGCCTGACGATGCACAGCTAGGAATTGGTAAAGCTGAGGTTCAGACTTAGGCAGGCAGATTCCAGAGTCCCTGATTTTAATCACTGAGCTATGCTGTTTGCAAGAGAACTTCAGAGTGGCCCCTGATGAATGTCTGTTAACATAGGAGAAGGGCATAAAGCTCAAGGCAAGGCAGGAGCCCAAAGCTTCAGAAATATAGCTGATTGGGAGATGGGAAGGGATGGTAAAAAGGAAACTTACATTGCTTGAGAGACACACTCTGGCTTGTCAGGCTCCCCACTTCCACTCATTAGGGACTGTTGCTATTCTTTTATAACAAACCATTAGTCCTTGCCAGTGAATAGGCAAGACGAGTTAATGACTGGAGGAAAGAGAGGAGGTGGGAGATGGTAGAGCTGAAGGACCATCAGCAATAGGAGATGGAGGCCAAGCTGCAATTTCACTCACATCTGACCTTGATGGCACAGGTTCTGGTTCCTTGCTGGATGCAATTCCATGTACCCTCTTGAAAAAAACGATCCAGTGATGTCTGGGTAGTAGGTCTTTTTTTTCATCCTAAATGACACGGTAGCACTGGATTGCACTTTGAACAGGTGTTGTAACATTTGTGTGCTGTTCCACATTTGGGTCTAGTGACTCAAAAACTAACAGCGCCCCCTTAAATAAAGAAAAATCCCCCTGCCATTTACTGTGTTGGGACTCTTTTCAGTGTGAACACTTGTTCCCATCTTTGAAAGTTCTCAACTTGAAGGTTCACATGTAGAGGACTTACTGTACTAAAAACTCTGAGAAATACTTTCCTCTGAAAGAGCAGGTCATCAGGCCTTGTGAAGTTCATCTTATTTGCCTCCATCCTGGAATATGACTTATTACCTCCCAGTGAGCAGAGAGTGTATCTTTCTTGTCTTCCTCCTTATATCATAGAGTGATTTTTGGAAGGGCCTCCACCCCTATGCTCCTTAGGGATATCATATAAATAAGACAGTGAAATACTGTTGTAAACATAACAATGAATTTGCCTTAAAACCTACGGATTTCAACTTTTCAGTCAGCTTTATGACAGTAATGACCTCAAGATTACAGAGCAAGTACTGTGAGTCTGGCAAATGCTTGACATATATTATCTTTATTCTTCACAACCATCCAAGGAGGTAGGTACTATTATCATCATTGACATATTAGAGAAGAAGGGGCAGTCTCGGAGAAGTAAAAGAACTTACTCAAGATCATATAACTATCAGGTGATGGGCTCTGGAAACAAACCCATGCAGTGTGCCAGCATGCTCTTAACTGCTGCACCAGACCACAAGGCTTCTCTTAGGAGAAAAGAGGGTTGGTATAATGTACACGTCATTTCCTTTAAAAAATTCATTTTCGGAGACTTCCCTGGCCATCCAGTGGTTAAGATTCCACTCTTCCACTGTAGTGGGCATGGGTTTGATCACTGATCTGGGAATTACAATCCTGCATGCCAGCATACCATTGCCAAAAAAACAAAAAAAAAATCATTTTGTAATATTTAACATAGGAAAAAAAAGGAATATTATGCTTAGTGTTTCTTCATTTATTCTAGATACCTCTCTAGCTATCATCTCCCACTGTATTCCAAGCTCTGTTCAAGCATTAGACATATAGCAACAAATTCCTCCGGATGAAGAAGGTCAGAAGAAATTAAGGCAATGTTAGACAAATCAGTAAGAGTTTATTATATTCAGTGCCACCTATATGCCCAGTACGGTGCTGGGCAAACCTATGTAAAGAGAAGTATCAGAAGACCCTGCCTAAAGTAAACCATACACAGAGAGGAATAACGTTTAGTTTGGTTACAAAGAAATGAAGCTGTTTACACTGAAAGCGTAGAAACTAACCTCATTATTTAGAATCATAATTTTATAAACAGCACAAGTAAAAAGCAGCTAGGATGGTGGACTTTGGGTAGTGGAAAGGGCTCGATCCTGGGAATCAATCAAGCACTTTCCGAGGGCTTTGGCCAGTAAGGTGGGGGAATACTGCTGAAAACCAGGTAGCCAGGTCGCTGCTCACCTGGAGCTTATAGTCATTCTGGTGAGAGTATTCCCGCCCCGAGTCACACTGCCAAGTTCTGGCTATCTGACCTTGAGCGAGGAACTTCTCCTGCCCTTGTTCTGTAAAAGAAATGGGGTCAAGACTAGCGACTCTGCCACTCAGATTCCGGGTCCAAAGCTTATCCTGACCGGTGTTCCCCGAGGAGGGTGGGTGAGACTCCCGGGCGATGCGCTGCGCGCACGGCACAGCTGGGGCGCAGCTGCGGGACGGAGAGCGTTCGCGTTCCGAAACCGCTTGTCCCTCGCTGCGCCCCGTCCTCCCCGCCGCCGCGGCGGAGCCGGAGGAGGCGGAGCCGGCGCCTTCCCGGCGCTCGAGCGGGGAAGCTGCTGAGGAGGCGGTGCGGCGGGCCCGGGCGGCCGAGGCTCGGGAGGGGCGGCGCGGGGGAGCTGGCAGGCGGCGCCGGCGGGGCGGGGAGAGCGGCGCGGCGGGCTGGGCGCTCCCGGCTAGAGGAGCCCGCTCCATGCCTGCGGGCCGAGGCCGGCCCCTGCGAGCCGCCGACATGAAGAAAGACGTGCGGATCCTGCTGGTGGGAGAACGTGAGTCCCCGCGCGCCGGGGGGCTGGCCGCGGCCGCCGCAGCCCCTGCCGCCCCGCTGCCCTCCCCTCCGCGCCCCCGGGCCTCCCAGCTCCTCGGCTCTTCTCTTTCGGCTGCGGCCTCGACCTCTCGCCTCCCCGGGGCCCTCCTGAGACCTCCCCGCCTGGTCCCACCGTCGTGTTCCACCCCCCCAGCCGCGTCTCCGTTAACCCCTGACCGCCCGGCCTCATTCGTCCGAAGGTCCTCGCCTCCTTTCCCACTTGGAATCCTTTCCTCCCGGGCCTCCCCGTTTCCGAGGCCGCCTCCTCTCAAGCCCTCTCGTCTTCCGCGGAGATGCCCCTGTCCCCGCCAGGCAGGTGCTGGAACAGGCAGGCGGACCGGAGGCCAANCCCCTGACCGCCCGGCCTCATTCGTCCGAAGGTCCTCGCCTCCTTTCCCACTTGGAATCCTTTCCTCCCGGGCCTCCCCGTTTCCGAGGCCGCCTCCTCTCAAGCCCTCTCGTCTTCCGCGGAGATGCCCCTGTCCCCGCCAGGCAGGTGCTGGAACAGGCAGGCGGACCGGAGGCCAATTGGAATGGCGTGAAGCGCCTCTCCCCGGGAAGCCAGGGGGAGGGCTGCAGCGGGGCGACTTGTGGGCAAGGTCAGGTGTCTCTGCCTCTTTTTGCGCTCGCGGTCTCCCTCCGTCTGGGCATGTAAGACGCGGAGCATTTTTTAAAACGATCTTTGCTCTTTGCATTGGAATCACTGGGTATTTTCCTCAAAAACGTACTCTCAAGTTCAAGTTATGCAAGTGTTCAATGAATGCTTATCCGAGGAGGGTCCGTCTGTTGAGAGAATTATTGTAACCCTGAAGTCTAGTTGCCCTCATCTTTTAAAACATTATCGTAATAGAATACAATAGAATCAAACTTGGTAGTTAATTTTAAAATAACGGGCACACGTGAGACCCAAATAGACCAACATACGTGACCCACCCTCCCAACCGTGAGATTCGTAGATTTCACTTTTGAAGATGTAGTAAGCATGTCTGTTCACTGACTTGGGGACGGAACAGCAGGGACTGCTTGATAGCTGTTGTGCGAAGTACATGACTCAATTGGTAGGGCTAAAATAAGAAAGCGGGCTGGGGAGGACTGGATTGTTTGTTTTGAAGTACATTTGGTAATGCTCTGGTTTTCCCAGGTGTCTCAGTGGTGAAGAATCCACCTGCCAAGCGGAGACACGGGTTCAATCCCTAGGTCAGGAAGATCCCTTGGAGAAGGAAATGGCAACCCACTCCAGTATTCTTGCCTGGGAAATCCCATGGACTGAGGAGCCTAGTAGGCTATAGTCCATGGGGTCACAAAGAGTCAGACACAACAGTGAGAGAACAAGTTAAGGCTCTACCATTGCTTGCTTTGAAACTTTCTTTTCTGAACTCCTGTTCCATTCTAGAGTAGCTCCTCCAAGTCACTGTGATGCTCTCCAAGGAAGAAAACTAACATACTTTTACTCTCTTCTGTAGTGTTCTTTGGTGTTCATTGAAATCCTTGTTCACCTGCTGTTGAATCAATAGAAATTTTCCTTTAGAATCAAAATTTAAAAGTAAGATTAGCCAGACACAGTTTACTTTTTGGTTTGCAGCTGTGAATTTTAGTTTTAATTTAAACCACATATGTATCTCAATCTGTGTTTTGCATGGACTTGCTTGACAAAGTTCAGGAAGATGATTCATGTTGATGCATTTGGAGCAAGATAGGGAAAGTAGTGAGTAGATGATGGGCTGGAAAAAACTGCTGCTTGAAAGACAATTTTTTTTTTTTAAAGCAGAAATTCTCTCTTGGTTTTAGTATTGAATTTAGCAATTAAATGTAATCCTTAGTCTGTAAAGAATCTAAATGGAAATGCTATACATATGTAAGATACATGATCAGCCTTAGGACATTTAAGTTAAGATGTTAGCAGTGTTACTTATGTCAGTGGTTTAGTTGCTAAGTTGTGTCCGACTTTTGCAACCCCATGGACTGTAGCCCGCCAGGCTCCTCTATCCTTGGGATTTCCCAGGCAAGAATAAAGCCTTCATTTCTGAGGGAGATATTTTTCTTAAAGAAAATAGTACCAAAAGCTTTAGGCCAGATATCATATATACATGATTTTCCCCCCACATTTAAGAATACTAGAAAGAGTTATACTTATTTGAAATATTTAATTTCAGTTAGTTACATTAAAGGCTTGTATCCTGGGGGGAAATGAGTGAAACATTACTTTCTGAGATTTAATGTACCTTGACAGCTGCATAGCCTAGCTGTAAATGCTAGATAAATAGTGTGACCAAGACTTTTATTTTTTGGCCCCACTGTGCAGCATGTGGGATCTTATTTCCCTGATCAGGGGTCAAACCCATGCTCCCTGCATTGGAAGCATGGTGTCTTAGCCACAGGACCACCAGGGAAGTCCCAGGACTGTTGTAATACTGGTCCGATACACAAATTTATCAGAAATAATAATTCTGTTGTATTTTTAAGATGGTTCAGTTCAGTCGCTCAGTTGTGTCCAACTCTGCGACCCCATGGACTGCAGCACGCCAGGCTTCCCTGTCCATCACCAACTCCCAGAGCTTGCTCAAACTCATGTCCATTGAGTCAGTGATTCCGTCCAGCCATCTCATCCTCTGTTGTCCCCTTGTCCTCGTGCCTTCAATCTTTCCCAGCATCAGGGTCTTTTCCAGTGAGTCAGTTCTTCACATCAGGTGGCCAAAGTATTGTATTTAAGATGGTTAACTAAGGGAAATAGGAAAAGAAAAGAAAAAGGAACATTATCTCTCTCGTTACTGTTTCTCTATCACTTGAGTACATTTTATTGCGGTCAGTGTCAGTCCCTGCACCACACAGCGGCAGTGTCATTCACGAGGCTCCCAAATACTTGTGAGTGGTTTCAGCAGTCCGTTGGCTTAACCTGTACTGTACTCTAGAGGTGAAATGGATCTTTTCTTGGCCCATCCAGAATTTGGATTCTGAGCCAACAAGGTTTTGACACTAACTAGTTGCTTAATGCCTATTGACTGCTTAGATCAGAAAAGCTAGGCTGTCTATAAATATTAAAATGTTTATTTGCAAAGAATGCCAAAGTATTTTTAAGTATCTTCTTTACCTTAATTACCGAGCATAGCATAATTCAGGCCAAATTAAAAGTCAAATACCATTCTTTAAACAACCTTTAAAAATGCAACCACACAAAGCTTAGTTTTTCTGGTTACAACTTTTCATAATCAATTTCATTGGCCAGAATTTGCATTTAGCTAGATTTGCATTAGTATGCTTAACAAATGTCCTTGTTACAGTATGAGGAATGAGCCTTATTAACCTTTAATCCAAATCATGTATCTACATTAAAAGTACACAGGATAGTCTTAGTTTTAGTGGCCTTGTTTTAGATTAAACTGAGATATATTGGTCTTCTGGTCAAATCAGTTAAGAAAGTGGAACTGTTGTCATCTTTTTAAATAAATCCGGTAGCTCTTTTTTGTCTAACTGCTTAGTTTATCATCAAAACCTCTGCCAAACTGGCTCAAGCTTTGGTTGGCTCTGTCCTAGGCTTTTGTAACATCTCCTTAACTGGTATCCCTGCTTCTAATTTCGTCCATTCTCCATGTAGCAGACAAGAGTCATCTTTAAAAAATATCTCAGATCCTGTTACCCAGGTTAAAAATTCTCTGATGATTTCTACTTTCACTTAGATTAAGGCCATCACACTTTTTAAAGCAGGCCCTAACGAAGTCTTTCACAATCTGGCCCTTGCTTTGCTCTTGTACTATCTCCTTTAGTTTGCTTTCTCTACAGCAAGTCTCTGACCCAGGCGTTATCCCTCCTCCCTTGCATAAGTGGTCACTTTTTGTTGTTGCTGTTGTTGCTCGGGCTAGAAGGTAAGCTTCATAAAGACCATGGATTTGTCTTGTTTATTGCCGTTTCCCCGGGGCCTAGAATAGGCCTGGCACAAAGTAGGCACTCAACTAGTTGTTGAAAGAATGATAGAGTTCAAGCTAGTTTATTTACACTTTGTTTCCTAAACCACTCCTCTTAGTCCTAAAAATGTGATCATTCTCCTTTCTTAAAATCAAATCTGCTGTGGTTCTTGTTAGGATTTGAAGGGGCCGCATTCATCCAGTCTCTAGTTCCATGTTCTTAGCTTTATTTTGTTGAGGGAGATTCCTATGTTCTGGCAATGCCATGTCTAGTTCATGAATTGGCTGCCAGGAATTGTAGTCCTTGCCAAAAGAGGTCAGCTTCTCCTTGAATCAGCAGAGGCCATTTAGAGGTTTGAAGGAGTTAGAGAAAGATTCTTTAGGTATGAGAGTTAAAGAGACTTCAGGAATAAGCTAGTATTTATTTTAGAAGAAGACTTTCAGTGATCCTTTTTAAAACCACGTTGCTCTCCATTCTGTTCGTTTTTAGAATGACATTTAAAGATTAAACTGCTCCAGTTTTAATTATACTGTGGGTGATAGATACTCAACCCAGTATGGTACCTACTATCATCTGGGTGATTGGCCACAGAAAGTCCAGTCTACTAGGTTGGTGCAAATGTAATTGGGGTTTCGGACAGTGAATTTTAAATCATTATAGCTAGGCTCAACCACATCTGTATTAATCAATATAGGAACCATTACAATCAATACATTTTTGCCAATGAGAAATAAGTTGATTTATTCCTGAAGCATAAAAATGCATGCTTTGGGATTCAGCAAACTCTTGGAAAGCATTTTCTGCCTCCTGCTGGTTGTGAAAGTGTTTTCCTTGCAAACAGTTGTCGAGATGCTTGAAAAAGAGGTAGCAGGTTGCTGAGAGGTCAGGTGAGTATGGTGGATGAGGCACAACGTCGTAGCCCAGTTCGTTCAGCATTTAAACTGTAGGTTGTGCAACATGCAGTCAGGTGTTGTCATGAGGAATCGGACCCTTTCAGTTGACCAGTGCTGGCTGCAGGTGTTGCAGTTTTCGGTGCGTCTCATTGGTTTGCTGAGCATACTTCTCCATTGTAATGGTTTTGCAGGGATCCAGAAAGCTATAGTGGATCAGATGGGCAGCTGACCACCAAACAGTGACCATGACCTTTTTTTGGTGCAGCTTTGGCTTTGTGGAGTGCTTTGGAGCTGCTTCTTGGTCCAACCACTGAGCTGGTCATCGCAGGTTGTTATATACAGTCCACTTTTTGTTGCATGTCACAATCTGATTAAGAAATGGTTTGTTGTTGTGTAGAATAAGAGAAGACAACACTTCAAAATGACAATTTTTTTGATTTGTGGTCAGCTCATGGGATACCCTGGAGAAGGCAATGGCAATCCATTCCAGTAATCTTGCCTGGAAAATCGCATGGACGGAGGAGCCTGGTGGGCTGCAGTCCATGGGGTCGCTAGGAGTCGGACACTACTGAATGACTTCACTTTCACTTTTCACTTTCATGCATTGGAGAAGGAAATGGCAACCCACTCCAGTGTTCTTGCCTGCAGAATCCCAGGGACGGCAGAGCCTGGGTGGGCTCACAGAGTCGGACACGACTGAAGCGACTTAGCAGCAGCAGCAGCAGCAGCATGGGATACCCACTTATTGAATTTTTTCGCCTTTCCAATTTGCTTCAAATGCAGAATGGCCATAGAGTGGTCCATGTTGAGTTCTTCAGCAGCTTCTCATGTAGTCATAAAAGAATCAGCTTTAATGATATTCTCAATTGGTTGTTGTCAACTTCTGATGGCTGGCCACTGAGCTCATCTTCAAGGCTCTCATTTCTTTTGCAAATCTTCTTGAACCACCACTGCGCTCTATGTTCGTTAGCAGCTTCTGGGTCAAATGTGTTGATGTTGTGAGTTGTCTCCACTGTTTTACGACCCATTTTGAACTTGAATAAGAAAATTGCTTTTTGTCCAACATTATTTCCCTAGTCTAAAATAAATATAAAATAAACAGCAAGTAATTAGTCATTAGCAAAAACTCATAAAGTGAGAAATGTGCGTTAAAATGGTGTATAACAAACCACATTTAAGAATATATTCCAGTGTCAAATGGCAGAATTCTACAGTGCAAAACCGCAGTTACTTTTGCACCAACCTAATACATGGTCTGTTTTGTTTATATAGAGAGTCTCTTCTATATCCTCCTTATACACGTACTGAGACTTGTTTTCTGCTGTCTTTTCTGCTCTTCTGGCTCCAGTTGGGCACTAGTGTTGATGGAGTTTGCAGGAGAGGGATAGACCGCAGCGTTTGTCCTTCTGCAGCTGACATTGGTCTGCATATGGTCAATGAAATTTTCTTTTGGAACAGTGCTCAGCTATTTCCCCAAATGATAAAGTTTTGCATTTTAAAATACAACTTCATCGTCACTCTACTCCTCCCTTTGTATTTTAATTACAATAACTTAGGAAGAGACAACAAGGCTTCTTAATAAAGAAGCAGATAAAAATGAGTAGGTCCCTTTGCTACTTGAAGCATGGGGTGTTTGTTACCAAGAAGAATTTCCCAAAATGGCTGGTAGGATGGTAATTGGAACTAGAGAATGTTATTTCCGCTTCATGAATATTAAGAATTTGCTGTCATTTAGAACTGGATGTTCAAAAGCTTTGATGAAAAGACAAAGAAATTTTTAGCCTGGATAAATCTAAATAATTTACTCTATAGTGATGAATTATGCTTCCCATGGATGACCTACTTAGAAGCATGGAGTTTCAGACTGAACTGTAGCATGTTGTGTTGAACTGAATCAGAAGGCCTTCTGTCCTTGGGAATAATTGTGGCCATGCTTGTAATTTTTGTAGATCACTTTAATATTTGTCAGGCAAAATAGAGGAAGTAGAGACCATCAGATGGCTGGCTAACAAAGGATAATTTTTTGTCCTCCATATCAATACTTATATCGGATATAATTATTAAGTTTAATTCTAGTTATTGTTATAAAACTGTACTATATAAAATATTTATCATATATATTGTATTTAAATTAAGTATAAATTTTAATTGATACAATAACTAGAGAAGAGCTTGGGATATTGTTCCTTTATGGAAATAATTTTTACTTTTTGGAGTAGTTAAAACTGCCTAGTGCTTATAGTGCTTATACTCATCTGACATTGTCATAGGGACTTTGTGTTTTTTTGGCCTTGACCAGGGATTGAACTGGCACCCTTAGCAGTGAAAGCATGGAGTCCTAACCACTGGACCCCCCAGGGAATTCCCATAAGGGACTTTTTTGATCATAGGCTTGTTTAAATAGCTTTAAATTTCTAATAATCTAAAATATTTTTCCTTATCTTCAAGGCATTCATTTATTTCTCAATTAAAATTAGCTTGAAAGTGGCCTATTTTAACTTTAAACCTGTTGCTTTATTATTTCTTTGATAGTCTTACTCAAGGTTAGGTGGGTAGACCTTAAGACCCAAAACAGCCTTAGTTTAGATTCTCCAAAGCATTTTGAAACTAAATCATATCTGTGTAACCCTTTATTAGTTAAAGCAGCTATCATCTCACTGCTCCTCCAAATGGAAACCCAAAATGATACTAGTGAAAACATGCCTGCTTATTTTCTTCCCAATTCACTGTACTGTCTCTCTCACTCTCTCTTGCTATTATTTTGAACTTGTTTTAAAAAATGAAATCACTCTTGGATTTTTATGTGGAAGAGATTCATGTTCTTTGATTTTTTTTTTTAAAGCTCTTTTATTAGACAATTACTTCAGAAAGTAGATAGGATTTTTTTTACTGTAGTGAGTGCTATATTGGAGAAGGAAACGGCAACCCACTCCGGTGTTCTTGCCTGGAGAATCCCAGGGACGGGGGAGCCTGGTGGGCTGCCATCTATGGGGTCGCACAGAGTCGGACACGACTGAAGCGACTTAGCAGCAGCAGCAGCAGCAGTGAGTGCTATACTGCCTCGGATTCCTCAACAGATGAGGCAGAATATGAATGAGCAAACAGAATATCACAGTCTGAAAGATAGTATCGATACAAATTTATTTCTACTTTTTGGTACCGGAAATTTATTCTTACTTGTTGGTACTGCTGTCCTAAGTCTGTGTGATCAAGCATAAGTAAAGTTTTAAAATTGTTGCTGTCTTTCCAAGGCCTCCTCTCCCCTAAGCTGTTTCCTTTCCTGCCTCTGAGGCCTGCCCTGTTGAAACAGACATGGTGGCAGGTCTGTGCTTTCGCAGGAGTCGCTGCAGAGAGCCAGAACTGCCCTGAAGAGCTGAGCTGTGAACAGTTCTGATTTTCTTCAAAATAGTGATCTTTCTCTTCTGAAAATATCACTGGAGATACAAAGGGTCCTTGGGGAAAGCAGAAAGGGACCATGACTAAAAAAGGGGTGTTCTAAGAAGAGTGATAAGGATGGATGCACTTTAAAGGTTATGGTTGAGGGGAACTTTAAAGGTAACATGGAACACCTGTTGAAGACCTGCTTTTGCTAAGGGAACCTGAGTGATGGTGATAAAGGAGAAATAAGCCCTTAGCTGTTTTAGAAACTACTAGGCATTTTGATATTGTTAATTGACATAATTTTGAACACTTTGTTTAACATTTTGAGTTGAGGATTCAAGGGTAGGTTTCTTCTGAAACTGGTGAGGGCCTTAGAATGGTAGGATCCAAATAAAATTTTTTAAAGATAATGAGTTGGCCAAAAAAGTTCGTTCAGGTTTTTCTGTACCATCTCATGGGAAAATCCAAACGAACTTTTTGGCCCACCCAGTAATTCTTAAAAGGGGATTATGAGAAGAATCAGGACATTAAAGTGGGCAGACTTCTCAAGACCCAAGAGTGGGACTTGTTTTCGTGACCAAGGAGTATCTGAGTTATTGAGGATCTGATTCATTTTTTTTCCCATTCCTAACATAGTAGATCAAGGATAACATTATAGACCTGTACAGCTGACCTTTGAACAGTGCGGGTTGTAACTGCACAGATCCACTTATCTGAGAATCTTTTTCAATAGTAAATACTACAGTACTCCACAGTCCACAGCTGGTTGAATCCAGGGATGAGGATACGGAAGAATTGCTGATACAGAAGGTCGACTCTAAGTTATACTAGGATTTTCAGTTGTGCCTGTGTCAGCATCCCTTACCCCCAGTTGTTAAAGGGTCAGCTGTCTATGATACCCAGGAGAGTTCTTCAGATTGGAAGAGTTTCTGGGGACCTCTGTGCTGGCGGTAGTTGTTGGGTTTAGGAGACCAGGGAAAAAGGAGGCATATCTCTTGGGGCTAGAGAGGGCCCGAAGTTCAAAGGTCACAGGTATTGTATAGGCATTGGATCTTCTAAAAGGTTTGGTAAATATCTGGAGTAAGAAGAGGGTGGCTTGGCTCCTTTTAAGATAACCTTTTGTTGTTGTTTAGTCGCTAAGTTGTGTCCATTTGACCTTTGAACAACACAGCGGTTAGGGGCACCGACCCTCTGTGCAGTTGAAAATCTGCATGTAACCAGCCTTCTGTTTACTGGGTTCCTCTGAGTCTGTGATTTCACATGGCAGATCTGCACATTGTGTAGTACTGTGGTATTAGCTATTGAAAAAAAGTCTATCAAGGTGGACCCACACAGTCCATACCTGTGTTGTCCAAGGGTCAGTTCGATTTTACCTCCATTGTGAATAATCATTTGGAATTAGGCTGGAGACTATAAATGTGGAGATGAGTACTAACTTGAGCTGCCTGAAGGTTTGGAGTTGCTGGAACCCTAAACAAGGTCATGACGAAAGGAGTCATTTAAGTTATAAAATGCTGAATGTAAGTCATCAAGTACTAGAAATTCTTGGACCCCATATTGGCTCCATGGGTCCCTCTGTGTTCTTACAGATAGATGAATGTTTTTGTCAGATCACTGTCCCATACACAGTTAGAACAGATAACATGCAATTTGGGGATCNTGACGAAAGGAGTCATTTAAGTTATAAAATGCTGAATGTAAGTCATCAAGTACTAGAAATTCTTGGACCCCATATTGGCTCCATGGGTCCCTCTGTGTTCTTACAGATAGATGAATGTTTTTGTCAGATCACTGTCCCATACACAGTTAGAACAGATAACATGCAATTTGGGGATCTGTCTGCCATTTTGAGGATACTGCAGGATAAGTTACCATTAATGTAATGTGCACTTTTGTCTGTTATAGGCCTGTTTTCTAGCTGTGCTACATGCTGGTTTAGATAAATCATAAAATATAAACATTAATAGCATCTAATCCATTTTTTTTTTAACTGATGGGAAAATGGTGGCCCAGAGAGAGTCAGTGACAACTCAGGGTCATGCTATTAATGGCAAAACTGGTTCCAAAATCCTGCTCCAGTGCTTGCTTAACTTCTTTAATTCAAACTCCTCCTCAACACAACTACTCCTGTTTTGCGTATTTAATGTGTGCCAGATATTGTCCCAAGCATTATGCATCTGTCATCTTAATCTTTTTACCACTTCTGTAAAGCTGTTCAG
>SJYT01021142.1:0-16651 GCA_006410635.1 Cephalophus harveyi
CATTTTTGTACCAGAGGAGGAAGAAAAATGACTATTGTTATTAAGAAAAAGTAATTAAATAAGCATGGTCTAAGAAAAGTTTAAAAGTGGTATAATCACTGGAAGGATGGACTATTGGTTCACACTGAAGCATTACATAGACTTAGATCACTAGTTTCACTACAATATTGAAACAAATTTCAGATAAGTCAAAATGTTAAATGTAAGACATTAGATGATAAAGCTAATAAAGGATTAAAAGAAAGTGTAAATAAATAGTTTCAACTTTCTAATCTCATACAGACTAGGAAAATAATTAAGTTGAATTATAGAAATGTCATTTTTATTACTAAAATTTTTTGTTACCAATAATCACACTAAAAGATTTTTATTTCACCACTAACTAAAGAAATATGAACTAACATACTAATGATACACATTTTCACCAATAAAATCACTAAATTAAAGTCAAATGCAGTCACATAGAGTTGCACAATGTGCAAGAAACACATTTATTTACACGGACTTCAGGCTAATCTAAATCTTTCCCTTCGGAAATTAATTTGTTGTTATGTACCAAACCAAATAATGAAAACATCTACTGATCCAATAATTCAAAATAATGAGAAAATTATAGCTTTTTAAATAAATTTACTGGAGAAAAGAGCCCAGGGAGTTGAAAAAATGAAAAAAAAAAACAGGAAAATTTCAAGCCAAAGAAACAAAAAAGTAAATAAATAAAAGAGATAGCTGGATTCATACTCCATGCCATTGTTTATGAAATAAGCCTGCAACATAATTTTACAAAAGCTATTTTTTCCTAAACTATCATTTAATACATTCTGAGTTACTAGTTCAAATTAATGCTAATCATTACATACATTTTTAACTTCTTGAGAAAAGGAAATAAATGGAAGCAATCATACTCACTGACTTGAAGATAAATTTGTAGGAAAATCAGAGACTTAAAATAATGTAAAATTGTTGTATGTTGAAATTAGTTATGTAGTAGATAATCTGGTATAGAACCTCTAGAGAAGGCTCTAGGTTAAAAAGCACTCTAATACTGACATAAACTTTTGTTGTCCAAAACATATGTGAAAAACTACACAGGAAGTTTTCACACAACTGCCAATTTGTAGTTTTAACTCTCCCACAAAATAGTGACCAAGAAGTGAAAATGTTGCTTCAATACATCATGACTTTTGGTACTCTGAAAACTGTATCATAAATTACAGACTTTTTAGTTTAAAAGGTCTGCAAAAATATTAATTTAATGGCTGCCTAATAAGAATATCCCTTTATCAAAGCTGAAGCTTAATCGAAAAGAAAAATGAGCTAAATTACATATTTTATTAGATGTTACATGGAACAAGAGTACCATGGGATATGTAGAAAAGTATGCAGATGTGTCAGAATAGAGAGTATATTTTAGGCTTTACTGGCTAAATTAAAATAGATAATTCTTAGTAACTATTTAGTGTAGTTGCTATCACGACCCGGAACGAAGTTTATATTGTGTTTATTATAACATGTAATATAGTGTAGTAGAGTTTGGCATGTTATAATTAATAACTACGTAATTTGAAAGACTTCCATAGTCACCAACTTGTGGGTTAAAAAGACAACATATTATGATAAATTTCCAAGTGTGTCTCTGGTGTTAGTTTGTACCAGATGACTGAGAATCACAATACTGATGCCATCTTCCTTAAGTCACTCCCACTTACTTATGACTAACATTCAGTTTCCCTCCTCTCATCACGGTTTATGTGCTCCTAGGCGTTCTCGACATCGACTCATGATAATGGAGCACAGTCTTCTGACTGATTCATCAGTGTCCATGTGAACCAGCCACTTACACCCTGGCCGCTCAGTTTTTCTTTCTCCCCACCCCCAAGTGACTTCCCCACAGCCAAGCCCTCCCATGGGAACATCTCGGTCCTTGTCATACCTTTAAGTATTTCTTATCAAAAAATGTCTTATTAAAACTTCCCACCCTCTACAAACACTCTTACCTTTCAAGATTCCTTATTCATCTTTCTCCAACATGAAAATGCTCTGAGCTCATTGACATCTCCAGCCCTGTCTCCAACTTGATCTCATTCCACTCCATCAGTATATCTCTTTCTTCACCTTCTTTCAGGTAAACCTTGATTCTCTTCTGCCAATCACTAACTTTCTTGAACATATTTTGGTCCCACTTGTTCAATAAAATCATTATCCTGTGTTTGAGATAAATTATCTGTCTCTGTCTGTCAACACCTGAGAAGCCAAGTGCTTGTAGAAGAGGTAAGATTTACTACAATACAAATTCTTTGTCACCAGCACCAGATTGCTTGAATGCTGCTAGCCGTCCTATTGCTTCTTCAGGTCATTAGTCTTTCACATTCTCTGCAACTGATTTTATCACACATTCTCCTTTCTTAACAAATCTCTCTTCCACACCCTCTCAGAAGATGACCTATATCACAGAAAAAGAAAAACTCACAGATTACCTCATCTTTCTCTCTATATACACATGCATTTTATCTCCTCTCCTGTTCAACAGAGGTGTTTTTCTTCCTCTTCAATAAAGCCACTCCACCACCCAAGAATCACACACTATTTATCACTCCACTTTCTATTTAAATATTCAATATTTTCTAAATATTATCCTTCACATCAGTTTAAAATTACATGTAATTTTTAACATCATTAGACTTCAAGCTCAGTAAAAATACCATTTTTGCTCTCTATCCCTCTTAGAAAAATTCTCAAAGTGCCATTGCATTTCATTACTATTCATTATATTTTATTCTCACTACTCAAGCCATTGCATTCTGACTCCTTACTAATCATCAGCACACCTTTAGATCATAAGTGATCTCTGCTTCACTAAATGGATCCTTTATTTCTCTTTTAGTTGAACTTTCCATAGAATTCAACACCTTCACCACTCCTTTCTTCTTAACCATTTCTTTTTTATATTTTTTAAACTATACATTTATTTTAATTGGAGGTTAATTACTTTACAATATTGTATTGGTTTTGCCATACATCAACATGAATCCGCCACAGGTATACACGTGTTCCCCAACCTGAACCACCCTCCCTTCTCCCTCCCCGTACCATCCCTCTGGGTCATCTCAGTGCACCAGCCCCAAGCATCCAGTATCATGCATCGAACCTGGACTGGCGACCATTTCTTCTTTAGTCTATATTCTCTTGGTCTCTTCATCCACCATCCTTGTCTCAATCACTACTTATCACATGTTTATACATGTGCACATGCTGAGAAGATTTCTTCTTTAGGTTTCAGTTCACTTATTCCCTTGCCAGTTAGCACCTCCACAAATGCCCCTAATATTAAATACCAGAACTCCACACCTTAAAAATGAAAACAGAGTAAACATATCATCATCCCACAGATGTTCCTACATTAGTAAAGGTCACCATTTTTCAACTTGTTGAAAGAGTAAGGAATCTGGAGTTCCCCTACTTATTCTCTGTATATCTATGTCAGTTACAAGATTTGGCCTATTTTAAATAAGAAATTATTCTCAAATTGCCTGCCTCCACTATGGCCTTGTCTTTGAAAGCTTCATGTACTTCTATCTTTTTGCCCTTGTTACCTCATTCCACTTTAATTAAATGAACCAGTTTTCCTAACATCACTGGGTCTTCACACATCCTAATATTCTTGCCTAAATCGTTCTTTGTCCTTTTCTTTACCTAACTAACTGAAATAATTCAGGTTGTAAAATACCCGTTTCAATCTATACTCCCTTAAAGCTCTTCAAGGGACTCTGACACTAGGTCAGTTACTTCTATAATATTTCTCATAGCTTGACAATTTACATTTTTGAGGCAATAATCAACACTGAAACTTATAATAATTTCTATAGTTATTTGACTGATATATATTTTCTCCAACAATTCTAATTTCTACAGGGATATGTCCATTATTATTTATCATTTTAGGCCTTGACATATAGTAGACACCCAGACATGTTACTTAAATGGGTGAATCAGAAAATAAATTATAGAATACTCAACAAATTGTGCTTGAACAACTAGTTATACTTTTGGTAAAATTAAACTTAGCTCCCTATATCAGGCAAATGAAATGCTAAACATAGGTAATATGTATGAGGGAATAAAGGGCTTCCCAGGGGGCACCAATGGTAAAGAACCTGCCAGTCAATGCAGAAGACCTAAGAGATGTGGGTTTGATCCCTGGGTCTGTAAAATCCCCTGGAGGAGGAAATAGCAACCCACTCCAGTATTCTTGCCTAGAAAATCCCATGGACTGAAGTGCTTGGCAGCTACAGTCCATAGGGTCTCAAAGAGTCAGACATGACTGAAGCAACTTAGCATGCACACACATAAGGGAATAAAACACATAAAATGTATTTTTAATCTTTGAGAAAGGTCAAGAAAAAATAAGCTGAAGACAAATTTTTTAGATAATGCATTTGTTCAGAAAAAAAGGAAAAACAAAATATTTTAAATATGTAACACTTTATTAAAATATGAAAAATAACCTATATATATGACATTGTTATTATTGTTGTGTTGCTAAGTCATGTCTGACTCTTTTTGCAACTCCATCGGCTATAGCTCACCAAGCTCCCCTATCCATAGGATTTTCAGGCAAGGATACTGCAGTGGGTTGCCATTTCCTTCCATAGGGTATCTTCCTAACCCGGTGATCAAGCCCATGTTTCCTGCATTAACTTCCCACTAACTAACTATTTTATACGTGGCAGTTTATATGTAAATGCTACTCTCTCAGTTTGACAAATTATTTTTAAAACACATCACTTTCAACCAGAAAAAAACAGGAAATGGTGGTGGGGGGATAAAATCTATAATGTGTGTACAAATAGACCTTATTATGCACATATTATTTTGTGTTTATGTTCAGTTACTCAGTCCTGTTTGACTCTTTGCAACCCCATAGACCACAGCACACCAGTGGGCTGTTCTTCCCTGGCCTTCACAATCTCCCAGTTTTTGCTCAAACTCATGTCCATCGAGTTGATGATGTCATCCAACCATTTCATCCTCTGTCACCCGCTTCACCTCCTGTTCTCAATCTTTCCCAGTATCAGGGTCTTTTCTAAAGAGTTGGCTCTTCCCATTAGGAAGCCAAAGTATTGGAACTGCAGCAACAGTCCAGTGAATATTCAGGGTTGACTTCCTTTAGGATTGACTGGTTTGATCACTTTGAAGTCCAAGGGACTCTCAAGAGTCTTCTCCTGCCCCAGAGTTGGAAAGCATAAATTCTTCAGCACTCAGCCTTCTTTACGGTCCAACTCTCACATCCATACATGACTAGTGGAAAAACCATAGCTTTGACTATAGGGACCTTTGTAGGCAAAGTGATGTGTCTGCTTTTTAGTATGCTGTCTAGGTTTGTCATAGCTTTTTTCCAAGGAGCAACTGGCTTTTAATTTCATGGCTGTAGTCACCATCTGCAGTGATTTTGGAGCCCAAGAAATAAACTCGTTCAGTGATTCCATTGTCTCCCCAACTACTTGCTATGAAGTGACAGGACTGGAAGGCATGATCATCATTTTTGAATGTTGAGTTTTAAACCAGCTTTTTCTCTTTCACTTTCAGCTTCATCAAGAGGCTCTTTGGTTCCTCTTCACTTTCTGCCATAAGGTTGGTATCATCTGCATATCTGAGGTTATTTATATTTCTTCCAGCAATTTTGATTCCAACTTGAATTTCCTCCATTCTGGGATTTCTCATGATGTATCTGCATATAAGTGAAATAAGTAGGGTGACAACATACCGCCTTGACATACTCCTTTCCCAATTTGGAACCAGTCCATTGTTCCATGTCCAGTTCTAACTGTTGTTTCTTCATCTGCATACAAGTTTTTCAGAAGACAGAAAGGTTGTCTGGTATTCCCAACCCTTTAAGAATTTTCCACAGTTTGTTGCAATCCACACAGTCAAAGGCTTTAGCATAGTCGGTGAAGCAGAAATAGATGTTTTTCTGGAATTCTCTTGCTTTTTCTATGACATAGCAGATGTTGGCAATTTGACCCCTTATTCCTCTGCCTTTTCTAAATCCAGCTTGTACGTATGGAAATTCTTGGTTCACATATTGTTGAAGCTTAGCTTGAAAGATTTTGAGTATTACCTTGTCAGCATGTGCAATGAGTGAATGGTCGGGTAGTTTAAACATTCTTTGACATTGCTCTTCTTTGGGATTGTAATGAAAATTAACCATTTCCAGTCCTGTTACCACTGTTGAGTTTTCCAAATTTGCTGGCATATTCAGTGCAGCATTGTCACAGCATCATCTTTTAGGATTTAAAATAGCTCAATTGGAATTTGATCACATCCACTAGCTGTTTAATTAAATAATTAAATGGTTTTAAAGAACCATTCCTGAGTGGATTAAGGTATTTAAAATTTTTTCAAGATTTGTAAAGTCCCTTTTAGTCATTAACTTGCAAAATAGATTCAAAATTCTCATTTTTGCTTCCATTTCATAACACCAAGTTTTATATTTGTATTACTGTGCTAGTAAATGTAATCCATTAACTTGTGGGTATTAATATTACTTCTAATAAGAAGGTATCTGAATTTTAATACAAACCATATCAACATAATCCCTATGCTTTAAATTTGCCTTCCCAAGTGTATCAGTGGACAGGTTTTGTATGCTGCTCTGTATGAGAGCATAGTCTTCCTCTTTTCTAGCATGTCTCTGAACATCTTGAGACCAGTCTCACTTTCTCTGCTAGGGTCTTCTTCACTTTATTCCCCTGAAAACATCCTCATTTCGCCCACTTAATACTATTTCTGTAGTCAAGAAATGTTAATATGTTTGCAGGGAAAAGGCTATTGTTTCAGCCACATAGCGAGCAGCACCTCCACCCCTGTTGACATCACAGGCTGAGTGCCATCTCCCCTGGAAGCCACAGTGTCCACCACAGCCTCGGCCGAGCTAGAGCTTCCTGCGCAGCTGCAGGTGTGAGCAGAGTCGCCTGCACACTTCACCCACTCACACGCAGGCATCTTTCTGTGTTCTGTTACCAGTTTTTATGTGCAGTTAATTCTATTGGTCATATCTCACTTGTAAGTGCTTCCTGAGTGTAGGAGTTACACCACCTCTCATTTGAGTTCCTCATAGCACCTAAGTTCAGTTCAGTTCAACCATCTCATCCTCCATCGTCCCCTTCTCCTCTTATAATTTCATGACTGCAGGCACCATCTGCAGTGATTTTGGCCAGCTGATATGAGGCGCCGACTCATATGACACTGGGAAAGATTGAAAGCAAAAGGAGAAGTGGATGATAAAGGTCAATATGGTTAGATAGCATCACCAACTCAGTGGACATGAATCTTAGCAAACTCTGGGAGACAGTGGAGGACAGAGGAGCCTGATTTATCAGGTTGCAAAGAGTTGGACATGACTTAGCAACTGAACAACAACAAGTGAATGAGAAACTTGAAATGTGATCCTTCCCTCGTCTTTACTGTTGCCCTATGGATGCTTCTTGAATATTACCACTCAAAACTAATATGAATAAAATTACTAATTTCACTGTAGAGGATTTCTTCTCTGCAAATTAAAACAATATCAGATTAAAGTCATTTTCAGAGCATATACATCTTGAAATCTTTCAAAACATTGTCACTACAACAGAATGAAATAAGTCTTACTTCTCTCACAAAATCTTTAAAATTATTTGCCATTCCTTCTTTAAAACAAATACTGTTCAGCACTCAAACAAAATTTAAACTAATAAAATGAAGATAAGAACCACAACCTAGCTATTTATTCTGAATAAAAATCAAGATAATAAAGATTCATCTTCTGAATTAAGGATGTAAGAAAAATCTGTAGTGCAAAATTCTTAACTGTGTGGTTTGATTTGTATCTTCTTAGAGATATAACAGCAGGTGCTTTATCTAAGATTTATTTTTCTATAAATGGATTGTAAAAGTCCATTTAAAAATATTTATCTGCAGTCAATAAAAAAATCTTTTATTATGTTGTAGGGATAAGTAATCAAACTTCTCATCAGTCCTGTAGTATTTTGATGATACATTTATGGATACTATCGCCAACCTAAAAGAACACTAATTCCCACATGTACTGTCAACAATATATAACAAGTAAGAGAAGAAATCTGGATAATTAATTTTTTTCTGTGAATGGATCACAAGTTAACACTTCTGTGCTTTTTAAAGTTATCAATCAACAGATTCCTCAAATTTAGGATTTATGTATAAAATGTTTTGTGTTCAGTGGGTACATCAATTCTTAGAAAAATTATTAAAAACAAAAGTCACCTGAGAATGGTCAAGTATAGACTTCTTTAAAATATCTAATATTTGTGTAAACTAATATTATATAGTACTTATCCTCCTTCTCACTACTTTCTATTTTTTTCTTCAAATAAATATACTTATTAAGTGTTTGTTACAAGTAGAGAATGCTCTGAACTTTATTGGTATACAGTACCCATCCTAGAAAATAAAGCAGCAGGCTCCAACATTTTTGGCACCAGGGACGAGTTTTGTGGAAGACAATTTTCACTACTTTTTTTCTTAAGTGTTGGGGAACAGAAAACTTGCTTTTAATAAACAGATCACTGGACTGAAAGGACCTGCCCATGAATCTGATCCCAGTGAACATAACTCAATGATCCTTATTCACAACTTGACTTTATTGAAATGATGAGATCCTAGACTTCAAGATGAGCACATTTTGAATGTGGGAAAGATTTGATTGTGTTCACATCTTTCCACATTGTGTTTCCAAAGTTAGCCACAGAAATCTCTCCTTTTCTCATATGTTCTCTGCTGTGTACCTATGCTTTACCTTCAACAAAGCATGTAGTTTATTTCCCTTCTGCTTGAACTGGTTTTATGGCTTGTGTTAACCAATACCAAGCCTTAAAACTATTTAAATCTTGAGCTACCTACACCATAGAAAAATAAAGACATTTCTGTCTTTAAATAAAGACCATATTGGTTTAGAAGTCCACTGACTAAAAGGGATGTTGGGTGAGCAACAAATTAATCCTTCCTGGACAGGGAGGCCTGGTGTGCTGCAGTCCATGGGTTTGCAAAGAGTCAGACATGACTGAGGGACTGAACTGAACTGAACTGAACCCTATCTCAGTTGTAGGTTTATCACAACTCATTCTGTTCAATACTATTTCTTTCTCTTCCATTAAGAGCCCCTTTGACACAATAATCTCTGTCTCAGACAATTTCCTTGGAAGCCTGACATAACATATTAAAAAAAATTGAGATGTGGGGGATTTATCAATATATTTTTCTAGATATAAAATCCACTAGGATTCCTTTCCTGATTTATTCTTAAATTTGAGTGGCACCCCTTATGTGTACTTTCCAGAGAACTCATTCTTATTCTAACACTGCTACTGCAAAATTGCAAAGGCCATATAGTCTTTTGAGTTCCCCACTATTTTTATTGAACACAGAATCATTATTCATGATTTTCTGAGGCTACCAGCATAATGTTCCTTGCCATTAATCAGTATACTATGCTTCTGCCAATGCTTCTTTGAGTAGGTCTGTGAGAAAATATATGTAGTTTCGTGTCTCAGGGCATGAGTTGTGGCATTAAGATGTGTCCATTTGGGAGCTCAGCTCGGTGCTCTGTGGTGACCTAGAGAGGTGGGATTAGGAGCAAAGGAGTCAGTTTAATCACTTAGTCATGTCTGACACTTTGAGACCCTGTGGACTGCAGTATTCCAGACCTCCCTGTCCATCACCAACTCCCAGAGCTTACTCAGACTCACGTCCATTTTCTGTTTCATTTTCTGCCATCCCCTTCTCCTCCTGCCTTCAATCTTTAATGTGTGTATATGTATACCTATAGCTGATTCACTTTCTTGTATAGCAGAAACACAACAGTGTAAAGCAGTTATACTCCAATAATAAAATTAAAAATAAATTAGAAAAAAACATATCTGCATTCAAATTCTAGGTCTGTTACTAACTTGTTCTACAGCCTTGGAAAATTAACCACTTCTCTTTTCTATAAAATATTGCAATGTACTTCATAGGGTTATCTTGAGAATAAAATTGACTAATGCATGTAAATACTTTGCACTTGACACATAGTAAATTTTAAATACATGCTCAATATTATTACTTTATCTTAAAATCTCTAGACTGCCAAGGAATATATTTAATTTGGGGTAACTTTTGTTTGTACAAGAAAAATTAGTGCATAATTATAGGAGCTTTCTTGCAACTATCAGGCAGCATACACCTCTTCTCCTGAGAACCTCCCACCCTCCAATATGGAGGGTGCTATGGCCAAGGTGCTGTGTTTTTTGGGCTTGGCTTTTCCTTAATGTGCCATTATTTACTATTTTTTTCTAATGAAATTAAATGAGAAGAATCTCCCTCATAATACTCATAATAGAAGCTATAAATTAGGGGCCTGAGAATAAATATTGTTCATGTTTACTATTATATGGAAGAAATCTATATTCATGAATTTTTTTTTTTTTAACCCACACTGAGACAGGCAGAGAAAAGCAATGGATCATGCTGGTAGAGTTCAAGTTCCAGCTCCAGTTTCCCCTGTGGCTCAGCTACTCCATCTCCTTTCTTATGGTTTGTTTATTCAAACTTTCCTTCAATGATAGGAGCTAAGCAAGTATATTTCCAAAAGTTCTCCCTTTTTGCCCAGAATTTGGTTAAATTCTGTTTCTGTCACTTAATTAATAAACTCTACCTGAAATATAACAAGTAAAAGGAAAGGGAGATAGCAAACAAAGAAAAGAGTGTAGGTAATTTAATGAAGAAATAAGGGGAGAGGAAGGAGTGCAAGATAGAAAAAAGGGAGGTAGATTAAAAAAGGTTAAAAAGTCAATGTGATGTGTATGAAGAGCGTGCATTCAGCCTCCATAATTTCTATATTTGCCATCATTGTTTATAATAAAAATACCTTTAAATCATACAATGTTTCACAGTTTATAAGAAACTTCAAATTTTCCTTCTCATCTGAAATAGTAGCTAACATCTACTAGACACACTTTTGTCTTTCTCCTAAATGCCTCAAACAGATTATCCTGCCTAATCCTCAAACAACTATGAGCTTCAGCTATTACCCCTATTTTGTAAATTAGGAAACTGAGACTCATAGAATAACTGGCAGAATCTTAGGTATACTGATAATGCAGTAGAAGTATTTGAGTCCAGGTGGCTCAGATGGTAAAGCGTCTGCCTGCAATGTGGGAAACCTGGGTTCGATCCCTGGGTTGGGAAGATCCCCTGGAGAAGGAAATGGCAACCCACTCCAGTACCCTTGCTTGGAAAATCCCATGGATGGAGGAGCTAGTAGGCTACAGTCAATGGCATCACAAAGAGTCAGACATGACTGAGAGACTTCACTTTCTTTTCTGGTCTATTATCTCTTACAGCAAAACTCTCTCTACTGTACCTGTGACAATAAATCATGAGTGAAGTCGCTCAGTCGTGTCCGACCCTTTGCGACCCCATGGACTGTAGCCTACCAGGCTCCTCCCTCCATGGGATTCTCCAGGCAAGAGTACTGGAGTGGGTTGCAGTTTCCTTCTCCAGGGCATCTTCCCAACCCAGGGATTGAACCCGGGTCTCCCGCATTCCAGGCAGAAGCTTTAACCTCTGAGCCACCATATGTTATCCTAAATGAAATGAACATTCCTTGATATAAACTTCAAGCTTCAACATTAGGAAGCAACTGAAAAACCCATAAAGAAGACTAAGTGCACAAGACCGGAGTAGCAAGAAGAAAACTAAGAAAGAACAAAAGCTGTGAAAAGTAAAATAATATTGTATCCAAAGATCACAATACTGCTGATAATGATAAAGTGTCAAAAAGAATGAAATAAGTACCTAGTAAAATTCTATTGATAGATCAAATAGCATGAAATAAAATATTTTATCTCAATAAAAACAATAACAATTTGAAATAAATTGAATTTATGAATTAAACTTACTGCTTAAAAGAGACACATAAAAAGATTCAAAGTGGGTGAATGAGTGAATAGCAGATAATTAGTGTCAAACAAAAGCAGTACCAATAAAGAGAAGAAAAGAGAAGATGAATAATGACATTCTAAGATGATTGAGAAGTGAAAAAGGACATAATCAGTGTAGAAGTTTTGCTCAAGTACAGTTACTGTGAAGAGAAACCTATAGAAGGAGTGATTAGAAGACACGAATATAACAAATAGATGGAGATGTATGGGTATATTTATGGGTTGAAAGTAATGCTCTTTAAGTGGAAGTGGTTGCATGTAAGCAATGGAGGAATTAATGGCATAACAACTTGAAACTGTGGGGTTTAGGGGAGAACTGACCCCAGTTCTATTTAAAAGTAGCCTTTGGCAGGAAGTTTAAGTTTTCTACTAAGATGAGAAGCAAGAAATTAAAGATGCCAAACGAAACTGATATATTGAAAATCTGCTAGGAAGACTTTTGCAAGCAGTTTTGAGAAACAGAAAACATTAGCAATTTGTTTTAGTTAATTTTAAAATTTTTTCTGCCTTTTATCATTATTATTCATATTTCTTTGTATTTTTTACATTTTTGTATGCTATGTTGTAAACCGTTTATCACTTATATTCCCCACTATATTTGTTTTACAGGCTTATTTTCATAGGTCACAATTGAAAATAAATAAGTAGATTTTTAAATATAAAAAGACTCCTAAAGACTAAGTATTTACGACAAATATGTTTATTAATTCATTTGTATAATTCTCAAAAAATCAAAAGGTTCTGAGTATCTGTGCTTTCTGTGCCATTCTGATATTTTTGCTTTAACTCTAGACTCTGGATTCTTCTTTCATGAAGTCATTTATCAGTTTCTGCCAAAAAAAAAAAAAAGAGAGAGAGAGAAAGAGTTATGAATAACATAAAGTGACAGTAGAATAAAGACAGGCAGATTGTGAATCTGGAATGTTACTGAGATGTGCAAACCTCATCAGTTTCCTTTTAACCTTCTTCTTCTGAGTTTTAAGCACAGACAGGCTTCTCACACAGGCACGAGGAAGACACGGTGCAGTTATCTATGCTGACAGTGTGCACACCTGCATACACACATTTCCCCTGGAAATTCATACTTGGCTTTGGTAGACGCCACTCACTGTGTTCAAATAAAATAACATTACTTTAGAACATGACGTGTGAAATTTATTATACCTGGCACTGTAGGGAATTCAGGAGAGTAAAGGCTCTCACTCTTCCTCTTTTCAAAGAACTCATACGTTGGTATATACACAAAGAGATAGGCATATGATAAGTAAGTTTCACAAAATGTGTTAATTATTTGTAAGTATTGGCTTCCCTGATAGCTCAGTTGGTAAAGAATCTGCCTGCAATGCGGGAGACCGGGGTTCATTCCTGGCCCTGGAAGATCCCCTGAAGAAGGGAAACGCTACACACTCCAGTATTGTGGCCTGGAGAATTCCATGGACAGTCCATGGGGTCTCAAAGAGTCGGACAGGACTGAGCGACTTTCACTTTTACATTATTGTCCAAATTGTTTGTTCATTTTTTTTCTGTAACAGTTTATGGAAAAATCCAAACAAACTTTTGGCCAACCCAATATTTTATATGTGGGAAAAGGTACACCTGTATAAAGAAGAAGAGACCGCTCCAGTTAGGAAAATTATGGCAATAGCAGGAAAGACAGGACATATGATCTGGGATACAGAATTAAGTTTAAGTGTAGATCAGCACAACAACAATATTGTAAAGTAATTAGCCTCCAATTAAAATAAAGTAATTAATTTTTTAAAAAAAGCACGTGCATGTACAGTTGCAGCTGGAATGGGAATACTTTACTTGTAAATATGTTAGATATAAAAGCTAGCCAGAATTACTAACAAAATTTAGAATATATATATGTATATATATATGCTATGCATGCATGCAGTTAAGTCGCTTCAGTCTTGTCCGACTCTGTGCAACTGCATAGACAGCAGCCCACCAGGCTCTTCTGTTCACAGGATTCTCCAGGCAAGAATACTGGAGTGGATTGCCATTTCCTTCTCCAATGCATGCATGCATGCTAAGTCACTTCAGTTGTGTCCAACTCTGTGTGACCCCATAGACGGCAGCCCACCAGGCCCCTCTGTCCACAGGATTCTCTAGGCAAGAATAATGGAGTGGGCTGCCATTTCCTTCTTCAATATATATATATATACACATATACATGTATTTGTGTGTGAGAGAGAGCATGTGCATGTATGTGTGTATGGATCCTTGAACAACGTGGATTTCAACTACTCAGTTCTACTATATGAAGATTTTTTTCAATAGTAAATACTACAGTATTACAGGGTCCATGGCTAGTTTAACATGTAGTTTTAAAGGGCCAATTAAAACTTCTAAGCAGATTTCCTTCTACATGGAGGAGTTGGTGCCCCTAACCCCCACCGTTGCTCTACATTGTTCAAGGATCAACTGTATATGTATTATTCTGGGACAGTTGCCTCTGCTCTGATACATTCTTCTTACTTCAATTTATAAAATCACCACTGGTAGACATGCTAGTGGGCAGATGCTACCAAACATTCTGGTTGAATTTAATCCTTTACTAAAGATCTAGATTATAAAGAATATTTTAGTTCAATGTCAATAAAATGACTTTTCATCTACTCTAGAGCAAAACTGTTTGCTTAGTACTATCTGAAAAAAAAGGCAAAGCTTATTTACTGAATTGCTAAAGGCATAGTACAATTCTTTTTTTTTTTCCATCTAAATTTTTTTTTAATTTTATTTTTACTTTATTTTACTTTACAATACTGTGTTGGTTTTGCCATACATTGACATGAATCCACCACGGGTGTATACGAGCTCCTAATCCTGAATCCCCCTCCCACATCCCACCCCATATCCTCTCTCTGGATCATCCCCGTGTACCAGCCCCAAGCATCCTGTATCCTGTATCGAACATAGGCTGGTGCTTCGTTCTTACATGGTAGTATACAAGTTTCAATGCCATTCTCCCAAATCATCCCACCCTCTCCCTCTCCCACAGAGTCCAAAAGTCCGTTCTATACATCTGTGTACATGTGTATACCTGTGGTGGATTTATGTTGATGTATGGCAAAACCAATACAATATTGTAAAGTAATTAACCCCCAATTAAGTAAATAAATTGATATTAAAAATGAATAATTTAAGCAGTACTCTGATAATTGATTGCCTAATTGCAATACACATGGAGAGACAGATATAATTACATCTACATTTGAACATACATGTACATGCCTCAGCTTTCTCCTTCACGCCTTTATGTGTTAAATTTCAAATGAGTAAACAATCTCATTTTATTTAAATGTTAATCATCTGTTCATGTGATAAAAGCAAATAAGCTTAAAGAACAAATTATTAAAGGAAAAAACTGGAAAGCTGTGCCTGCAAGAGAAGTTACAAACAATATACAAGAAATCTTAAAAGAAATAAAAAGATAAACAGGATAAAACTGTCAAAGGTATTGATTATAAGTTAGAAGAAAAACAGCCTTACTAAACGTCACAATAATATAACCTAATGGAACAAAGTAAAAATAATTGGCTATCAAGATTATCAATCTTATTCTTAGATTGGCACATGGTAATGAAAGAGCTTGCAATATTTTTTCCTGACAGAGTTGTCTAATGCAGTGTTTCTGAATAACAACTGAAAAATACGCCTTTAAAACCAAAAAAAATGGCCCAAATTATTTGGATGAGAAATGACCATTCTATACTTGTTCCCAATAAAAATACCAGAGAGGTACTCAGATTCATACTTATGATATTCCTTCCCATAATTTTATTTCTTGTTTGAAATTGTAATAATTCAGATCATCCAATAATAAGGATATACTTACACTAATTATAAAATATCTAAATGACTTAATGATTTACAAAATTGCTGACAATATAATATGAAATAACAAAAGCGAGAAGTAAAGAGGACTAAATTTGGTCCCTAATAATCTCTATTTCCTCAAAACTCTTTAGGCCAGACATTGGAAGAGGAGTAAGGCATTGGATTATGTAGCAGAAACTTACAGGCCAGAAGGAAGAGAACCATCCTCCCACTTCCATTCACTGTCCTCTTCCTTATAAGACAGGCCAAGCCAAGTGTGGTTTACTGCAAGTAACTTCAGAATACACTGCATGGAAACAGAATGCACAAAGCTATTAACACTAAAAGTCAACTAGACATAAAAATACAGAACTTGTGTCTCCAGTTCAGTTCAGTCACTCAGTTGTGTCTGACTCTTTGTGACCATGGACTGCAGCATGCCAGGCTTCCCTGTCCTGTGTCTAAAGAATCATGAAAAAAGAATCTGAAAAACTTGTGTCTAAAGAATCATTTTAAAAATGCAGTATATATATGCCCACTGATAAATGAAACACTGAAAAAATATTTGAGTTCTTCAGTGTCTGTGCATTTTCTCAAGCCAGGAATTAAACACAAACAAGAAAAAAAAAAAAAAAAGAAAGCTAATCATTTTTGTTTGTTTGTTTTTAGCTTAGTCCCAGTAATGAAAAGGGTTTTTATTTCCCCAGTGTATTTTAGAAATACTTAAGTTGTAAAAAGAAAGGGCACAGTGTTAACTGTATTTTAATTCATCTACTTTTTTAAACTTACACAATTTTTTTAAATTTATTGCACAAATACATGCACTT
>SJYT01021146.1:0-137739 GCA_006410635.1 Cephalophus harveyi
GGTATATTTCTCCATCTATTAGTGTCCTCTTTGATTTCTTTCATCAGTGTTTTATAGTTTTCCATATATAGATCTTTAGTTTCTTTAGGTAGATATATTCCTAAGTATTTTATTCTTTCATCACAATGGTGAATGTAATTGTTTCCTTAATTTCTCTTTCTGTTTTCTCATTGTTAGTGTATAGGAATGCAAGGGATTTCTGTGAGTTAATTTTATATCCTGCAACTTTACTATATTCATTGATTAGCTCTAGTAATTTTCTGGTGGTGTCTTTAGGGTTTTCTATGTAGAGGATCATGTCACCTGCAAACAGTGGAGTTTTATTTCTTCTTTCTAAAACTGGATTTCTTTTATTTCTTTTTCTTTTCTGATTGCTGTGACTGGAACTTCCAAAACTATGTTAAATAGTAGTGGTGAGAGTGGGCAGCCTTGTCTTGCTCCTGACTTTAGGGGAAATGCTTTCAGTTTTTCACCATTGAGGATAATGTTTGATGTGGGTTTATCATCTATATCATATATGGCTTTTATTATGTTGAGGTATGTTCCTTCTATGCCTGCTTTCTGGAGGGTTTTTATGTTGAATTTTGTCAAAGGCTTTCTCTGCATCTATTGAGATAATTATATGGTTTTTAGCTTTCAATTCTAAAACATGCATTGTAAGAACTGATGAATCCATTTCAACATGGATATGCCACAATTTATTTAATCCATTTATATTTATGGGATTAGAATCATTTCTTTTTAAATTATAAACAATTTAGCAATTATAATCCTCTTGTCTCTGTACATGTATGTTAATTTTTGTAGTTATATAGTTAAAACTATAATTTATAGGTCCTAGGGTCATCACATTTATTTTAGTAGATAATGTTAGTGACTTATCAAAAAGATTTAACAATTTTGTTTCCCACTTTCCTCATCATAATTGGACATTATCTCTATTGATCAATCAATAAGTCTATCTGATTTTTGGAAAGAAAAACAGTATTCTCAGCAAAATCTCTTTATTATTTGTAGGTTCTCAGGGGCAGTCTTGTACCAAGGGCAGAGTGGAAACAATCTTTGGCCAGTGTTCCAGAGCTGAGTCATAAAATGGAAATGTATGCTGAGGCACTTCAGTCATGTTCGACTCTTTGTGACCCCATGGAGTGTAGCCCGCCAGGCCTCTCTGTCTATGGGAATTTCCAGGCAAGAATACTGGAGTGGGTTGACATTTCCTTTTCCAGGGCATCTTCCCCACTCAGGGATGAACCCAGTGTCTCTTATGGCCCCTGCATTGGCAGTTGAATTCTTTACCACTAGCACTACCTGGGGAAATGGAAATAATCCTTGGAAAAATATATTTCGGGCAAACAATAATAACTATTATTTGGAAAGAAGGATTTTTAAATGTTGTGTTGTAAAAAGTGAAAATGATAAATGCTCCTTTCAGTAAGCTGCTCTACAGTAAAAAAAAAAAAATCTGATTTAAAAGTCACTACTATTATTTTCCCCACAAA
Source organism: Cephalophus harveyi (assembly GCA_006410635.1). Taxonomy (NCBI): domain Eukaryota; kingdom Metazoa; phylum Chordata; class Mammalia; order Artiodactyla; family Bovidae; genus Cephalophus; species Cephalophus harveyi. The sequence continues at coordinate 1,500 of SJYT01021146.1, forward strand.
ACCATAATTTTTAAAAATGTTTAACCCAACAAAGGGTTTCCTGTATTCTTGAAAAGTTCAAAACAATCCACAACAAAGGAAAAGGTCCAATCTTGAGCTCCTTACTTACATAAACAATACAGTATCTGTAAAACACTATTCTTTAGCCAGATATGATTGGGTTTAGCTGCTTGGAAGTGTTAACCACCATTTTTTTTTTTTGAAGGTAACATTTCAGCAGACCCAATATAGGGAACTGTATTGAATCTCTCTCTCTTTCTGAAGTAAAGTTATAATATGAATAAGAAAACCAGGAAGGAGTATTTTGTATTTTTGATCAAAACAGTGTTACAGAGAATGGTCAAATTATAGTGTTTCTAGTGTTTCAAGTATCCAATTTTACTTATTTTTTTGAATACTATTACTGTTATCTTCATTTTAGTTTTTTAAAATTAATCTTTATTGGAGTATAGTTGCTTTAAAATGTGTTAGTTTTTGCTGTACAACAGAATGAATCAGTTATATATATACACTCTTTTTTAGACTTCCTTCCCATTTAGGTCATCACAGAATATTGAGTAGATTTTCCTGTGCTATACAATATGTTCTCACTAGTTATCTATTTTATACATAGTAGTGTGTATATGGGAGAAAGCAATGGTACCTCTCACTCCAGTACTCTTGCCTGGAAAATCCCATGGGCGGAGGAGCCTGGTAGGCTGCAGTCCATGGGGTCGCTAAGAGTCGGGCACGACTGAGCGACTTCACTTTTGCTTTTCACTTTCATGGATTGGAGAAGGAAATGGCAACCCACTCCAGTATTCTTGCCTGGAGAATCCCAGAGACGGCAGAGCCTAGTGGGCTGCCGTCTATGGGGTCGCATGGAGTCGGACACGACTGAAGCGACTTAGCAGCAGCAGCAGCAGAGTCGGACACGACTGAAGCAACTTAGCAGCAGCAGTGTGTATATGTCAGTTCCAATCTCCCAATTTATCCCACCTTCCCCTGAGCTCCTTGGTATCAAGGATCCAATTTTAAAAGGGAAAATATACCTGAAGTTTAGATTTGTAAATTGATATTCTTTGGAGACCCTGCTTTGATTCTTAGGTCAGGAAGCTCCTCTAGAGAAGGAATAGGCTACCCACTCCAGTATTCTTGGTCTTCTCCAGTGGCTCAGATGGTAAAGAAACCATTTGCAATGTAGGAGACCTGGGTTCAGTCCCTAGGTTTGGAAGATCCCCTGGAGGAGGACATGGAAACCCACTCCAGTATTCTTGCTTGGAGAATCCCCAGGGGCAGATGAGCCTGGTGGGTTACAGTCCATGGGGTCAGAAGGAGTTGGAGACAGCTGAGTGACTAAGTAGAGCACAACACATTCTTTGGAGTGTTTCCATCAGGAATAAGAGAAACACCTTCAAGGATCACTAATTTGCAAATTTGCTAATTTGCAGTCCAACATCTCTTCCTGGTAATGACACAGCCAAACTCATCAATTAAACTTTGGAATTGATTAGATGATGAATAAGTTAGTAATTATATTAGCTTAGTTTAAAGCATCTAGTTCAGTTCAGTTCAGTTCAGTCGCTCAGTCATGTCCGACTCTTTGCGACCCCATGAATTGCAGCACGCCAGGCCTCTGGTGGATATATATGTTTTTAAAACTTAAAACAAATAATAATAAAGGCATATCTTTCTTTGTGTCTAGAACTTGCTTGTTTAGATAATAATGCTTTTCCTTTTTTCCCAGTTTTCACTTTTCATTTCAGGACTCAGGAAATTTCCATTTCGGGTCTTCAGCAAAAGTTAACCTGGACTCTGGGCAGGTGCTTCATTCAGTGCTTTGGTCTTCTCATTCAGAGCCTAAAGTTAAAGCCATCAACTTATCTCAAAGGAATGATAAAAATAACTGCACCTTATAAAAAGAGAAAGGAAATAATACAGCTAAATGATAACATGGCTGTATTTATTTTTTTTAATGGAAAAATAACTTGAAAACAAAACCCCTATACTATTTAAGTCTGAGTTCTTGTCCAAGTCAGACAGGATCCTCCACACCTGATGACCTGCTGGCGTCTCTCAGCTTCTTTCTCCTCCACCTTCCCTCTTTGGGATGCTAGGTGCTTTGGAGACTCCCAAACGCCCTGTAGTTAAAAGTTATCCCTATTCATTTATTCATTGGTCTGTCTCTTCCACAAGATTGTAGGTAAGGATTCTGTGCCCCAAATATGCTCTGAAGTCCACACTGCTGCCAAAATAGACACACAGCCAACACCAGAGCAAATAATGAGGCCCTGCCTGGCCAACTCTTAACTGCAGACACTTCTCAGAGAGAACTTCAGCTAAGTCAGGCTCCTTAGGAATACAGGTGATTAAAACAAGCAAGCAAGTAACAAACTTAACAACTGCAGGCAGAAACTGAGAAGATTTGTAAATGCTTCTAGAAGATACAAGAAAGCAGGGCATTCAGGGATACTGTCATGAAACAGTAAGAGTGTGGGGATGTAAAGGGGACTGGCACAAGTCATTCAATCCAGATATAAAAGGAACCTCAGTGGACCATTAACGCAATCATTTTATCTATAATTGGTATGTGTGTGTGCATCTGGAATACAATGGAAATTAACATAAGAACTGTATATCATTTGCAGTGCTGTATGCGTGCATGTGGGCTAAGTCGCTTCAGTCGTGTCCGACTCTTTGTGACCCCATGGATTGTAGCTGGCCAGGCTCCTCTGTCCATGGGATTCTCCAGGCAAGAAGAAGTGGGTTGCTATGCCCTCCTCCAGGGCAGTGTTATATACTATGCTTATTAAAAATATTGATATTTAAATACATTATAGAGTCAAATTTTGACACAACACTTTACCATTTTTATAAAAAGTAATCCTTGCTGGCATTACAGTAGAGAGCCATCTTAACTGTCTGGATTTTAATAAGTGACCAAGATGACACTGTTTCAAGAAGGCAAAATCAAGCAATCGAAGGAGTCTTTATAGGTGTTTACGATATTTTTTATACTTCACTCGATCCCAGGAGTGCCACAAGATTCCAGGAAGATATCTGATACTCAGATAAATCTGGGAAATATTGGCTTAAATACTATGTTATCATTATTTTTACAACAGGATTAGTTAGAAATGTTAAAACTGAGCTTTGCCTTTGAATCTCCTCAAAGTAGATTCATCCTGACTAGTTTTTCCCAATCTTGTTTGGCCAAGTGAGGTTTTCTGAGGGGAACCAGAGTAAATGCTGTATAGCACAAACAACTCAGGATAATTTTCCACTTCAGAACAGGAAAAAAAAAAAGGATCTATTCTTCAGCCTAGCATGAAAATGAATTTGCTCAAGTCTAGATAAGTATTTCTCTCAAAATTCATAGACTCTAAAACATCATGAAAAATATATTTATCTTTCTGAAAAGGGAATAGTGCATGCTACATTTCAAAACAAAAATGAATAGATCTGGGGTAGAAAAAAATTCAATAATAATATTTAGAAATATATATTTTCAAATACCACAATTTGAAATGAAACCATGGTATTCTTAGATACACTCTTGAAAATCAAATGAGCTCCTGAAACTGTATTTAGCTAAAATTCCAATCTCTTAAATATATGGAAAGGTCAATTTTGATATAATGAATTACAATTTTGGCAATTCCTATAGTACAGCTATTCTAAGGAAATATAATACTGTTGGTGGTGTAAATAACATATCTAACTGGTTCCCCTGGAGTTTTTCTTGTTAAATACCTTTTAGAAAATGCTCAAATGTCCCAAATTAATAGCTTTTCTTTCCTACTAGCTTAAGCAATGCTTTTGGTTGGTAAATGCTTAACACATACTGCAGATAACAGTCCTCCTGAGCCCAGGACCCCCAATCTATAAAGTAAATACACTGATAAAGGAGCTCCTTAAAGGAAAATCTCATTTAAAAATTATATTTTAAAAAAGCAGTTGCATGGCAAAACGTACTCTATATTTGCTGTTGTTTCAGTTGCCCAGTCGTGTCTGACTCTTTGCGACCCCATGGACTGCAGCACGCCAGGCTTCCCTGCCCTTCACTATCACCTGGAGTTTGCTCAGACTCATGTCCATTGAATTGGTGATGCCATCCAACCATCTCATCTTGTCACCCCCTTCTCCTCCTGCCCTCAATCTAAAAAAAAAACACCTAGATATAATATGGTCTGGACAATGTGTCCACAACCCTATAAGCACAAATACATAATCTTTAAAAAAAGAAAGAAAATTTAGATTTAACCAAATGAATTTGCTGATTAAGCAGGTCCAAAACAGTCACTTTTCAGCAATTTCATACAGTTCAACTTGCAGGTCAAAATGTTCACAGTGGTTGTAACTTGGGAACTAAATAATGGTGTATTTTTATACTTTTGTGTGTGGATGTATGTATGTGTATACCTTCTCTTATTTTCAAAATTTCACAGTGAGCATTCGTTTTAAACAACATACTTTTAAACTTTTACAAGAAGACATGCAGAAACACAAATATGTAAATGAAGGATTAAATTGTTTCTTGGAGGGGAAGATAAAGAAAATGAAGAAAGAATCTGGGACTGTGATTTAGATATCATTTTCAAGAGTTGTATGTGGATTCCAACATCTCATTATAAACTGACATGTAAGAAGGATCCTGGTTCCCCAGAGTTTAGGGAAAGAAATGTTTTCTGCATACACTGTTAAAGGATTACCCTCAGTTTGGGCCCAAAGTAGGAACACAAGGATGCCATCCGTTATATGAGGGAATAGGCAATACGGTAAGGAAGCTATCTGTATTATTCATGTAGTATCATTCTTTTTTTCCACTTAAGACATTTGACTCTCCTTAGTTCACTTGTGAGTACCCAGATTAAAACCCTGAATATATCCATTGAAGTTACATTTTCTCCTGGGCTGTGTGTGTAGTTGAACAACCAATGCCTTCTAATAAGCAAGGATTTACCCTGGTCTTCATGAAACAGAAGTAGTCCAAAGGATGCCTACAGTCCTAAGGCTAGAGAAGCAAAGAGTTCTTATTTATTTTAATTGGAATATAGTTGACTTACAGTATTGTGTTAGTTTCAGTTGTACAGCATGGTGATCCTTTCTCTTTTTTTTTTTGGATTAGAGTCCATTAGAAGGAAGTGTCACTTCTTCCACCTGGAGGGCACCCCAGGTCTGGGCCAGGGGAGGAGCTTATTTCTGGCTGATGGCTGACAGCATGGAGGGGTCCCCGTCTTCCCTTAGAAAGGTCCATCTGGATTTCACAGAAATGGTCTCATGCTGGTTACAGCCATTTTTCTGGGATCACTCTCGCCAAAGTCACAGGCAAGATAAGAAAAAAAATAAGACTCTAACAAAACTCTACTTCTTAATCATGTTTGTTTTCTATGTCCATCAGTTATTTCTATTTTGTGAATAAGTTCATTTGTGTCATAGTTTAGATTTTACATATAAGCAATATAGTATGATATCTTTCTCTGTCTGATGTAACTTAATATAATAATCTCTAGGTCCATCCATGTTGCTGCAGGTGGCATTATTTCATTCTTTTTTATGGCTGAGTAATACTCCATTATATATAGCTCATCTTTATCCATTTATATATATGTGTAAATGAACCTCTTTGCTGTACCCCTGAAACTAACACAGCATTGTAAGCCAACTACATTACAATTAAAAACAAACAAATAAACAAAACCTCTATTTGTTGTTAAAAACCAGCAGTAATAACTTATTTAGGAAACAGTCAACCAAATAATTAATAACACTTAAAAAAATAAATATTGACTTTTCCCATCTTGATATTAGAAAGAAGTGAATACTTTTCAAACTAACGGTAGAGCATTTTTATTTGAATATAAAACCTTGTATTCCATCTTGCTTTTTACAATACATTAATTCCACTATGTTTGAAACCTTCATTGCCTTGAAAAAGATTACCTAAATTTCTAAATTTACTCTAAATGTAAATATTGCTATAACCCATGAAATATTCCACCTTTGTATGTATTAAAAAACACTGCTGGGACTTCTGCGGCTAAGATTTTATGCTTCCAATGAAGAAGGCCTGGGTTCAATCCCTGGTCAGGGAACTAGAACCCATATGCCACAACTAAGTGTTCTCACACCGCAACGAAGATCAAAGATTCCAGGTGCAACAACTAAGACTTGATGCAGCCAAATAAACTTTTTTTTTTTTTTTAAGTACACTGTTTTCCTTTAAAACAGAGGTATACTGAGAGGATACAAGTTTTGTTGGATGAGGTAACAGGTTGGCATTGTGATAACCTACAGGGGTGGTAAGAATTAAGGGAAATCTGAGGTACAGGTTAAAAAGGATGTGGAACTTAATTAAAGATTTATATTTCCTGGGCCTAGTATAAGCCTGTTCTGTGAATAAGCATTAAAATTATAGCAATTATTTTCATATCTTCCTAGCATGACTGACAATCATTATCCCATATACATAACATGATGAATCTTTAAACACAGATTTTTATTTTGTCAAAAATGTCATACATAACATTGTTCTTTTGCTTGTTTATTCAAAGAATATTATCTAATTTATGTTTTGTTTCATCCTTTACAACTAAACAGTTGCAAAGGATCTATATGGTTGCAAAACTGTTTTCAGGTAAGTGGCCACTTCCCCAGCTTGTGAATTGCTTCATAAGTCAGACTCATGAGAAATTAGTTTTTGATGTGTAACTAGTCAGTTTGAGATACAAAACTTGATCTTGAAAAAAGCACCGGCCAGATAAAGGGATATTTCACTTCCCTATTCTTACCCATTTCACTTACATAGAATGCTGCATCTTTCTTTAATTATTGGTCATCCCCTGAGGCATACAGACTTCCGTGGGTGGCTCAGAAAGTAAAAGCTCTGCCTGCAATGCAGGAGACCCAGGTTTGATCCCCGGATTAGGAAGATCCCCTGGGGAAGAAAATGGCTACCCACTCCAGTATTCTTGCCTGGAGAATCCCCATGGACAGAAGAGCCTGGTGGGCTACAGTCCAGGAGGGTGCAAAGAGTCAGACACGACTGAGTGACTAAATTTTTTGAGGCATATGAGATCTTAGTTCCCTGACCAGGGATCAAACCCACATCCCCTGAATTGGAAGCTGGAGTCTTAACCACTGTACCACCAGGAAAGTCCCAATCTTTCTTGATTATTGCTGTCATGATATCACATTTCTGAATAATCAGAGTCATTAATATGTGTATCTGTACAAATGTGTAGGACAGGAAGTGACAGAATGAAACAGCATGAGACAGAAGGAGACAGACAGTAAGAAACATACACAGAAAGACTGACAGAGGGAGAGAGACAAAGACAGATACATATATAGATGCACACATACACCGTGACAGATAGTGGCTCTTCCTCCCCTTATGGTCTGTCTGTTTTCATCTCTCTTGTACTTACAGACCTTTTAGCAGCTGACATTACTCATTTTGAGCCCTGGAACTACTTAAGCTTCGCCTTTGTGTGCATGTATGAGATTGACAGTGATTGAAATACGTTATATTATGTCATTCTGAGGCTGAGAGATTTAAAAAATACATTATCTGTGTGATCCTCATTTTTCTATAACTACAAATCTTATATTTAAATATGCATAAAGTTGCACATTGTCTTGATTCTATTTTTAAAAAATCACAGCAGTGGAAATTGCTTATTCTTCACCAAGTCATAAGTTACTCCTCAGAGATAATTTGTAACAGGCAGAAAAGTTTGTAAGAGGAGTGAACCTTTAGCCTTTGCTTGTGAGGTCAGTGCAATCTGAACTTGGCTTAGCAAAATCATAGGCTATGTGAATGTCACATCACTTCTTTACTTCCTGCTTAAGTCACCCTAGAAGTGTTGGAAGTGTTGTACTAAGATGACGAGAGCAAACCCCAAATCACATTTACCTGTTCTGCAATATAGTTTTAAGTTGTTGTTTAGTCACTAAGTCAAGTCCAGCTCTTTGTGACCCCATGGGTTGTAGCCCACCAGGCTCCTCTATCCATGGGATTTCCCAGGCAAGAATACTGGAGGGGGTTGCCGTTTCCTTCTCCAGGGGATCTTCCCAAACCAGGGATTGAACCCACGTCTTCTGGGCAGGCAGATTGTTTACCACTGAGCCACCAGAGAAGCCCTAGAAAATATTAATAAAATATTTCTAAATGTACTAGCTCAGTTCAGTTCATTTAAGTCGCTCAGTCGTGTCCGACTCTTTGTGACCGCATGAATCACAGCACGCCAGGCTTCCCTGTCCATCACCAATTCCCAGAGCTGGCTCAAACTCATGTCCATTGAGTTGGTGATGCCATCCAGCCATCTCATCCTCTGTTGTCCCCCTTTCCTCCTGTTCCTAATTCCTCCCAGCATCAGGGTCTTTTCCAATGAGTCAACTCTTAGCATGAGGTGGCCAAAGTATTGGAGCTTCAGCTTTAGCATCAGTTCTTCCAATGAACACCCAGGATGGATTCCCTTTAGGATGGACTGGTTGGATCTGCTTGCAGTCCAAGGGACTCTCAAGAGTCTTCTCCAACACCACAGTTCAAAAGCATCAATTCTTCGGTGCTCAGCTTTTTTTAACAGTCCAACTCTCACATCCATACATGACCACCGGAAAAACCATAGCCTTGACTAGATGGACCTTTGTTGGCAAAGTAATGTCTCTGCTTTTGAATATGCTATGAAGGTTGGTCATAACTTTCCTTCCAAGGAGTAAGTGTCTTTTAATTTCATGGCTGCAATCACCATCTGCAGTGATTTTGGAGCCCCAAAAGATAAAGTCTGACAGTGTTTCCAAGTTTCCCCATCTATTTCCCATGAAGTGATGGGACCAGATGCCATGATCCTAGTTTTCTGAATGTTGAGCTTTAAGCCAACTTTTGCACTCTCATATTTTACTTTCATCAAGAGGCTCTTTAGTTCCTCTTCACTTTCTGCCATTAGGGTGGTGTCATCTGCATATCTGAGGTCATTGATCTTTCTCCTGGCAATCTTGATTCCAGCTTGTGCTTCTTCCAGTCCAGCGTTTTTCATGATGTACTCTTCATAGAAGTTAAATAAGCAGAGTGACAATATACAGCCTTCACGTACTCCTTTTCCTATTTGGAACCAGTCTGTTGTTCACTGCCATTAGGGTGGTGTCATCTGCATATCTGAGGTCATTGATCTTTCTCCCGGCAATCTTGATTCCAGCTTGTGCTTCTTCCAGTCCAGCGTTTTTCATGATGTACTCTTCATAGAAGTTAAATAAGCAGAGTGACAATATACAGCCTTCACGTACTCCTTTTCCTATTTGGAACCAGTCTGTTGTTCCATTCTAACTGTTGCTTCCTGACCTGCATATAGGTTTCTCAAGAAGCAGGTCAAGTGTGGTTTTCCCATCTCTTTCAGAATTTTCCACAGTTTATTGTGATCTGCATAGTCAATGAAGCAGAAATAGATGTTTTTATGGAACTCTCTTGCTTTTTCCTTCATCCAGCAGATGTTGGCAATTTGATCTCTGGTTTCCATGCCTTTTCTAAAACCAGCTTAAACATCTGAAAGCTCACAGTTCATGTATTGCTGAAGCCTGGCTTGGAGAGTTTTGAGCATTACTTTGATAGTGTGTGAGATGAGTGCAATTGTGCAGTAGTTTGAGCATTCTTTGGCATTGCCTTTTTGGGATTGGAATGTAAACTGCCCTTATCCAGCCCTGTGGCTACTACTGAGTTTTCCAAATTTGCTGGTATATTGAGTGCAGTACTTTCACAGCATCACCTTTCAGGATTTGAAATAGCTCAACTGGAATTCCATCACCTCCACTTGCTTTGTTTGTAGTGATGCTTTCTAAGGCCCACCTGACTTCACATTCCAGGATGTCTGGCTTTAGGTGAGTGATCACACCATCGCGATTATCTTGGTCATGAAGATCTTACTGCTGAGTTTTCCAAATTTGCTGGCATATTGAGCGCAGCACTTTCACAGCATCATCTTCCAGGATTTGAAATAGCTCAACTGGAATTCCATCACCTCCACTAGCTTTGTTTGTAGTAATGCTTTCTAAGGCTCATTTGACTTTACATTCCAGGATGTCTGGCTGTAGATGAGTGATCACACCATCATGATTATCTTGGTCATGAAGCTCTTTTTTGTACAGTTCTTCTGTGTATTCCTACCACCTCTTCTTAATATCTTCTGCTTCTGTTAGGTCCAGACCATTTCTGTCCTTTATCGAGCCCATCTTTGCATGAAATGTTCCCTTGGTATCTCTAATTTTCTTGAAGAGATCTCTAGTCTTTTCCATTCTGTTATTTTCCTCTATTTCTTTGCATTGATCACTGAGGAAGGCTTTCTTATCTCTCCTTGCTATTCTTTGGAACTCTGCATTCAGATGCTTATATCTTTCCTTTTCTCCTTTGCTTTTTGCTTCTCTTCTTTTCACAGCTATTTGTAAGGCCTCCCCAAACAGCCATTTTGCTTTCTTGCATTTCTTTTCCATGGGGATGGTCTTGATCCCTGTCTCCTGTACAATGGCATGAACCTCTGTCCATAGTTCATCAGGCACTCCATCGATCAGATCTAGTCCCTTAAATCTATTTCTCACTTCCACCATATAATCATAAGGGATTTGATTTACTGTTACCTAATTCTATTTTCAGCAAGAGAGCAATTTCATAACTGTATCTTCTAGATTTAGTCACCACCAAATTGCAGCTTAAATCCTAGCATAAGCTTGGCAGTATGGAGACTTTTTAAAGACTTGTTATAAAAACACCTATAAAGCAAACTTCAAAAAATGAAATGGATCATTGAGCTCATGAACCCAAGGGCCTTCAAATTAAGGTTGATTATGCACCCACCATGCACTAGGCTACATGCTTTACATGCATTATCATAGTCTGCAAAGTGGTTCTATTACTCTGCCTAGTTTACAAATGAAGAAACCAAGGCTTAGAAAGATTAAGGCATTTTCTCAATGATATTTGGCATCACAGCTTAGTGACTAATAAAGCTAGGACTAGAAGTCAAGTTTATCTTTCATTGTTTTCTTGGAGGTCATTTTATGTAAATGACCACCCAAAATGTCAGCAGCAGCATTTTCTTTTCCTAGAATATGGAATATTACTTCCCTCCCCAGTCCCAATCTCCTTTTTCTCTACTAGATTTTCTCCCCCAACCCTTTTCCTTCTCTCTGCTCTTTCTTTCTTTCATTTGGAAAAAAAAAACAGTTCCTATCTGAGTGATGGATGAGGAAGGACGGGTAAGAATCAAATATTCCAATGATACTGGCTAACTTTGCCTTTCTCGAGGCACTGTTAACTATGCTACTAACTGAGAGCTACAGAGAGAAAATAGTCACTCTGGTCTGGTACTGGAAAACTCATTTGTCTTCATTACAAAACCATAATGATTTGATGGATGGGGACTGAACTATTGTTACAACAGCTGTTATAGTCATTGATTACTCAAGTAGACTATGAGGAAAGGACATTCTGCTTTTGCAAAACAACTTACCACACCCTTCATATGGTCTCATTTTACTGTGTGTAAGTCAGTCTCAAAATTAATACAAAGTAAGTATGCAAATTAGAGACTGCCAAAATTGATTTCAATGTTGGTGTTGAAATTGTCTTTTAATGTATTTTCTTGTATATTCTCTCTCTAGACTTCTAGAATACCAATCAACGGTCAATTTGGCAAATTATTCCTCTCATATAGCCAATTGTTGACACCATACTCTTTATCCCTAAAGACCTATGAATTATTTTTTAAATGAAAGGAAAAAAAAACAAAAACATAATGGACTATGTTAACACTTCCTGGGTTTAAGAAGTAATTTGAGCTATTGTGAATCTTCCTGTTGGATGGTATAAGCAGACACTGCTCATGATCTACATAACATGTGGGATAGTCAGACCATCCCTCCTCCTAGTTCGTGAATAATGAGGCTTATCATTTTCAAAAGACATCTCAAGTGTTTTCTGTTTTTCACTGTTACAAGCTGCACTGTGTTTAATATTCCTATACTTTCTTTATATGTCTTCCAGGGCATATGTGCAAAAATTTCTCTTTAAGAGTGGGACCGATGAATCATGGGGTATTATATTACTTTCTTTAATTTCAGAGTGGTTATACCAATTTACATCCCCACCCACAGTCTAAGTATTCCTCTTATTTCACATTCTCACCAAAACTACTTATTGTTAGCTTTTTATTTTTGCAAGTCTCATGGGTAAGATGACATGGTACTATGTTATGATTTTAATGTGTATTTCCTTAACTACTGAGTTAGAACATTCTTTAATAGGTTAATTTGTTATGCAGCTTTCTGTTTCTATGAAATGATTTTTGAGCTTTTTCCTATTTCTCTATGAACTTTTTTCTAACTTAAATGTAGAACTTATGTATATATCCTGGATACTGACTTTTTGTCAGTTTTATCAGTTGCCAACATCTTCTTCATATTTGTGCCCTATATTAGTAATTTCTCTGTGCTGTCTTTGGTAAAGGGAAATTCTTAATTTTAACATAGCTGAGTTTATGCACCTTTAATGATTTATGCTTTCTGTATTTTTTAAAGAAATCCTCTCCTACTCCATGTCATCCACATCATTAAGACATTTTTCTATACTGTTTCTAACAATTTCATTATTTTGCTCTTCATGTTGAAATCTGAATGCATCTACAGCCTATTTTTGCCATGTGGATAATCGATTTTCCCAGTATCATTTCTTTAAACATTCATTCTTTCCTTCACTTATTTGCTGTAAGTTTTCATATACAGTATAAGTTTTCATATATACATGGACCAGTTTCTTATGCCTCTATTCTGTCCCATTACTCTATTTGTCTGTCTTGATATCTAATAGCATTTTGGTAAAGCAAGTCCCCCAAGCTAATACTTCTTCAAGAATGATATGCATTCTTATAGTTCTTTGCATTTCCACATGAATTTTAGACTTGATTCATCAGGTTTAAATATACAACTGGGGGACTTCCCTGATGGTTCAGCAGTTAAAAATCTGCCTTTGAATGCAGGAGACACAGGTCCGACCCCTGGTTGGGAACTAAGAGCCCACATGCCACAGGGCAACTAAGCCCATGCGCTGCAGCTACTGAGTCTGTGCACTCCAGAGCCTGTGCTCCACAGTAAGAGAAGCCTGGGCACTGCAACTACAGGAAGGTTGTGTACCACAACGAAGACCCATTTAGCCAAAATAAAAAGTAAAAGAAAGTCTTTTTAAATTATAAATAAATGAATAAACAGTTGAGACTTTTGATTGAAATTGCACCGAAGCTGCTGATCACTTGGAACAAGTTAAATATTTACAATAACACATCTTCTAATCCATGAATGTGATTTATTTCTCCATTTAGGTATTTTCTAATGTCTTTTGATAATGTTTTATAATTTATGCCAAAACTTATTTGGACACACCTTATTAGGTTTGCTCTAGAACTTAACATTTCTTAATGTTATTGTAAATTTTATTAAAGCATACTTTTTGTTGCTATTGTATAGAAATATAATATTTTTGGCATATTTATATTGTGCCAAATAGGCTTGCTAAACTTTCTTATTAATTCTAGTAATTTATCTATTGATTTTATAATCTTTATACATTTTATTCTTTTTTCTTGCTATATCACACTGGCTAGAACCTTCAGTACCATATTAAAAGAAAGCAGATGACAGACACTCTTCTTGTTCCTAATTTAAAAGCAAATTCTTTCAACATTTCAACATTGAATTATGCCTATATCTAAAGCTGAAGAAATCGTACTGCTCAGCAGTAAAGCAGTTGCTCAAGATCATAAAGCCTTTAAGTGATAACTCGAGTATTCAACATTAATCCAAGACCCATGTTTTTTGTTTTTTTTTTAAATCAATTTGTGTCAGTGGCCAAAAATTTGACCAGAGACTTAAACTGGGCAGAAGCAAGGGGATACATTTGGATTTAAGACAATCTAACCCAAAGTAAAAATTAAAAATAAAAGCCTTAGAGCTTTGCTAAAACTTCAAAAAATTCTGGTAATCATCCTGAGGTTCAAACATGGACATAATCCTTAAAATGTCCTGATAGTTCCTTGCTTCTCACAAGGATAAAGTCCCAATTCTCAGCAGAATACCCTTCCAGATTCACTTCTAGCTACCTTATCCCCAAACACCTTGAACACTGCACAATCCACTATTCTCTAAACCTTTCATACATTTTCATCTCCTGTGACTTTGAGCATTCAGTCCTACCTGTTCTACAATTAAGAATCTTAACCATCAATTAATTCATTCATTCAACCAACAAATACTTACCAAGAGCCTTGAATATGGCAAAAGTTGTGGTAAGCACTGAGGATATAATGGTGCAGAAAACAGAAAAGTCCCTGCATTTGTCAAGGCTTTAGAAAATAGGAAATTGCGAGAAAAGAACAGAAGACAGGATAGCAGTGTTCTAATTGTATTTGTTTGCTTTAATTGAATCTTTGACTTGTAAGCTGGGTTAACCGTTCTGAAGTCCCCTTTCTTTTTTTTTATTATTATTATCTACGCATTATTTATTTACTCTGTGAAAAGAAAGATTTTTCATTCACATACTTATCTACCATTCTTATCCCTCCACTCTTTATACTTAATGTAGCTATTTTTAATTTACCCTTTCATATCCTTGATTAACTTCCAATAACTAATAGTTATTTTAATGTTTGACTTTGTACCATATATTCTTTCACTCTTAAACTTTAAGACTCTGTTTGTTGTGTTTTACTTTATTAGTCCCAACTTTTCCTCCACACCTCTCTTTCATCTTTAAACCTCAACTTTTGTCAACTGTTTTACTAAATTTTCAGAATATATAATATTTATTTTATTTTTAAACCTTATTTATTATTTTAACATTTTCCCTGTCTCATTTTTACTGAAAGGTAACTGATACATAGCACTGTGCACCTTGAAGATGTACAGCATAATGATTTGCCTTATATAAATCTTGAAATTATTCTCACAATAAGTTTAGTGAATATACATCATCTCATCAGTTCAGTTGCTCAATCAGGTCCAATTCTTTGTGACCCCATGGACTGCAGCAAGCCAGGCCTCCTTGTCCATCACCAACTCCCAGAGTTTACTCAAACTCATGTCCATTGAGTCGGTGATGTTATCCAACCATCTCATCCTCTGTCATCCCCTTCTCCTCCTGCCCTCAATCTTTCCCAGCATCAGGGGCTCTTCAAATGAGTAAGCCCTTTACATCAGGTGGCCAAAGTCATAGCTTTTCTTCCAAGGAGTAAGCATCTTTTAATTTGTTGTTGTTGTTCAGTCGCCCAGTTGTGTCCAGCTATTTGTGACTCCATGGACTGCAGCATGCCGTGTTGCCCTGTCCTTCACCATCTCCTGGAACTTGTTCAAACTCATGTCCATTGAGTCTACAATGCCATCCAACCATCTCATCCTCTGTCGTCCCCTTCTCCTCCTGCCTTCAATCTTTCCCAGAATCAGGGTCTTTTCCAGTGAGTCAGCTCTTCACATCAGGTGGCCAAATACTGGGCTTCAGCCTCAGCATCAGTTCTTCCAATGAATATTCAGGATTGATTTCTTTTAGGATTGACTGGTTTGATCTCGTTGCAGTCCAAAGGATTCTCAAGAGTCTCCTTCAACATCACAACTTGAAAGCATCAATTCTTTGGCACTCAGCCTTCTCTATGCTCCAAGTCTGACATCCATACATGACTACTGAAAAAACTGTAGCTTTGATTATACAGATGTTTGTGAGCAAAGTAATGTCTCTGCTTTTTAATATGCTGTCTAGGTTGGTCATAGGTTTTCTTCCAAGGAGCAAGCGTCTTTTAATTTCATCACTGCAGTCACCATCTGCAGTGATTTTAGAGCTCAAGAAAATAAAGTCTGTCTCTCTTCCACTGTTTCACCATCTGTTTGCCATGAAGTGATGGGACCAGATGCCATGATCTTCATTTCTTGAATGTTGAGTTTTAAACCAGCTTTCTCACTCTCCTCTTTTACCTTCATCAATTGTCTCTTAAGTTCCTCTTCGCTTTCTGCCATAATGGTGGTGTCATTTGCATATCTGAGGTTACTGATATTTCTCCCAGCAAATAATTATAGAGTTAAGAAATAGGAAAAATTTCTTTTTCCTTGTGGTGAGAACTCTTAGTTTTGACTCTCTTAACAACTGTCATATATTACTGTCGACAGTGTTAATTATATTCATGTTATACATTCTATCCTTAGAACATGTTTTATAACTGGAAGTTTGTACCTTGTGACTGCTTTCATCCATTTCCTCCTCTCCTCACCCTCCTGCCCCTGGTAACCACAAATATGATATTTTTTCCTATGAGTTTGTTTGTTAAACTCTATTTAAACATTTTTGTTTGATCTCAAGGTCAACTCTGAATGTTAAAAACAAATCAGAGGATTTATTTTACAATGAAACATTCTCTCTCTCTTTCTTTAGTCGCTAAGTTGTGTCCGACTCTTGTGACCCCATGGGCTGTAGCCTGCCAGGCTCTTCTGTCCATGGAATTCTCCATTCAAGAATACTGGATGGGTTACCATTTCTTTCTCCAGGGAATCTTGTGACTCATGAATCAATCCCTAGTCTCCTGCATGGCAAGCAGATTCTTTACCAACTGAGCTGTGAGGGAAGCCCTTACTTTGCAGTATAAAAGAAAGCAGAGTGATAGGATATTGTTTCTTTCTCATAGATTTATTATAACCTTGTGGCATCAAAAACACACAAAAGGAAAAAAGTTGAAACTGTTGGTCACTCAATTATGTCCAACCCTTTGCGATTCGATGGACTGTAGACCACCAGGCTCCTCTGATCATGGTATTCTCTAGGCAAGAATACTGGCTGCTGCTGCTGCTGCTAAGTCACTTCAGTTGTGTCCGACTCTGTGCGACCCCATAGATGGCAGCCCACCAGGCTCCCCCGTCCCTGGGATTCTCCAGGCAAGAACACTGGAGTGGGTTGCCATTTCCTTCTCCAATGCATGAAAGTGAAAAGTGAAAGTGAAGACACTCAGTCGTGTCCGACTCTTAGCGACTCCATGGACTGCAGCCTACCAAGCTCCTCCGTCCATGGGATTTTCCAGGCATGAGTACTGGAGTGGGGTGCCATTGCCTTCTCCTGAAGTCCCCTATCTTTCTTACTTATCCTTTTACTTCTTGTATTAGTCAGAGTTCTCCAGAACAAAACAAGTGGATGAATGTGTACCTGTGAATGTATGTATAACACATACAGAGAAAGAGAGAGATTTTAAGGAGTTGACTCACATGATTGAGGAGGCTTGGTGAGTCTAAAATATGATGGGTAGGCCAGCATGCTGAAGATTCAGGAAAGAGCTGCAGTTTTAGTCCAAAGGCAGTTTGTTGGCAGAATTCCTTTTTACTTTGGGAAGGATGGAGGAAAGGTGTCAACTCTATTGAAACTTTCAACTGATTGGATAAGACTCACCCACCCATTATGGAGGACAATCTACATTACTCAAAGTCTAACAATTTAAATGTTAATCTCATCCAAAATATACCCTAACAAAAACATCAAGAATAATGTTTGACCAAATACCTGGGCACCATGGCCCAACCAATCTGACATATAAAATTAACCATCACACTTATCCTTTCCTCTCATTTCTATACTCTTGAATTAATTTTTTTAAAGGAGAACTTGAGTAGGAGAAGGGAGAGGGGGAAAGAAGGAAAGTTTCAAGAATAGCCATCTGTTTTTTTCTCTTTTTCTGCAAGCTTAAGCTATGAGGACGGTGTGGTTGAAGAAGGGCTCAGTTGTTCAGCCTGTTTGTCTTCATGCTCATCTCCCTCAGAAGCTCCAAGTACATCCATAGATTATTTGGCAAATGCACCTCCAGCTGGAGGAAAAAAAATCTTATAAAGTAGAGTAGTTATTTTCTTTCTTAGGAGAAAATAAATGTAAAACTGTTTCAGATTTGGGGTTTATATTCACAAAAAGGGCCCACATAGACTCCCCTTTCTGAAAGAAATTTAGTTTTAAATGTTAAATAACAGAAAATAATTCTTTAAAGTCATATAAAAATAATATAGGAAAGAAAGACATACTGAATATAAAATGAGGTCCTTTTGGGGATATAAGAAGCAATAAGTATTTATTTTTCTAAATCTCTCTTCCACACAGATTGAAAAAGATGTATCAAATAAAAAAATGTATCCTGCTTGCAAAATCATGTGAAATAGTTCCTTCAGGATAGGAATAAAGCTCTGTGAATTGACAGGGAAGTATCAATAGATAAAACATTACAAGGGTGCAAATATACAAATCTGAATTCACCTTGGATTAGCTGAAGAGGCCATCATGAGAAGAGTCCACACTACCATCTAGTGGTTCATTTAAGGAAATGACATTTGTACCCTTCAATATGTTTCAACTAGTTAGGCAATCCAGTCCTTATAAATGGACCATTTTGCTCTGAGAGAAAACACGCTAAGAAAAATTAAACAGATATACAGTATGCCATGGCAAACATATCACTGGACTAAGAAGTCTGATATCTGAATTCTAGCTCTGCGTTCTACTTTTCATAGCTGTGTGATTTTGAGCAAACTTTACCTTTCCATACTTGTTCCTCATTTGTAAAATAAAGTGGCTGTACTAGGGCTTCTCTGGTGGCTTAGTGGTAAAGAATCTGCCTGCAAATGCAGGAGACACAGGTTTGATCTCTGATCTGGGAGGTTTCAGCATGCCATGAGGAGACTAAGCCCATGCACAGCAACTCCTGAGCCTGTGCTCAAGAGCCTGGCAGCACAACTACTGAGCACACAAGCCTTAAGTACCGAAGCATGTGAGCCCAGAGACTATGCTCTGCAACAAGAGAAACAACGGCCATGAGAAGCCCTCTCACCGCAACTAGAGAGTAGCCCCTGCTTGCCACGACTAGAGAAAAAGCTTGCCAGCAATGAAGACCCAGCAGAGCCAAATATTTAATAATAAATACTTATTATTTATAAATAAATGGGACTGTGTTAATGTTTCTTAGGTGGCAATTTATAACACAGTAGTCATACTATCAATTTAATGGGTCATTAAATACAATACAATCAAAATAATGGGTCACGGGCTTATTTGCTATGTGGCAGTTGCGATCTTTCCAGACCAGGGATCCATGTCTCCTGCCTTGGCAAGCAGATTCTTTACCACTGAGCCACCGAGGAAGTCCCATACTAGGCAGTTTTAAACACAGTCCCAATCCTTTCTCTCCCAAATTTCAAAATAAATTGTTATTGTTGTTGTTCAGTCAATAAGTCCTATCTGACTCTATGTGACCTCTTGGATTGTAGCATGGGCCTCATGCTACAACCTGCCCTCCACTATCTCCCAGAGTTTGCTCAAATTCATGTCCATAGAGTCGGTGATGCTATCTAACCATCTCATACACTGATGCTCCCTTCTCTTTTGCCATCAATCTTAACCAGCTTCAGGGGCTTTTCTAACAAACTGGCTCTTCACATCAGGTGGATAAAGTATTGGAGCTTTAGTTTCAGTGCTTTCAATGAATATTCAGGGTTGATTTCCTTTAGGATTGACTGCTTTGATCTCCTTGCTGTTCTTCAGCACCACAATTTGAAAGCATCAGTTCTTTGGTGTTCAGTCTTCTTTATGGTCCAGCACTCACATCCATATATGTCTACTGGAAAAATCATAACTTTGACTATACAGACTTTTGTTGGCAAAGAGATGTCTCTGCTTTTGAACACGCTATCTAGGTTTGTCATTGCTTTCCTTCCAATGAGCAAGAGTCTTTTAATTTCATGGCTGCAGTCACTGTCAACAATGATTTTGGAGCCCAAGAAAATAAGTCTGTCACTGCTTCCACTTTTTCCCATTTGCCACGAAGTGATGGGACTGGATACCATGATCTTAGTTATTTGAATGTTGAGTTTTAAGCCAGCTTTTTCACTCTCCTCTTTCACCTTCATCAAGAAGCTCTTTAGTTACTCTTCACTTTCTGCCATTAGAGTGGTGTTATCTTCACATCTGAGGTTATTGATATTTCTCCTGGCAACCTTGATTTTAGCTCATGACTTATCCAGTCTAGCATTTCACATGATGTACTCTGCACAGAAGCTAAATAAGCAGGATGATAATACACAGCCATGTTGTACTCTTTAGCCAATTTTGAACCAGTCTGTCATTCCATGTCCAGTTTTAACTGTTGTTTTTTGACATGCATACAAGTTTCTCAGGAGACAGGAAAGGTAGCCTGGTATTCTTAGCTCTTGAAGAATTTTCCACAGTTTGTTGTGATCCACACAGTTAAAGGCTTTAGCGTAGTTGAAGCAAAAGTAGATGTTTTTCTGAAACTCCCCTGCTTTTTCCATGATACAACGGATGTTGGCAATTTGATCTCTGGTTGCTCTGCCTCTTTGAAACCCAGCTTGTACATCTAAGTTCTCAGTTCATGCGCTGCTGAAGCCTAGTTTGAAGGACTTTGAGCATTACTTTGCTAGCATGTGAAATAAGTGCAACTGTACAGTAGTTTGGACATTCTTTGGCATTGCCCTTCTTTGGGATTGGAATGAAAACTGACCTTTTCCAGTCCTGTTGGCCACTACTGACTTTTCCAAATTTGCTGGCATATTGAGTGCAGCACTTTAACTAGATGATAATCCTAAAAATATCATCTTTTAGGATTTGAAACAGCTCAGCTGGAATTCCATTACCTCCATTATCTTTGTTTGTAGTAATGCTTCCTAAGGCCCACTTAACTTCACACTCCAGGATGTCTGGCTGTAAGTAAGTGACCATACTGTTATGGTTATCCAGGTCATTAAGACCTTTTTTGCATCAGTTCAGTTCAGTTCAGTCGCTCAGCTGTGTCCGACTCTGCGACCCCATGAACTGCAGCACACCAGGCCTCCCTGTCCATCACCAACTCCCGGAGTTCACCCAAACCCATGAGTCAATGATGCCATCCAACCATCTCATCCTCTGTTGTCTCCTTCTCCTCCCACCCTCAATTTTTCCCAGCATCGGGGTCTTTTCAAATGAGTCAGCTCTTCACATCAGGTGGCCAAAGTATTGGAGTTTCAGCTTCAACATTAGCCCTACCAATGAACACCAAGGACTAACCTCCTTTAAGATGGACTGGTTGGATCTCCTTGCAGTCCAAGGGACTCTCAAGAGTATTCTCCAACACCACACTTCAAAAAGCATCAATTCTTCGGTGCTCAGCTTTCTTTATAGTCCAACTCTCATGTCCATACATGACTACTGGAAAAACCATTGCCTTGACTAGACAGACCTTTGTTGGCAAAGTAATGTCTCTGCTTTTTAATATGCTGCCTAGGTTGATCACAACTTTCCTTCCAAGGAGTAAGCGTCTTTTAATTTCATGGCTGCATCACCATCTGCAGTGATTTTGGACCCCCCAAAAATAAAGTTTCCACTGTTTTCCATCTATTTGCCATGAAGTGATGGGACCAGATGCCATGATCTTAGTTTTCTGAATGTTGAGCTTTAAGCCAATGCTTTCACTCTCCTCTTTCACTTTCATCATGAGGCTCTTTAGTTCTTCTTCACTTTCTGCCATAAGGGTGGTGTCATCTGCATATCTGAGGTTATTGATATTTCTCCCAGCAATCTTGATTCCAGCTTGTGCTTCCTCCAGCCCAGCGTTTCCTATGATGTACTCTGCATATAAGTTAAATAAGCAGGGAGACAACATACATCCTTGACATACTCCTTTTCCTATTTGGAACCAGTCCATTGTTCCATGTCCAGTTCTAACTGTTGTTTCCTGACCTGCATATTCGTTTCTCAAGAGGCAGGTCAGGTGGTCTTGTATTACCATCCCTTTCAGAATTTTCCACAGTTGATTGTGATCCACACCCACACAATCAGAGGCTTTGGCATAGTCAATAAAGCAGAAATGGATGTTTTTCTGGAACTATCTTGCTTTTTCAATGATCCAGCGGATGTTGGCAATTTGATCTCTGGTTCCTCTGCCTTTCTAAAACCAGCTTGAACATCTGGAAGTTCACGGTTCACGTACTGTTGAAGTCTTGCTTGGAGAATTTTGAGAGTAACTTCACGAGCATGTGTGACTTAGCTTGCTCTAAATCAAAACAGCAATGAAGCAGTACCACACACCATTTCAGAATGACTATCATCAAAAAAGTCTACAAGTAATAAATGCTGAAGAGGATGTGGAAAAAAGTCCTCTCCTACTCTGTTGGTGGGAATGTAAACTGGTAAGCCACTATGGACAACAGTATGGAGGTTCCTTTAAAAACTAAAATTAGAGCTACCATCTGATCCAGTATTCTTACTCCCAGGCATACAACTAGAAAAGATGAAAACTCTAATTCAAAAAAAATACATGCACACCAATATTCATAGCATCACTATTTACAATAGCCAAGACATGGAAATAACCCCAGCACCAATCAATAGACATAAAAAAGAAAGAAAAATTGCCACTTGCAGGCACATGGATGGGCCTAGAGAATATCATAGTATGTGAAATAAGTCAGACAGAGAAAGACAAGCATATATCACTTACATGTGGAGCCTTAAGAAATAATACAAATGAATCAATATACAAAACACAAAGAGAAAATAATCTTACAGTTACTAAAAGGGAAAGGAACTGGAGGAGGGATAAATTAGGAATAAAAGATTAACAAATATAAGCTACTATACATAAAATAGATAAGCAGCAAATATTTACTATATAACACAGGGAGCTATAGTCAATCTTATAATAATCTCTAATGAAAATAATCTGAAAAAAATATGTATAACTGAATCACTTTTCTGTACACCTGAAAATAACACAATACTGTAAACCAATGATACGTTAACTTTAAAAAAAGAAGAAGTACTGCTCTATGAATGCTGGATGTAGGGCTTTCCTGGTGGCACAGTGGATGGGAGTCTGCCTGCCAATGCAGAGGGCACAAGTTCAATCTCTGTTCCAGGAGGATTCCACATGCAGTGGAGCAACTAAGCCTGTGTGCCACAACTATTGAGCCTGCACTCTAGAGCCCACAAGCTGCAAGTACTGAACCCCAAGGGCGTCCAGAGCCAGTGCTTCACAAGAGAAGCCACTGCAATGAGAAGCCTATGCAAGGCAATGAAGAGTAGCTCTGCTAGCTGCAACTAAAAGCAACAAAACCACAACACAGTCAAAAATAAAATAAATAAAAATAGTGGATGTGAACTAGTCAGTTAGTAATTGCACAAGTGACTGTGGCCAGAATTTTTGATGAAGCTCACAGGAGAAAAAAAAAAAAGTAATGGCTTCTAAGCATTGTTATAGCCTCAATGTTTGTGTCTCCTCCAAATTCATATGTTGAAGTCCTAACAGCCAAGGCGATGGTATCTGGAAGTAGGCATTTGGGAGGTAACTAGGTTTAGATGAGGTCGGGTCATATGAGAGTAGGGCCATATGATAGGATTAGCATCCTCATTAAGGAGAGACTCAAGAGATTTTTCTCTCTGTTGAAGAGAGCCCTGCAAGCCAGGAAGAGAGTTCTCACCAAGAATCACATCTGCTGGCACCCTGACCTTGGACTTTCTAGCCTACAGAACTGTGACCAATACATATCTGTTGTATAAGTTACATGGTATTCTGTTGTAGCAGCCCAAACTAAGACAATGCTCTAAACAGTCTTTTTTCAAAACCTGGAATCTGTTCTATTTTCAAAAAGTGGGGATCCAAATACCCCTCCTGCCTGTGTAGAAAAGCTCAGAGCAACACACAAGAGAGTGAAACAGAGATAGAGGTTGAGAGAGAACTTTTTTAGAAAGGACTATAAATTTTCATGTAGTTATTGAAGGCACTGTATTAAATGAAGTAGTTGTTCAGGTGGAAGGACTGGAAAATTGTGGTATTAGTATGAAGTTTGTGATACAAGGAAATGAGCAAATCACCTCCTGGAGAATCAGACACAGAAAAAGATCAAGGCCAACCTAAATTAGTAAGTTGTTGTAGCAAGACTAAAGTATTAATAGTATTTCTTTAAATGATAGTTGATGTAGAGATTCCATTACCTAGAGTCACCAAAGCAGATATTGCTATTTGGATGTTCACATGTTACATAAACCCCATAGTTGCTAATATGTGTGTGCTCAGTCATGTCCAACTCTTTTGCAACCCCATGGACTGTAGCCAGTCAGGCTCCTCTGTCAATGGGATTCTCCAGGCAAGAATACTGGAGTGGGTTTCCATTTCCTACTCCAGGGATCTTCCCAACCCAGGGATGGAACCCAGGTCTCTTGCATCTCCTGCATTGGCAGATGGATTCTTTACCACTGTGCCACCTGGGAAGCCCCTAGTTGCTATCACAATATGTTAGAAAAGCTGAGTCTTTTGGGGGAACTACCTAGACAGAAGGGACACAATTTTAAGACTTAAAGCCATTTCCCAGCATCGGGGTCTTTTCAAATGAGTCAGCTCTTCACATCAGGTGGCCAAAGTATTGGAGTTTCAGCTTCAACATTAGCCCTACCAATGAACACCAAGGACTAACCTCCTTTAAGATGGACTGGTTGGATCTCCTTGCAGTCCAAGGGACTCTCAAGAGTATTCTCCAACACCACACTTCAAAAAGCATCAATTCTTCGGTGCTCAGCTTTCTTTATAGTCCAACTCTCATGTCCATACATGACTACTGGAAAAACCATTGCCTTGACTAGACAGACCTTTGTTGGCAAAGTAATGTCTCTGCTTTTTAATATGCTGCCTAGGTTGATCACAACTTTCCTTCCAAGGAGTAAGCGTCTTTTAATTTCATGGCTGCATCACCATCTGCAGTGATTTTGGACCCCCCAAAAATAAAGTTTCCACTGTTTTCCATCTATTTGCCATGAAGTGATGGGACCAGATGCCATGATCTTAGTTTTCTGAATGTTGAGCTTTAAGCCAATGCTTTCACTCTCCTCTTTCACTTTCATCATGAGGCTCTTTAGTTCTTCTTCACTTTCTGCCATAAGGGTGGTGTCATCTGCATATCTGAGGTTATTGATATTTCTCCCAGCAATCTTGATTCCAGCTTGTGCTTCCTCCAGCCCAGCGTTTCCTATGATGTACTCTGCATATAAGTTAAATAAGCAGGGAGACAACATACATCCTTGACATACTCCTTTTCCTATTTGGAACCAGTCCATTGTTCCATGTCCAGTTCTAACTGTTGCTTCCTGACCTGCATATTCGTTTCTCAAGAGGCAGGTCAGGTGGTCTTGTATTACCATCCCTTTCAGAATTTTCCACAGTTGATTGTGATCCACACCCACACAATCAGAGGCTTTGGCATAGTCAATAAAGCAGAAATGGATGTTTTTCTGGAACTATCTTGCTTTTTCAATGATCCAGCGGATGTTGGCAATTTGATCTCTGGTTCCTCTGCCTTTCTAAAACCAGCTTGAACATCTGGAAGTTCACGGTTCACGTACTGTTGAAGTCTTGCTTGGAGAATTTTGAGAGTAACTTCACGAGCATGTGTGACTTAGCTTGCTCTAAATCAAAACAGCAATGAAGCAGTACCACACACCATTTCAGAATGACTATCATCAAAAAAGTCTACAAGTAATAAATGCTGAAGAGGATGTGGAAAAAAGTCCTCTCCTACTCTGTTGGTGGGAATGTAAACTGGTAAGCCACTATGGACAACAGTATGGAGGTTCCTTTAAAAACTAAAATTAGAGCTACCATCTGATCCAGTATTCTTACTCCCAGGCATACAACTAGAAAAGATGAAAACTCTAATTCAAAAAAAATACATGCACACCAATATTCATAGCATCACTATTTACAATAGCCAAGACATGGAAATAACCCCAGCACCAATCAATAGACATAAAAAAGAAAGAAAAATTGCCACTTGCAGGCACATGGATGGGCCTAGAGAATATCATAGTATGTGAAATAAGTCAGACAGAGAAAGACAAGCATATATCACTTACATGTGGAGCCTTAAGAAATAATACAAATGAATCAATATACAAAACACAAAGAGAAAATAATCTTACAGTTACTAAAAGGGAAAGGAACTGGAGGAGGGATAAATTAGGAATAAAAGATTAACAAATATAAGCTACTATACATAAAATAGATAAGCAGCAAATATTTACTATATAACACAGGGAGCTATAGTCAATCTTATAATAATCTCTAATGAAAATAATCTGAAAAAAATATGTATAACTGAATCACTTTTCTGTACACCTGAAAATAACACAATACTGTAAACCAATGATACGTTAACTTTAAAAAAAGAAGAAGTACTGCTCTATGAATGCTGGATGTAGGGCTTTCCTGGTGGCACAGTGGATGGGAGTCTGCCTGCCAATGCAGAGGGCACAAGTTCAATCTCTGTTCCAGGAGGATTCCACATGCAGTGGAGCAACTAAGCCTGTGTGCCACAACTATTGAGCCTGCACTCTAGAGCCCACAAGCTGCAAGTACTGAACCCCAAGGGCGTCCAGAGCCAGTGCTTCACAAGAGAAGCCACTGCAATGAGAAGCCTATGCAAGGCAATGAAGAGTAGCTCTGCTAGCTGCAACTAAAAGCAACAAAACCACAACACAGTCAAAAATAAAATAAATAAAAATAGTGGATGTGAACTAGTCAGTTAGTAATTGCACAAGTGACTGTGGCCAGAATTTTTGATGAAGCTCACAGGAGAAAAAAAAAAAAGTAATGGCTTCTAAGCATTGTTATAGCCTCAATGTTTGTGTCTCCTCCAAATTCATATGTTGAAGTCCTAACAGCCAAGGCGATGGTATCTGGAAGTAGGCATTTGGGAGGTAACTAGGTTTAGATGAGGTCGGGTCATATGAGAGTAGGGCCATATGATAGGATTAGCATCCTCATTAAGGAGAGACTCAAGAGATTTTTCTCTCTGTTGAAGAGAGCCCTGCAAGCCAGGAAGAGAGTTCTCACCAAGAATCACATCTGCTGGCACCCTGACCTTGGACTTTCTAGCCTACAGAACTGTGACCAATACATATCTGTTGTATAAGTTACATGGTATTCTGTTGTAGCAGCCCAAACTAAGACAATGCTCTAAACAGTCTTTTTTCAAAACCTGGAATCTGTTCTATTTTCAAAAAGTGGGGATCCAAATACCCCTCCTGCCTGTGTAGAAAAGCTCAGAGCAACACACAAGAGAGTGAAACAGAGATAGAGGTTGAGAGAGAACTTTTTTAGAAAGGACTATAAATTTTCATGTAGTTATTGAAGGCACTGTATTAAATGAAGTAGTTGTTCAGGTGGAAGGACTGGAAAATTGTGGTATTAGTATGAAGTTTGTGATACAAGGAAATGAGCAAATCACCTCCTGGAGAATCAGACACAGAAAAAGATCAAGGCCAACCTAAATTAGTAAGTTGTTGTAGCAAGACTAAAGTATTAATAGTATTTCTTTAAATGATAGTTGATGTAGAGATTCCATTACCTAGAGTCACCAAAGCAGATATTGCTATTTGGATGTTCACATGTTACATAAACCCCATAGTTGCTAATATGTGTGTGCTCAGTCATGTCCAACTCTTTTGCAACCCCATGGACTGTAGCCAGTCAGGCTCCTCTGTCAATGGGATTCTCCAGGCAAGAATACTGGAGTGGGTTTCCATTTCCTACTCCAGGGATCTTCCCAACCCAGGGATGGAACCCAGGTCTCTTGCATCTCCTGCATTGGCAGATGGATTCTTTACCACTGTGCCACCTGGGAAGCCCCTAGTTGCTATCACAATATGTTAGAAAAGCTGAGTCTTTTGGGGGAACTACCTAGACAGAAGGGACACAATTTTAAGACTTAAAGCCCAGGGGCTTGACAGTTTTGGTCCTAATGGAAAGCAATAATAAAACCGTAATTGTTATATTCTTGGTCACTTATTTCTCAAGGCCACTTCTTTCTGAAGAAGTGAGGATGAAATAAGCTATACAAGAATAAAATACCAATAAATGCACAGTCAGGAAAGAGATGTTCTTTTTCCAAGATCCAGGTTGAATACATGGCTCTTGGAGAAAAAGCATCCCTTTCCTATTATTAGGTGGTAACTCTACTATGCTGATACTTCCTACTCTGCACCATCTCCCATGTCTGAATCCGCTTTTGGGTTTCTCTCTGGCCTAATTTTGTTTCCCAAGTTTGAATTAATCTCTAGCACTTTGCTAGTAGTGTGAATCTGGCTTGAGAAATCCATATGTATCAGATAATCAATCAATTATATCTTCCAGAGCCTTCTGAAATGCTCCAATCTGGGCTAGTTAATTTCAATGCCTTGGTACATAACTCTCATTCTGGAATCATCCCTCATTATCAATCCTGGGAATTCCTTGACCTCATTTGTATCACCTGTTTCATGTACCCTATGTTTTCCCCTTCCTCGTTTTGGTGGAGCATATCTTCCAGTAACTTTCTGGGAAAGGGTACATGATAAATAAAATATAACACCTTGCATGTATTAAAATGTCTTCACAGGCGATTGATAATTTGGCTCGGTACAGAATTATGGGTTAAATATTGAAGGCACTGTTCCAATGCCTTCCAGATTCCAGTGTTGCCTGTGAAAAATCTAAAGTCATTCTGATTCCTAGCCGCTTGTATTTCACACCTCCCTCTCTCTCTCTGCATCAATATGTGCTTTGAGTTCTGAAAATTCACAATGAAGTCCCTTATGAAATTAGATTGAAACTGATTTCTTTAGCTCTGGGGGATTTTCTTGAGTTACTGACAAATTTCTCCCCTCCATTTTTGCAGTTCTCTTTTTTGGAACCTAACATTCAACTGTTAATTCTGCTAGAATGACACATTAATGTTTTCTTTTCTTATTTTTCATTTCCCTTATTTTCTGCTCTACATTCAGAGATGTTTTCAGCTTCATTGTCTAATTTTTATACTGAGTTTATCGTTTTAGTAATCATATTTTTAGTTTTCAAGAGTTCTTTTTTATTCTTTAAATATTCCTTTTATAGTCTTCTCTTATTTCAAGATTACAGTATCTTATCTCTATGAAAATATTAATGATCATTTTTAAACTATTTTCCTTCTTCCTACATTGTCTCTGTTTTCTAAGTTATTACTTAGTTTGCATGCTTTGGTATTAATAGCTCCCTTTTGTGTACACAGCTTTCCTCAAATTTCTGATATTCTTTAGTTGTCTTCTCACAGTTAAGAGAGCAGACTAAAAAGCTAATTGGATGTCCAGAGTACCTGGGTGCCATACGTTCACTGTGAGTTTCATCATTAAATATTTCAGAGAGTCTGTTTAACTGGGAATCTAAAATATCAGTATGTGATAAAGTATGCCAAAAGCTGTTTGATAGCTAACCTGTTGACCATTCTTCCCTACCCAGCTGCTAATAGAACACCATTTTGTTTTTCTTTAGAATGGTAAATTTCCTCGATCCAAGGTATAAAACATAGTTCTGTGGGAGCAGCTGCATAGCCTATAACATAGCTTCCAAAAGGCACAGCAATTCTTGGCCATGAGTTAGGCAAATGTCAGTACCAAAGAAGTGCAATCTAGGAGTACAGAGCGGAGTGGAAGTGGAAGGTATTCTCAAAGCCACAAAGGTAACTACATATAGTCTGATCCCAGACTATATCTTCTCATTTATAGCAAGACTAAGGAAAGTGACAGGGGAGGGGGAGAGTCAAAGGAAGTTCAGTTCAGTTCAGTCGCTCAGTCGTGTCCAGCTCTTTGCGACCCCATGAACTGCAGCACGCCAGGCCTCCCTGTCCATCACCAACTCCTGGAACCTACTCAAACTCATGTCCATTGAGTCGGTGATGCCATCCAACCATCTCATCCTCTGTCATCTCCTCCTCCTGCCCTCAATCTTTCCCAGCATCAGGGTCTTTTCAAATGAGTCTGCTCTTCACATCAGGTGGCCAAAATATTGGAGTTTCAGCTTCAGTCCATCCAGTGAACACCAAGGACTAACCTCCTTTAGGATGGACTGACTGGTTGGATCTCCTTGCAGTCCAAGGGACTCTCAGAGTCTTCTCCAACACCACACTTCAAAAAACATCAATTCTTTGGCGCTCAGCTTTCTTTATAGTCCAACTCTCACATCCATACATGACCACAGGAAAAACCATAGCCTTAACTAGACAGACCTTTGTTGACAAAGTAATGTCTTTGCTTTTTAATATGCTGTCTAGGTCGATCACAACTTTCCTTCCAAGGAGTAAGCGTCTTTTAATTTCATGGCTGCAGTCACCATCTGCAGTGATTTTGGAGCCCCCCAAAATAAGGTCAGCCACTGTTTCCACTGTTTCCCATCTATTTCCCATGAAGTGATGGGACCGGATGCCATGATCTTAGTTTTCTGAATGTTGAGCTTTAAGCCAACTTTTTCACTCTCCTCTTTCACTTTCATCAAGAGGCTCTTTAGTTCTTCTTCACTTTCTGCCATAAGGACGGTGTCATCTGCATATCTGAGGTTAATGATATTTCTCCCGGCAATCTTGATTCTAGCTTGTGTTTCATCCAGCCCAATTTAAGCCAACTTTTTCACTCTCCTCTTTCACTTTCATCAAGAGGCTCTTTAGTTCTTCTTCACTTTCTGCCATAAGGACGGTGTCATCTGCATATCTGAGGTTAATGATATTTCTCCCGGCAATCTTGATTCTAGCTTGTGTTTCATCCAGCCCAGTGTTTCTCATGATGTACTTCGCATATAAGTTAAATAAGTAGGGAGACAATATACAGCCTTGACATACTCCTTTTCCTATTTGGAACCAGTCTGTTGTTCCATGTCCAGTTCTAACAGTTGCTTCCTGACAGCTTCCTCAAGAGTCAGGTCAGGTGGTCTGGTATTCCCATCTCTTCCAGAATTTTCCACAGTTTCTGCTGATCCACATAGTCAAAGGCTTTGGCATAGTCAATAAAGCAGAAATGGATGTTTTTCTGGAACTACCTTGCTTTTTTGATGATCCAGCAGATGTTGGCAATTTGATCTCTGGTTCCTCTGCCTTTTCTAAAACCAGCTTGAACATCTGGAAGTTCACAGTTCACGTATTGCTGAAGCCTGGCTTGGAGAATTTT
Organism: Cephalophus harveyi; assembly: GCA_006410635.1. Classification (NCBI taxonomy): domain Eukaryota; kingdom Metazoa; phylum Chordata; class Mammalia; order Artiodactyla; family Bovidae; genus Cephalophus; species Cephalophus harveyi. The sequence goes on from SJYT01021146.1 coordinate 32,515, forward strand.
GAGCATTACTTTACTAGCATGTGGGATGAGTGCAATTGTGCGGTAGTTTGAGCATTCTTTGGCATTGCCTTTCTTTGGGATTGGAATGAAAACTGACTTTTCCAGTCCTGTGTAATGCAAAAAAACAAATCAGGTACCAAGCACACTGGGGAGCAAAACTGAAGCAAAACTTATCCTACAAATAAAGCCAAAATTAGGGGATGGAGGGAAAAATACAACAGAGGATTGTCTAGACAAGCTGGGCTCTTGTTGGAAAGCAAGCATTCAGTTCAGTTCAGTTCAGTCGCTCAGTCATGTCCGACTCTTTGCGATCCCATGAATCGCAGCACACCAGGCCTCCCTGTCCATCACCAACTCCCGGAGTTCACTCAGACTCACATCCATCGAGTCAGTGATGCCATCCATCCATCTCATCCTCTGTCGTCCCCTTCTCTTCCTGCCCCCAATCCCTCCCAGCATTAGAGTCTTTTCCAATGAGTCAACTCTTCGCATGAGGTGGCCAAAGGACTGGAGTTTCAGCTTTAGCATCATTCCTTCCAAAGAAATCCCAGGGCTGATCTCCTTCAGAATGGACTGGTTGGATGTCCTTGCAGTCCAAGGGACTCTCAAGAGTCTTCTCCAACACCACAGTTCAGAAGCATCAATTCTTCGGCACTCAGCATTCTTCACAGTCCAACTCTCACATCCATACATGACCACTGGAAAAACCATAGCCTTGACTAGACGGAACTTTGTTGGCAAAGTAATGCCTCTGCTTTTGAATATGCTTTCTAGGTTGGTCATAACTTTTCTTCCAAGGAGTAAGCATCTTTTAATTTCATGGCTAAGCTTTAGGTTACTGATATTGTTGATTAGACTGCCATTTTCAGGGCTGACTCAGGAACTGGTGAGAGTTTGAGCCTAACAGATGAGATACATCATCTGCAGAGCTGGATAAAACATTGAGTGACAAAATAAGGCAGTAATAGACAACATAGGGTAAAGTAATATCTAAAGCATCCTAAAGAGAGTGAATGATTCACATAAGGACAACATGGTTAAAGTAAAAGGGAAAGGCTCAGGGTTGACAGTTATGTGTACCATTATAACAATACCTACTGTAAAATATGAAAATACTTCCATGCTAGTTTGCAAATAGCCTTCAAAGTGTCCCCCTCTCCTCACCGCTCTCCCTCACTGACATCCCCAGTGGCAGATCATCTCATGACCCAGCATATAAACAGCACAGCAGAAGGTCTTCCCAACCCTATTCCAGCCACTCTCCATTCTGTTTATTGTGCTCATGCATCATTGGTTATTAAATAATTTGCTATATTCCTGGGAGCTTAACCTGAATTGTGAATGTAAAAATGTGTATCTGTCTGATGTATCAAATTGTATGCAAATGAACAAGTTAATAAATGTTTTTGTATGAGCAACCCAACTATTTAGTACCTTTATGCATGTCAGTGCAAAGACATTCTAAGAGGTTATGGAAAGAATTTTCATCAATAGAGGAGTCTTCTCACAATGATATGGGAAACTTCAAGGTTTTGTGGTCTATACAGCTATCTTTTATAACCCTTCTGAGTCTATGACACATCTGTAGTATTTACCAATCTAACAAGGTCCAGTAAAACACTTTCAACTTTAAGACACAAATTCAACTCTGGGCTTCTGTTAAAACTCCACATCCTCCACATCCTCCAATGATTTCACCAAAATGAGAATAGAAGGAATTACATACTTTTAAGGCACAAGCCATAAGGACAAAGAGAGAGAGGAGACAATCACCACAAACATGAAGAAAGCAGAGGGAAGAGTAGTAACTTGCTTGGAAGACAAATCCTAAGCTGGTTGTGGAGAAAGTCAAGAATCAAAGCAAGTTACATTGAATGACTACCAAAGGTTTAAGAAGTGGCAGCACCAGGTGTCTCTGGAAGTAGAAAAAGGAGGGTGGTGGAAAGAAAATGAGACTAAAAATATGAAGACAGGTTGAAAATCCAGTTAAGGAGTTAGACTTCCTACAACCCCTCCCCCAACTGTGGTCAAGCAACTATGTCAAAATCATCACAAAATACTGAAAGTTTATTGTCTGGAAAGGGTAAAACAGAGTTTTTGTATTGAAGGCACAAATGAGAGCAAGGATTTTGTACTCAAACAGGGAGATAATTTTGCAAAACAACAAAGCCACAGATGGCCAATGAAGATCTTTAAGTTCTCTGTCCATGGGATTTTCCAGGCAAGAATACTGGAGTGGGTTGCCATTTCCTTCTCCATAAATTAAACAGTAAAATGTAATTTTTCCTTATTAAATTGGCAGACTAATGATATGATCTAGTGTTAATGAGAACAAGGGAAAATAAACTCTCTCTCATTCTGCTGATGGAGTGTTGTTATAAGTTTTTCTGATTTATATATACATATATATATAATATATTTTTCTATATATCAGGTCACTTATTCATTCTTCTACCTCAATTATTCTGCTATTGATTCCTTCAAGAATATTTTTCATTTCAGACATTGTATTGTCCATCTCTGTTTGTTCTTTAGTTCTTCTAGGTCTCTGTTAAACATTTCTTTCTTCTTTTTGATCCTTGCCTCCATTCTTTTTCTGAGATCCTGGATCATCTTCACTATCATTATTCTGAATTCTTTTTCTTATCTCCACTTCACTTAGTTGTTCTTCTGGGGTTTTACCTTGTCACTTAATCTGGAATACATTCCACTGCTGTTCCATTTTGTTTAACTTTCTGTCATTGGGGTTTCAGTTCCACGGGCTGCAGGATTGTAATTCTTCATGTTTGTGCTCTGTGCCCTCTGGTGGATGAGGCTAAGAGACTTGTGCAGGCATCCTGATGGGAGGGACTGGTGGTGGGTGGAGTTGGGTCTTGTCCCTCTGGTGGGCAGGGCCATGCTCAATAAGACTTTAGTCTGCTTGCCTTCTGATGAGTGGAGCTGTGATTCCTCCAAGTTGCTTGCTTGGAGAAATGTGAGGCTTTCCAGCACTGGAGACTACAGGCTGTTGGGAGGGCTCACACTAATGAGTATATCCCCAAACCACTGCTGCCAGTGTCTTTGTCCCTACAGTGAGCCACAGCTGACCCTGTTTCACCAGGAGACTCTCCAATACAAGCAGGTAGGTCTAGCCCAGTCTGCATTTTCCCCTGGGGCCTGGTGTTCACAGGTCCTTGTGCATGCCCTCCAAGGGTGAAGTTTTTATTTTCCCCAGTCCTGTGTAATTCCTGTAAATAAACTCCACTGGTCTTCAAAGCCAGCTTCTCTGGGGGATTCTTCTCCTATTGTCAGACCCCCAGGCCGGGAACCCTGATGTGTGGTTCAGCACTTTCACTCCAGGGGAAAAACTTCTGTGGCATATTTGAAAAAGAACAGATACATCTGTATGTATAACTGAATCACTTTGCTGTACCCCTGAAACTTGCATAACACTATTAATTAACTATACTACAATATAAAGTAAAAAGTTTTTTAAAAAAGAAAGAAAATAGCAACACAGGATCCTGGGGTAGAGGTGGGAAGCAGGTAGGGTAGGGTAAGGATAGGAGATTTCTCATTGCATATCTTTTAGTATCTTTTGAATTCTGTGTCTTGTGAGTGATTTACATATTCTCCCATCACCACATATACACACACAAAAACAATTTTTAAAATAAAAATGTTTTTAAAGTATTTTAAAATCATAATAAAAGAATGTATATTTAATGACATGGAAAATGTTCATGATAAACTGATAAGAGAAGATAACAGGTTATAAAACAGAAATGTATATATAATCCAAATCTAGTAATCATATATGCACAGAGGGAAAAAAGCCTGGCAGGGTATAATCAAAACTTTTCTTTTGCAACTAGAAAGAATTGTTAGCTTTAAATGGATATTATATATAGCTATAAAAAAGACATGACAAAATAAACACATAATAACATAAATAAGTCTGATGTAAATTTAAATAAAATAACTCACACACACACAAAAGTGTTTATTACATGATTCCATTTATAGACTGCTCAAGAAGAGGCAGAATTTATGTTAACAGAGGCCAGATTGGTGACTACCTCTGTGGGAAGAATGGCAGTGACTGGAAAGGGGCATGAGATAATCTTCTAGAGTGTCAGAAATACTCCATGTCTTGATCTGGGGGGATGTTACATAGTTGTGTCCATATGTACAATTATCTTGAGATATACACTCAAGACTTGACCACTTTATATATGTTATGTCTCAATTTGTAAAATTAAGCCTGGAAGGATATGTGTGTGCATGTGTGCATGCTCGGTCGCTTCAGTCATGTCCGAGTCTTTGCAACACCATAGACTGTAGCTTGCCAGGCTCCTTTGTCCGTAGGATTTCTCAGGCAAAAATACTGGAGCAAGTTGCCATTTCCCTCTCCAATTATGAGAGTTATATATACCATATCTCAAGAGAAAAATAATAAGGATGTTCCAGGTAACATGAAATGGTAAAGAAGTTGAACTTTGGAGTCAGATAAACCTAGGTTTGAATTCCAGCTCTGCCACTTATCAGCTCTGTGAATTTGGGCAAGTTATCCAACCTCTCTCTGTCTCATATTCCTCACCTGTAAAAGTGGGAAAAATAAGAGTACTGATATCACAGGATTACTGTAAGTATCAAACAAGATAAAGTAGGTGAAGTGCTTAAAAGAGTAAGTGAGTAATAGTAGGTATTGTATTCAGGAAAAATTTATCTGCTGCTAAAAGTAAACGCAGAAATTCTTTTTTTGATCCAACACAGGAGCATGCCCATGCCTAAGCACCCACTTGCACACACACATGCATGCATACACATACACACACAGACACATACACAACACACAGATTCTCTACAAATGCCTCTATTCTATTGGCCAAAATTACCAAGAAATAAAGCAAAAAGAAAAGAGACTAACAGCCAGAATTACACCATTTCCAGGAAAAATATAAAGTATTAGACAAAAATATTTTAAAGTATGCATATTTCAACTTGCATAAAACATTTTGTGAAGTTTCCAACGGGATTTTCAAAAATTCTAACATCAAAAGAACATATTTCAATATTCATCATCAGTTCTCAAAATTATCACTTGGGAATAAACACAAGGTCTTACTATATAGCACAGAGGACTATATTCAGTCTCCTATGATAAACCATAATGGAAAAGAATATTTTAAAAAGAATGTATGATTGAATCACTTTGCTGTACAGCAGAAATTAACACAATACTGTAAATCAACTATTCTTGTTTAGTCACTGAGTCGTGTCCCCATGGATTGCAACCCCATGGATTATTTCAATTCAAAAATATGTTTAATTCTCACTGAGAATTTCAAATAGGAAATTGGAAAATACATTAGAAAATGGACATGCAAGTTTGTAAATGCAACTGACTTCCCTTATTGGAGATATTCAGATCAATCATTAACTACGTGGTGAAAAAGTAAATAAATCTTCATTTGTATACTAATAAAAGCTGAAATAAACCCTGTAATTCTTTTGCTTGGGGCAAAGGGAAGAAAATGGTAATAACTCTTTTTCATAGATTTTTAATCGGAACTGCACTCCTGGCCTGGGAAACAGAAATATATCAGTGGATCAATGACTAAAAGAACCAGTATTCTGAAGAAAATTTTCAAATTGTGAGTGAACATAGCACAAGTTTAGTAACTAAATTATACAAACAAAATGAGAATAAAAATCTTTCAAAGGAGTGCCTTGTGAAGTATTTTTGTTGGCAGACAATGCAAATTTTAAAGCAATGTACAGTATTTTAGGGATAATTCAAAACTCTAAGAAATAAAAAGACAAAGATCTTCCCATGTTCAAAGTCTAAAAACCAGGTTATTTGTGATTTTTGTTTTACCACTGAACACCAATAGTTTAATTTCTGAGGGTGAGAGAGACCAGAGGACACATTAATAGAAATACACAAATCTCATGTTAGTCAATAATATTAAAAAATAGTCAAAACTGATACTGAAAGATTGTTGCTGAGCCATGAAAAATGCCAGGATTCTTGGCCTCCAGAGGAGAGGAATTCAATCCGGGGCCAGTGACTAGGCTCGATCACTTAGAGCTTTTGTGTAATAAAGTTTTATTAAAATATAAAAGAGACAGACAAAGCTTCTGACATAGACATCAGAAGAGGGCAGAAAGAGTGTCCCCCTTCTAGTCTTTAGCCAGCTGTTTTATGTCTGTTAGAAAGCTGTTAATCAGATAAGAGAGACACCTCAAGGCTGAGGGAGTTTCACCAGACCCCTCTCCCACAATATGCATTTTTGAGATAGGATGGCATGAGGTGTGTCATCCCCCAGCCATAAAACAATTGATATGAATACTGGTTTGTTGAGCTATTATCAGCCTAAGATTGGAGAAAAGAAAAAAAGTTAGTCTTAGGTGGAATCATTTTGAAGAAAGGCAAATTCCAAAGCAAATATACAGTTTCATTAACATAGCTGAATAAAAACATTTCCGTAAGAAAAATACATTGGTTAGTTCAAGGTTTGAGAAAAGTTAAGTTCAGGTGAAACCAGGTGTCACCATGGCAACACAGAATTTTAAGAGAAACCTCTTTTTAATGTTGTATGGAGAAGGAAAAAAATCTGTCACTTGTAGTTTGCTTCCTCCTGCTGCTTAAGGGAGAGATAAAAAAATGTCTGACACTTGCAGCCTATTTCCTCCATTTGGAGACCCCTGGCCTTCCTGCCTGTTACCCTCTCAATACTCTAGTTCCTCTGTGCCAAACACTACTCTAAGTGTTTTTCATGTATCTACTAATTTAATATGGTAAATATTATCCAACTTAATATTCAGTAAAAATTATCTACTAATTTAATATGGTAAATATTATCATTATTATCACTTAACAGACAAGGAAACAAGGAACACAGGGATTAAGCAACTTTACCAGGTCATGAACTAATAAATGACAGAATCATGATCCTAATTCAGTCTTCAGACTCTAATACTGATGCTCTCACCACTCAGTCATTTAACTCGATATTAAAAAGTATATAAACTCAATGATGTCATGTTGATAGTATCCTTGATATAATGTGATGAGAATGACACTCTCCTTTGCGGTTTTCCTCTCCCAAACATCAGACAACCTTAAATTGATAGACTTCTACAAAATACTCGACTAACACTACTCAAAACTGTCAATGTCCTCAAAAACAAGTTAAGTCCAAAAAACTGTCACAGGCCAAAGGAGGCTAAAACGGCACTAGGACTAAATGCAATGTGGTACAAATGGTGGATGAAATTCTGGAATAGAAAATGGACATCAGGGAATAATTAGAGGATTCAAATTGTGGAATTTACTTAACAGAAATATACCAATATTGGTTCCTTGGATGTGGCAAATGTAGCACAGTAATATAAGACACTAATAAGAGAAAACTGAGTGAGTGAATATAGGAATGCTCTGAACTATTTCTGCAACTTTAATGTAAATCTAAAAAAATATATACAAACAGCTTATGCAACTCAATATTAAAAAAAACAAATAACCCAATTTAAAAGTGGATAGATTTTCTTACTTCAAAGAAGACATATAGATGGCTAAAAAGCACATGAAAAGATAGTCAATACCATTAATTATTAGAGAAATGCAAGTCAAAACTATAATGAGGTATCATCAAACCCCAGTCAGAATTGTCATCATCAAAAATATACAAACAATAAATTCTGAAGAGGGTGTGAAGAAAGGGGAACCCTTCTAGAACTGTTGGTGGGAATGTAAATTGGTGTAGCCACTCTGGAGAACAACATGGAGATTCCTTTAAAAACCAAAAATAGAGCTATCATATGACACAATAATCCCACTCTTGAGCATGTATCTGGAGAAAACCATGGTTCAAAAAGAATAGCCAGGACATGGAAGCAACCTAAATGTCCATCAACAGAGGAATGAATAAAGAAGATGTGGTACAGGGACTTCCCTGGTGGTTCTGTGATTAAGACTCTGTGCTTCCACTGCAGGGGGAACAGGTTTGATCCCTGATTAGGGAACTAAGATCCTGCATGCTGCACAACATGGCAAAAAAAAAGAAAGAAAGAAAAGGAAGATACAGTACATATATACTATTAAATAATACTCAGACATAAAACAGAACAAAATAATGCCATTTTCAACAATATGGATAGACTCAGAGATTGTCATACTGAGTGAAGTCAGACAGAGAAAGACAAATACCATACGCTATTGCTTATACATGGAGTCTATTTAAAAAAAATAGATAAATAAATTTATCTACAAACCAGAAATAAAGTTATAGATGTAGAAAACAAGCTTAATGGTTACCAAGGGGGTAAGGGGAAGAGGGATAAATTTGAGAGATTTGGGTTGACATATACATACTACTATATATAAAATAGATAACTAATAAGAACCTGCCTCTTGAGAAATCTGTATGCAGGTCAGGAAACAACAGTTAGAACTGGACATGAAACAACAGACTGGTTCCAAAAAGGAGAAGGAGTGCGTCAAGGCTGTATATTGTTACCCTGCTTATTTAACTTATATGCAGAGTACATTGTGAGAAATGCTGGACTGGAAGAAACACAAGCTGGAATCAAGATTGCTGGGAGAAATATCAATAACCTCACATATGCAGATGACATCACCCTTATGGCAGAAAGTGAAGAGGAACTAAAAAGCCTCTTGAGGAAAGTGAAAGAGGAGAGCAAAAAAGTTGGCTTAAAGCTCATCATTCAGAAAACGAAGATCATGGCATCCGGTCCCATCACTTCATGGGAAATAGATGGGGAAAGAGTGGAAACAGTGTCAGACTTTATTTTTGGGGGGTCCAAAATCACTGAGTAAGCGTCTTTTAATTTCATGGTTGCAGTCACCATCTGCAGTGATTTTGGAGCCCAAAAAAATAAACTCTGACACTGTTTCCACTGTTTCCCCATCTATTTCGCATGAAGTGATGGGACCGGATGCCTTGATCTTTGTTTTCTGAATGTTGAGCTTTAAGCCAACTTTTTAGCTCTCCTCTTTTACTTTTGTCAAGAGGCTTTTTAGTTCCTCTTCACTTTCTGCCATAAGGGTGATGTAATCTGCATATGTGAGGTTATTGATATTTCTCCCGGCAATCTTGATTCCAGCTTGTGTTTCTTCCAGTCCAGTGTTTCTCATGATGTACTCTGCATATAAGTTAAATAAGCAGGGTGACAATATACAGCTGTGACGTACTCCTTTTCCTATTTGGAACCAGTCTGTTGTTCCATGTCTAGTTCTAACTGTTGTTTCCTGACCTGCATACAGATTTCTCAAGAGGCAGGTCAGGTGGTCTGGTATTCCCATCTTTCTCAGAATTTTCCACAGTTTATTGTGATCCACACAGTCAAAGGCTTTGGCATAGTCAATAAAGCAGAAATGGATGTTTCTCTGGAACTCTCTTGCTTTTTTGATGATCCAGCAGATGTTCGCAATTTGATCTCTGGTTCCTCTGCCTTTTCTAAAACCAGCTTGAACATCAGGAAGTTCTCAGTTCACATATTGCTGAAGCCTGGCTTGGAGAATTTTGAGCATTACTTTACTAGCATGTGAGATGAGTGCAATTGTGCAATAGTTTGAGCAATCTTTGGCATTGCCTTTCTTTGGAATTGGAATGAAAACTGACCTTTTCCAGTCCTGTGGCCACTGCTGAGTTTTCCAAATTTGCTGGCACTTTCACAGCATCATTTTTCAGGATTTGAAATAGCTCAACTGGAATTCCATCACCTCCACTAGCTTTGTTTGTAGTGGTGCTTTCTAAGGCCCACTTGACTTCACATTCCAGGATGTCTGGCTCTAGATTAGTTACTAATATACAAAACAGATCTTTCATACAATCTTTACAGGCACCAAGTATAACTGTGCAGTTTTATTCAATAGTACTTTGGATACTCCATAAAACCAATTCTGACTAAACTCTGAGATGACAGCAGGAAGTCCCTTCTGTTAATTCAAGGAGAAACTCCAAACCAGAAGGTAGTGGAAGACGTTTTTTGTAACCAGACAACTCCTGATAGGTGGGCAAGAGTTGGCCAGGAAATAACCATTCCAGGCAGAAAGAGTGACATGTGCCAAGGCCTATAGGCAAGAGGATATGGTAAACTTCAAGTTTTCAGAACTGCAATATTTTAGCCCTGGAGTATAAAGTGTATGGTGGGAAGTGAAAGAAATGAGACTGGAAAGATAACTCCTCACGTTTGTTTCAGGATACATTTCAGGAAAGAAGAGTCTACTGTGAACAAATGCAGTCACGTGTGCAAGAAAACATTAAATGTATATGCAGGAATAGACTTAGGACAGGTCTCTGATCTGGGGTGGTATACCAGAAAAACTCGCCTTCTAGTCACTCAGTATCTTGGTAAAGAACTTTCATAGATAGAATGTTCAAATACATTGTGTTATAGGCATACCAAGGACTACTATACAGCAGTGAAAATGGATAAATTATAGGAATAACACCAAAATGAATGAATCTTAAAAACAGTGGACAAGTCACAGAAGAACACATAAGGTATGATTCCATTTATATAACATTCAAAAATGGTGACAGATGCTAACTAGACTTATTATAGTGATCATTTCACAATAAAGTTGATCCTTGAACAACATGGAGGTTAGGGATGCCAATCCCCACACAGTTGAAAATCTACATATAATTTACAGTTGGCGCTATGTATCTGTGGTTCTACAATGATGAATTTAACCAACTGTGGATCATGAAGTGCTACAGTATGTATTTACTGGGGAAAAAAGTCCATGTATAAGTGGACCCGTGCAGTACAAGTCTGTGTTGTTCAAGGATCAACAAATACACAAATATCAAATCATTATGTTGTACATCTGAAACTGTTACATGTCAATTATACCTCAATAAAAATAAAGTTCAAAAATTGGCAAAACTAAATAATACATTATGTATAGACACAAAAGTGGTAAGAACTTATGAAGAAAAAAAGGAATGATCACCCCAAAATTTGTAGTAGAGGTTAACTGGGGGAGGAAACAGAATGAGATGGACATGATGTATCAAGCTTCAAAAACACTGGAAACACTGTTAGTTGAGTGGTGAGTACATAGTTATATTCATAATTTTTTAGAAGTATGTATATTATATATACTTTTGTGTGCAATATATTTTTCAGAATTGAGGAAGATAATGAAAAGATTAAATTGAGTTTAAAAAGTGAAGCAGCCCTCAGTTTACAGATTAATACCTCAGATTTGCTACTTATTGGTGATGGACAGGGAGGCCTGGAGTGCTGCAATTCATGGGGTCGCAAAGAGTTGGACACAACTGAGCGACTGAACTGAACTGAAATATGCTACAAGTTATTTTCTGTGTCTATCAGTTTCTTGATCTGCAGAAATGGAGAAGCTAGTCTCACAGAGTTTAACAGTATTTCTAATCTCTCTCTCTCTCAAGATTATTATGAGGATTAAATGAAATAACATATGTGAAAGCACTTAGAACAATTTCTGGCACATAGTAAGTAATCAATAAACATTAGATATCACCATTAATTTTACTATTGTAGCAGGTATTTAATAAATGCTAATTTCCCTCTGTCCCTTCTTTCAGAAAGAGAAGAGGAACCAATGCAAATGAAGGTCCATTTGGAATTCCAATAGAAGAATCAAGCACAGCCATTAGTGTTTATATTTTGCTTCATTACTACTGTATTTCTTCTAATATTCACATTTTGTGACATTTTAATGTTTCTAAAACTGGGATTGAATGATTTGATCAGTAGGATTTAATACAGGTTTTTCCTTCTAGAAACCTCTTATTAAAATGAAGATGTGTCTTACAATTGATTGTGTCTCAGAATAAAGGAAATAAAGTAGTTATGCTGTTGCTATAGAAGGCATGACAGTTTTAAGACAACAATAGCTAAGCAACTATGCAGTAGAGTCCAGGCCTTAGGTTTTTTGTGTTATAACAAATTCACCACAATGGCCATAACCTTTAAAAGATTGTGAATTTTCTATTGGTAGTAGCCTGATTGTTCCCAGGCCTCTGCAGCCTATGGATACAAGTGAGTCAAACTGCTTTGGCCCCCATGTTTAACTAGTTCTAAATCCTCAGGGCCAAGCTTCAGGACTTAAGCACACCTTCCACTGCCAAGTCTTCCCAGTTACTTCTTGGAGTCCTCTAGGCTCAGGACCAGCCTTTACATGAGATTCTAATCTGTTCTCTCTGTAGATGTCCAGTCCGCACCCAGTCACTTGAGGGAAGGTGTACTCAAATCTAAACATCCTCCAGACAAATTTTCCTGTTTAGTTAAAGTATCAAGTAATCTGGGTCCCTCATACACATTTTAACAGCAGTCTGTGCCTTTCTTAAAACTGCATGTACTTCAGGAAGTGTGTTACTTGGGGAAGAAGGTGATAGTGAGAAGCAAGTGTGTCAAAATGTCTTTCAATAATCCCCTGCTTCCTTTTTAAGGAATCCTCCTAGTTTTTAGGTCCTGACTAAAGAAACACAAAAAACCCTGGGTTCCTTGGCAGAGCACAGACAACCTATTTCTCTCAACCCATAACTAAACAAGTCTTTTTTGGCTCATGTACCAGCTTCACATACATTCTTCTCTTGGATGACTCCCTTTTGTCGCTCCCAGGACTTACCATCCAACATACTATCTTTCATCATGTAAGAAGAAATAAAATAAAAATTTCTGGAAAGGGAGAATCTATTCCCTACACTTGCCTCATCCAACTGGAAAAACAACAAATGAGAACATATTCTGTTGTGAAAATCCCCCTAAAGTCTGCTCATCAGTTCAGTTCAGTTCAGTTGCTCAGTCATGTCCGACTCTTTGCAAGTCCATGAATCACAGCACGCCAGGCCTCCCTGTCCATCACCAACTCCCAGAGGTGACCCAAACTCATGTTCATCGAGTCGGTGATGCCATCCAGCCAACTCATCCTCGGTCGTCCCCTTCTCCTCCTGCCCCCAATCCCTCCCAGCATCAAAGTCTTTTCCAGTGAGTCAACTCTTCGCATGAGGTGGCCAAAGTACTGGAGTTTCAGCTTTAGCATCATTCCTTCCAAAGAAATCCCAGGGTTGATCTCCTTCAGAATGGACTAGCTGGATCTCCTTGCAGTCCAAGGGACTCTCAAGAGTCTTCTCCAACACCACACTTCAAAAGCATCAATTCTTCAGCGCTCAGCCTTCTTCACAGTCCAACTCTCACATCGATACACGACCACTGGAAAAACCATAGCCTTGACTAGACGGACCTTTGTTGGCAAAGTAATGTCTCTGCTTTTGAATATGCTTCTAGGTTGGTCATAACTTTCCTTCCAAGGAGTAAGCGTCTTTTAATTTCATGGCTGCAGTCACCATTTGCAGTGATTTTGGAGCCCCAAAAAATAAAGTCAGACACATACTGCCCTTTATTTAGCTTAGTTTTGGGGCTTCTTTGCCTTTTATCTTCAGCATTAGGAGGAGAGTTTCTCGTTTAGAATCTGGGAAAATGCCTGAAAACACTAATGTTTCTGCAAGCATCAAAAGAAAAGTCCATTCTCTGGAACAAAATAGTGGTTAAAGAGCCCTTACTACTCTTTGTTGTTTTTTTAGTCACTAAGTCATATCTGACTCTTGTGACCCCATCCCAAGCAAGAATACTGGTGTGGGTTGCCATTTCCTTCTCCAAGGGATCTTCCGAACCCAGGGACTGAACCTGAGTCTCCTACATTGACAGGCGAATTCTTTACTACTGAGTCACCAGGGAAGTCCAACTACCCTTTGTAGGTCTTTATATAGCCTTCACATTCCCAACAAGAAAAATATTCATTTTTAATCTAAGGAAGTTCCTATATCTTTTTAAAAATTAATTAATTTTAATTGGAGAAGTTCCTATATCTCTTGATCATTTTCCTTTCCCTTCTTTTCACCCTTCCACCTCCCTGTCAATTCCTCTTCTTCTGAGGAGGAGCCACACACAAAATTCCTCCTAATAAGCCACTTCATTTCATACATATCATCTATTGCAAAATGGAGGGGGGAGAACACTAGTTCTTCAGATACAATCAGATTCTGAATTTTAATTTGATTCCTCCAGGGATTCTTGCTACAATTACATATACCACCAAAGAAAGTGAATAACTCTCCAAATAAACTAAGCTCCTATTTAATTCCTGAGAGTATGTTTGGGTTTCAGAGAGGAAAATCCTACTCTGTAATACACCTCATTATTTTTTTAGTTAATTAGTCCATGTAGAAGGGCTACTGAAAGGAAATGCCATCCTGGTTCTAAATGAAGACCAACTCAACTGCTGAACTGTGAGGATTATTACCAATAACTCAAGCAGCTGTAAACCACAGCAAATAAATCAGTTCACGCTGGAGAATATCTATGGGGAGGGTGACTCACTGCATACATTACTGATGGAGCTGGGCTGTGATTTGAGATAGTTATGAAAATAACTTATAAACTGAAATCAAATATAATATTATGGCTTTCCACAAGAAAAGCCTAACTACCAATTTTCTCCTCCTACTCTTGAAACATTCTGACTGGATTAGGTTTTCAACTATATGTCTCATTTTAAGGCCCAATTAAATATTTGAACATTTTTCCTGGCATTCAGCTAAAATGAACAAAATATTCATGATAGTATTATAGTTCTGTCATCATAGAAATAAAGCCCTAGGGAAATCACTATGGTTAAATCTAGCAGTGCAAATGATCAGACTACAGGGTGAGTTATCACTTCTTTAGAAGCAATCTTAACCACCAATGTGGATTATTTTACAAGAGTTGATGTAATCAAGAAGCTCTATATTGACCTTTCATAACAAAAGAAGTTATGAAAGGGCTTTCCCAGGTGGCACTTCCCATCTGCCAATGCAGGAGATTTAAGAGATATGGGTTCAGTTCCTGGGTGGGGAAGCTCCCCTGGAGGAGGAAATGGCAACCCACTCCAGTATTCTTGCCTGGAGAACCCCATGAACAGGGAAGCCTGGAAGGCTACAGTCCACAGGGTCACAAAGATTCGGGCATGACTGAAGAGACTTAGCCTATAACACAGTGCAACAAAAGAAGTAATGAAAATTGCTGACACTGCTGCAAGTCCCGAACCATTTCTAGACTCAAGTATCAATTAATACAATCTCACTCCTTCCATCCCCAAACAACCCAGATCTGGTGAGTGGTATAACTCTGCTTTTACATTCAAGTTTTACTCATTCATTTCTAAAAGATAACATATAGGCTTCTAAACAGTAAAAGAAAAACACTCATTTTGTTGTATCACTTACCTTTACAAAGGATTAGTACAAATCCACCACTCTTACTAGAAAAATAATTCAAATTTTATTCTTTACTAAAAATGGGTCAATAATGTCTTCCTTGGCAACAAAAGATAGCAAACCACTGTAGGAATAAAAATAATTTTCAAGATCTCTTTTCAGAGGTTACTGAATCAAATATTTTGGCTGGTTTTAGTACATGTGTGTGCATGCTGAGTCGCTTCAGTCGTCTGACTCTTTGCAACCCTATGGACTGTAGCCTGCCAGGCTCCTCTGTCCATGGGATTCTCCAAGTAGGAATACTGCAGTGGCAAGAACAGTGAAGTGGGTAGCCATTCCCTTCTTCAGGGGATCCTCCCGACCCAGGGATTGAACCCAGCTCTCCCACATCACAGGCAGGTTCTTTACCATCTGAGCCGTCAGGGAAGCCATAAATAGCATCAGAAAGCATAAATAGCATCAGAAGTGCATAAATAGCATCAGAAAGCTTTCAGTTTCAGATGAACAGTTTTGTAAGCCTTGCTGTATAATACAGATTATTTCATTGTCTAATATAGAGACGTGAGCTTCTAAAGTCATGAGGCAGTAGCTCAGTATTTTACATCTTAAAAAAACAGTTTATTCAAATAGTTTCTTAGAATCACTATAAATCAAGTGAAATTTCATTTGAAAGATCTATGTTTCCAAAATACATGAGTTTTTTGTACGTAGTGAGTGAAAGAGGAAAGTGAAAAAGTTGGCTTAAAACTCAACATTCAGAAAACGAAGATCATGGCATCCGGTCGCATCACTTCATGGGAAATAGATGGGGAAATAGTGGAAACAGTGTCAGACTTTATTTTGGGGGGCTCCAAAATCACTGCAGATGGTGAAATTAAAAGACATGAAATTAAAATTAAAAGACATGAAATTAAAAGACATGAAATTAAAAGACACTTACTCTTTGGAAGAAAAGTTATGACCAACCTAGATAGTATATTCAAAACCAGAGACATTACTTTGCTGACTAAGGTCTGTCTAGTCAAGGCTATGGTTTTTCCAGTAGTCATGTATAGATGTGAGAGTTGGACTGTGAAGAAGGCTGAACGTCGAAGAATTGATGCTTTTGAACTGTGGTGTTGGAGAAGACTCTTGAGAGTCCCTTGGACTGCAAGGAGATCCAACCAGTCCATTCTAAAGGAGATCAGCCCTGGGATTTCTTTGGAAGGAATGATGCTAAAGCTGAAACTCCAGTACTTTGGCCACCTCATGCGAAGAGTTGACTCACTGGAAAAGACTTTGATGCTGGGAGGGATTGGGGGCAGGAGGAGAAGGGGACGACAGAGGATGAGATGGCTGGATGGCATCACTGACTCAATGGACGTGAATCTGAGTGAACTCCAGGAGTTGGTGATGGACAGGGAGGACTGACGTGCTGCGATTCATGGGGTCGCAAAGAATCGGACACGACTGAGTGACTGAATTGAACTGAACTGATGCACGAGCCTAATAAAATGGATTATTTCATTGTGTAACCTATTTTTCCAGGTCTACTCAGGTCAGAACATTACTAGTTAGGAGGCCCCCTGCCAGAGGCTATATTTTGATTTGGAATCTGGAAACAAAGTTGCTCAGAGAGGTCAGGTCAATTTTATATGAGAGAAATCATTACTCTACAAAAAGGATCAAACTTAACAAAAGATTTCATACACTAAACTAAAGGGTGAGGAAACAGAAAAATAAGAAAATAGGCAGTGAGGTTGGTGGCTGCAACAATTCAGAGGATAATCAAGTGCAAGCTCAAATCCAGTGATTTGGAATCTCAGCTTGGAATAGACAAATGTGTGCTCCACATTATTTAGCTTAATTCAGAGGTTTCTTTGCCCTTCACCTTCAGTTTTGAAAGAATACTGGTTCAGAGTCAGAACATTCCTGAAACTACTAGTGTTTCTGCAGGCAATGGAGGAAGAGTCTATCCTCTGGAACAAAACGGTTTTTAACCAGTCCTTACTGCCCTTTTCAGGCCTTTATATATACAGGAAAATCCGTTATCAGCCTTCATGTTTCCACAAGGGCAATCCTCATTTTTTTAATCTAGGGAGGCACATGCTTCAAGGTAAGCCAATAATAAACACTACTGAGCTATATGAAAGGATTATTAAATATAAAGCCAAAGGTTTGTAGTTGGTTTGGATGCCCAGCTAGATGCTTCACTGTAGCTATATAGACATGAGTATGGCAAATTGCTGAAATCTACTGAGGATCATATCACCTTCCACAAGATCATGCTTGTAAGAATTACCAGAATATCCAACAAAACCACTAGAAACTAAGACCTGCTCAAGGCTATTCCCTGGGAATGGGCAGCCAGATAATGAGCTAAGTGATACCTAGCCACCTGCCCTCACTGGACTGAAGTCCTGATTTTTCCACTCTATAAGTTACCAGCTCTGATTGAAGTAGGGGATATGGTAGCTTGGCACCCTGATAGAGCCTGTTCAACTACTACTACTACTTTTCTGTGCAGACCACCTCCCACAACTGATAACTGTGTATGTGGACAGACATGCCCTCAGAAATGTAAGTGGATGCTTGGAAAAGAAAAAAAAAATTGAAAACCCATGAATATATCTGCATATATTGTATTTCTCTCTTAAATTCTCATAATACAGTAACCTTTGCTTTTTTTAAGCTTAAACTTGACACAATTATAAATTTACTAATTCTCCCTCCCTTTCCTTCCTCAAAATGACAGACAGTTGTGACTGGTCAGGTTCATTTTCTAAGCTCCACCACCCCAAGCCTCTGGCACTGTTTATACTTCATACCATGGGGGCACTGTTAAATTTAAGAGCTTTGAGGGGGCCTTCAAATACACTTTATAAGTGGTGCCAGAAGTTTCTCAGGCCCCTTTGGGAACTTGGGAAAGGAAAATTGGGAGGGTACCAATTGGAGTTCTAGGCTCCCTGTCCCACTTTGAGGCGGTTTTTATTTAGTTCATGTATGAGGCTTTGTTATAAATCTGTTAGCACAAAAAAGTTCGACTGATTTTCAGAGCTTTTAAAATGGCTGCTGTGATGGAAAGAGGTCCGTACACGGAGTCAGCTTTGGTTTGAAGGCCAGAACCAGTCACCTACTGAGGTAGGAGGGCAAATACCTCTCCCTGACAACTGCTGCAGTACCTACCTCACAGTGACGTTGTGATGTCTAAGCCACTATGAATACTGGAGGCGCAGGCACTGAGCCTAAGTTCCGCCCTCCGCCGCCTTCAGGCCGGAAGTCCGACCTCCACAACCCCAACCCAACCTACCCTACCCTCCAGCAGAAAATTGGGAGGGTACCAATTGGAGTTCTAGGCTCCCTGTCCCACTTTGAGGCGGTTTTTATTTAGTTCATGTATGAGGCTTTGTTATAAATCTGTTAGCACAAAAAAGTTCGACTGATTTTCAGAGCTTTTAAAATGGCTGCTGTGATGGAAAGAGGTCCGTACACGGAGTCAGCTTTGGTTTGAAGGCCAGAACCAGTCACCTACTGAGGTAGGAGGGCAAATACCTCTCCCTGACAACTGCTGCAGTACCTACCTCACAGTGACGTTGTGATGTCTAAGCCACTATGAATACTGGAGGCGCAGGCACTGAGCCTAAGTTCCGCCCTCCGCCGCCTTCAGGCCGGAAGTCCGACCTCCACAACCCCAACCCAACCTACCCTACCCTCCAGCCACCGCTCCCAACCCTAGCCGGAAGTGGACCCTATAAACCAAGGTATCTACTCCGCAGCCAGGACGTTCACTCACTGGCCAAGGCGTCCGTTCTACCAGCCAAGACATGGATCCTTCCTGCCTAGAGTCCCACCCCACCCTAGAGTCCGACCCCAAAGGCCTAGACTTCAACTCTGCTGGCCAAGACTGTTTCTCCTCTGGTCACGAGTTCGACTCTCTCTACCAAGAACTGGACCTGGACTCTCTTAATGAAGATCTTCTTTCTCAGTCTATGCCAGACTCCTTGACAGAGACCTCTGCAGGCCCTTATGAATCCCACTTGACTGCCAAACCAGATGATCTCACTGAGGCAGAGCAAAAGAAGCTCAAATCTGAGCTCGCTAAACTGGAGGCAGAAATTGTAATGCTACGCCAAGCGCTGGCAGCCAAAGAGAGACACTGTGTGGAGCTCAAGAAGAAGCTGGGCCTTACGGCCTTCGTGGGGCTGAGGCAGAATCTGTCCAAGAGCTGGCACGACGTTCAGGTCTCCAACGCCTATGTGAAACAAAAAACGTCAGCTGCCCTGTCCACCATGGGCTCTGCCATCTGCAGGAAGCTTGGAGACATGAAGAAATCAGTCACATTCAGATCCTTTGAAGGTCTTATGGGGACAATCAAGTCTAGAGTCTCAGGTGGCAGAGAGCTTGGCCCTGACTGTCTTCCTTCTTCAGCGGGGAGTGGGGGTGATCCACTCCCAGTTTCTGGGAGTAGGGATGATCCGCTCCCGGTGTCAGGGAGTGGGAATGATCCAGTTCTTGCAAGTAAGGATGACCTACTCCCCTTTCTGGAGCCAGAATGAGCTCCTTGGTTAACTTGCCTGGCCACCTAACCAGTGCAAGAACTCCCTTCCGTGATCCCAACTGCAACTCTGCCCATCAAAAACAAGTAACCAAACCACAATGGTAAAGTGAATTTAGGAAACGGAGAGAGTCCAGTTTTGAGAAAAGCAATCCCCATTTGTATATAGATATTTGCAACTGTTGAGATAAAAAATCCAATGTTTCGTACCCAGTTATTTTACACTGAAGTTTGTAGATGAAATGTATCACTATACTAGCCTTCCTGGGGTTGCATTTAAATGGACAGGAGTTTGGTTCCAGAGGGGTTTTAGGCCAAAGCCAAAACTTCTTTTTTGGAAAAACTGTGTACAAAAAGGGCAAAATAGGTTTCTGTTTAGATCTAGGAACAAAGTATGAAAGAACTACAAGTTTCCTTCCTTCTTTCCCTAATCTTAGAAAAAACCTTGAAAGCTCTGCCTGGGCTATGATTTTTATTTTTTTAAAGGTGATAAAACTGTTGTTTTTCTCTGAGACCCTCAGAAAGGGGGGAAATATTAATAGACTAGTTGGTACAGGATACTATGACTTTTATAAAATGATTTTTTTTAACTGCTAATTAAGCAAAGTAGCTTCAATTTAGGGATTGTCAACTACTTTGGACTCAAGCTGAAATTGCAACTTTATTCTGCTTTGTGCTTTGTTTATAATCTTTTTATATATGAAAATGAGGGCCTTATAATCTTGTGGCCATGTGTCTATGCCACAGCAGCATGTTACCTATAAAACAAGAATATTGTTCCTTTGTTCTGCAGCAATTCCTAGTTACCATTTCCAGTTGAGGGACTGAAGGGAAAAGAGCACTGCCAAATCCAAAAAAGGTAAACCCCTGTCTTAAGTGACATTTAAGACAGACTGTCTTTCCCCTGAAATTCTGGCCATTATACCTTTGAATGGACCTAACTGATTGTACATCACTGGTCACTTTGACTCCAAGATTTTACTTGTTTATAAGCACTTGTTTGTGAGGTGAAGGTGAAGTCGCTCAGTCATGTCCGACTCTCTGCTACCCCGTGGACTGTAGCCTACCAGGCTTCTCCATCCATGGGATTCTCCAGGCAAGAATACTGGAGTGGGTTACCATTTCCTTCTCCAGGGGATCTTCCTGACCCAGGGAACCTGGGTCTACTCGCATTGGAAGCAGACGCTTTAACCTCTGAGCCACCAGGATCAGAAGGAAACAAAACCCAGCCCTCAGGGGATATCAAGATAACAGGACCCTGTAGGACCTGGTTTGGGTTTATTCGAACTTTCTCATATCTGATTTTCATAGGAGCTACTTTTTTCTTTCTTTCTATTTTCAGCTGTCAGGATCTGGCAGCTTCTTTCATTCCTCCAGTAACAGTTCAGTTCAGTTCAGTTCAGTCACTCAGTCATGTCCGACTCTTTGCGACCCCATGAATCGCAGCACGCCAGGCCTCCCTGTCCACTGCCTGGATTAAAAGCTTGTGTTTTATATTGGCTTTTAGCAGGGGTCTAGAGTCTTTATTTTCTTGGATATATATATTGATAACATCTCATTGCCTAAAGGTAGTCCCTACAATGTAATAAAGTGATCCTGTATTGTTGATTTTTGACTGCTTCCCCTATATTCCTTTGGTTTGACTATAAGCAAAACCAACTACCACTATAAATACAAAAGCATTTGGTAAACTATAAAGTCACTGATATAAAGTCCACATATTCCTGAAAGCAAAGTTTTGCTTGGATTAAAACAAGATTTTCAACTTGTCTTACAAGTTGTGTTTTAATTTGTTGCAGTTTTTTAAATGTGTGGCTTGTTTATTTTTGGCTGTGCTCAGTCTTTGTTGCTATCTGCAGGCTTTCTCTAGTTGAAGTGAGTAGGGGCTACTTTGTTGTTGTGCACAGGCTTCTCATCATGGTGGCTTCTCTTTTTATGGATCATGAGCTCTAGAGCACCTGGGCTTCAGCAGTTGCAATTCACAGGCTCCAGAGTGCAGGCTAAGTAGTTGTGGTACATTGCCTTGCAGCATGTGGAATCTTCCTGGACCAGGGATTGAACCTGTGTCCCCTGCATTGACAGGCAAATTCTTTACCACCAGACCACTAGAGAAGTCCAATCTGTTGTAGTTTTATAAGTTGAAGAACTAGAGAGAAACTTGCAGAATTCATGAAGCTAAAGTAGCCCAACAGGCAAAGTCTTTGATCCCATATTACAGAAAGCCTTGTGTTTGTTAGAGAAAATCTCCAGCTAACATGATGGGCCAAACCCAGAATATGTTCTATTTTATTTAGTAATTTATACAAATGCTATAATAGTTTCCCCCCAAAAATCCTCAACCTCTGAAAGCAGTGAAGAACACAACTATTTTTGTTTATCATTGTATTCCCATGCCAGGCTTAGGGTAGATGTTCAATAAATACTTGCTGCATAAATGAAGGAATCAATATCACATACCTCAGACATCAAATCTTGAATCCAAGAAATTATCAACAACATGAACTCGTCGACAAGTTCCTCCTGCTTTTAAAGCATTTCACTTCCCTATCCAGAGATAATTTGAGATCCTACTATGTGTCAGGCACTGTGCCAAGCTCTGAAGGCACAGAAATTTATTAGTCATGGCCCCTGCTCTCTAGAAACATTTTCAAATCATTGCAACTCATTGCAGTAGATTCTAAAATAGAAGATACCTATAAAGAAAGAATGTTCAACTCTGCCTTGATAGATCAGAAAAGAATTCAAAGTCTTAGAGGACTAGTAGGAATTTATAAGATATAAATGAGTAGAACATTCCAGACAATATCCACAGGAACTAAGTCATAAAGGAATATAATAGAATAGTATGTTCCAGGAAATACCAATAGGTCGTTGTGGCTAGAGAGAGGGGGGAAGTGGTGAGAGATGAGGATGGAGAAATAAGCAAAGGGCAAGATCATAAATAGTCTTATATACTATCTGACATTAGTATTTAATTCTGTAGGAAATGAGTTGAAGGTGCTTAAGTCAAATTCATGTTTTAGATGTATCACTCTGGTCACCATAGAAATAGATTAAGTATTTAAGAGAGATAATCTCTAAAACTTAGGAAGAAACTGCATAGGAGAGAGGGACAGATAGATTTGCAAGTTGATAAAGATGTAGAATTGAAAAGACTTGATACTGATAATGCTGGAGCTGAACATTCATTTTGCTTTGACTCTTTTATTGGATTCCAGCATACCTGCATCAACATACCAGACACCAAACAAAATGCCTCCATGAGCATGTGGACTCTGGATCAAAAGTTTCCTCCAGATTTTCTTTATTCCACTTGCCTCTACCCTTCCCATACATTGCTGACCTTCATTTTCTAGCCTGTTAACCTTTATAATTGGATCACTTCTGTTCATCTAGCCATATCTGGATTTTGTAGCCCAGAATCAGTCTATTTCAGTTTAGGGAATTTCAGGATGCAATTGGCAATAGTGCTCAGAATATGTGAACCCTCAAAGATGCCCCATCTGACTCAATTTCTGAGAACCTTTGGTTGGGAGTGATATTGGAACAAAATTCTCTGCGTTTCTTGGTTTTCTTGGTTTTCCACTGCTCATATGAGTGAAGAGCTGGAGTGGAAGATAGAGACAAGGTTGAATGTTCTAACTCCCACAGATGGCACTCCCCATGCAGTTAGCAAGGATGAGAGTATAGTACCAAACCCTTGTTCATTAGCATCATACATACACCAGCATATTGCAAGCATCACTCCCAGAGAAATTCACTTGCACTTATGGAATCTACTTTATTCTTATCTTCACATTTGAGAGAAAATATATCACATACCTATTCTCATGAATTGCATGAACTGCAGAGGGGTCAGCAGTAATCTAGAACTGTGTAGGTCTTCCGACAGTGCTAGCCAATGTGCTTGATGGTCCTCCTCATTATGGGGACAATGATGCCATTTGTTGATTCTGCTAAGGAGTGAGATCAGTTGCCTCTGGGCCATGGAGTTTCAGTTCTTGTCCATGAATTCCTACATAATAAAAATGATGAGTGCCACGCTATCAAAATTACTGGGGCTTCCAGGCAGCTATTAATATCTGAGACCATGTTCCACCCCTTCTGACCATATCTATTTCTGGGAGGCTCAGTGATGCCATGCCTTCCAGTGCCTGATTCACATAAGGCAAGTGAAAAGTGGAAGAATGCCCTCAAAATGATGCACCTTGGCCAGTTACTATGACACATTATCATGGCACTAGGTCATCTCTCAAAAATTACTAAGCAGATCCCTAGAACAGTCAAAAATATCTGGAAATTCCTGAGAATTCGCCAGGTAATTTAAAAGTTCCTTCCCTGTTTAACTCTACAACAATCCAAATAAATGATCACCACAAGAAAAGAAGTGGGTTCTTCTGGAAGTTGAAGGTTTCCATCACCTCTACCCCAATCCTGGCTACCTTACCTCAGGCCCATGGCACTAAAACTTTCAGCTAATTGGATAAAAAATACTTACCTAAATTAGAGGAATAATTCATAGACTTAGCTAAGCCAAACTTTCATTCTAGAACATTAGAACTAAGAAATTAAAAGATTCAATTACATTGAAAATGGTCCATACAGTCATATAGATTTTTCATATTCAGCTTCATAGTATGGCTTTAAATATCCTAATAGTGACCTAGAAACCTGTATTGTAACCCAGGCCACCCACATTTCTGACCAATTGGCCACAAACCTTCAGGGATTTCTTAGTACTCCTTGAAATACCATAATTAATTGGAATGACTCACACAACTCAGGAAAGCCCTGTACTTGTGATTAAAGTTTTATTACAAAGGGTATAAATTGGGATTGAAGAAGTGAAGAAGCACCAGAATGAGTCCTTAGAGAAAACCTGATGCTTCCATGTCTTCAGGATGCAGCATCCTGACAGCACATAAATATATGATTACCAATCTGGCAGGCTCAGGTGTACAGTTTCAGGTGACCAGAGTTTTTATCGGGGTTTCATTACACGGGTATGATTGATTGAATTATTGGCCACATGATAGAACTCAATCTTCAGTCCTTTTCTCTCTCCAGAGATTGGGAGGTCAGGCTGATATAATGTGACTCAACTCTCCAAACCTTAATCACATGGTTGGGTCTTTCCAGCACTGCTTGCCCCCATCTTGAAACTATTGAGGGACCTATCATGAATAACGACAACAGTCCTTTCACTCGGGAAAGTCCAAGAATTTAGAGGCTCCTTATAAGGAATCAGAGACAAAGACCAGCCAATATTTTTTATTATACAGAAAAACAAGCATCTCTGTGCTCTTCCCCGCCTCTGTCTGACTCCCAACTTTTGACTCTATACCCCCAACTTTAAGCCTACCTTTGGCTATATGAATTTGTTATTCAAATCGAGCGTTCTCATCAACTGGCCCTTACCTTTTCCCAGTGGACTTAGTTTACCTTTCAATCTGTGACTTTGTGTTGCTGCCTATGAAAGCCTGATAAGCCCACCTGAACCTTATAGGAGAGGAGATAGGCACACATTTGGAGGAATTTGATTGGCTAGTTTCTAATGTATATAGTTGCCAGGAAGGCAAACATTTATAACAATAAGAGCAAACATTTATATACTATTTACTATGGACCATAAATTTTCCCAATTTCATTTCATTTTATTAATTTAGTCCTCACGATACCTCTGTGAGGTAGATTATTATTCCAATTTTACAGATTAGGAAACTAAAATGCAAAGAAGTAAAGCAACTTTCCAAAAAATATACAGCTAGTAAATGGCAGAGCCACATGCATGCCAGGAAGAGGAGTCTCCTCAGAAACCAACCCTAACAGCACCCTGCTGTTAGACTTCAAGCCTCCAGACCTGTGAGAAAACAAATGTCCTCAATTTGAGTCACCCAGTCTGTGGTATCCTTTTACGACAGCCCTACCAGACTAATCTCCTTCAAATTTTTACTCAAAAACAACCCCTTTGGCCACCCTATGTACAGTTTTAACCACTGTATCCTTGTTCCTGGGTTTACCATCATATGTCACATTATATTTTTGCAATCTGTTTATTGTCTGCCTCTTCCACTAGAACGTGAACTTCATAAGGGCAAGATTTGTGTCAGTATTGTTCACTAATATATTCCCTGTGTATAATGAAGTGTCTGGCATAAATTAAGTGTTCAGTAAATGAATGACAGGAGGAAAGAGAGTCCAGGAGCTGACTGGTTCCATTCTCCTCATATCTCACCGAACTCCACAGGACAGAAAGGAGGCGGGGCTGGGACAATAAATGAAACCTTGTCTGTATGTAGAATGGTTTCAGCATGATGACAAATACCAACTTCTACAAACAGAGTAGCTAGAGTCAGAAAAGCAAACCAAAGAAACATCTAAAATCACTAAAAACTTAAGGGCATCTAGGCAACCAATGACTGACTCTACCCTGTACCTGCTTGTGAAGGCTTGTGACTTTTACTTCTGCTTATTTTACCTACTTAGATGTCTGTCTTCAGAATGCTTCTGCCTCCAGAAGCCTTCTCACTCTTACTTTAGCACTCTTGTCCTTAGCTAAGGCAAGATTGGTGGTGATTTGAGGAATGATATGCAAGTTTACCCAGGGTCTTCAAAAATTTCCTTCCCTTAAAACCTCGAGAGTCCAAGAAAAATAAATGCTTATAGTGTTCGTTCAGGTAGCAGCCAGAGGTCTCTCCAGGCTCCACCAGGAATCCCTTGCTTCTGCCTAACTTTTGCCACTGTCTATAGCTCATTCCTGGCCACTTGATTTTCACCTCCCTCCCTGGTCTCTTTTGATGGCATCTTAGTTTTGGTTTCATCCCTGGATGCTTCTCTTGAATTACCTTAAGCACTTTACTCAGAAGTCTCTTGGCAGATGAACCCAGCATCCTGGAATTCTGCTCCTGAAGAAGTGGATTTAAAGCAAAGAAATAAAGAGAAGGGGCTTCCCAGGTGGTACTAGTGGTGAAGAATCCACCTGCCAATGCAGGAGACACAAGAGACATGGATTCAATCCCAGGGTCACAAAGATCCCCTGGAGTAGGAAATGACAACCCACTCCAGTATCCTTGCCTGGAAAATTCCATGGACAGAGGAATCTGGCAGGTTATAGTCCATTGGGCCATAAAGAGTCAGACATGACCGAAAGGCTTAGCAACAACAAAGAGAAATTCTGTAACGCCCCATCTTTCAGCCATCTCCCCTCTACTCACAGCTTCTCCTCAACACTAGGGGGTGCTAGTCACACTGTCATTTTACCCTGTTAAACCTCCAACCATCAGTTACGTTTCTTGATGATAAGTTTATCACTGAAGACTAAATCCATGGCCCCTCTTGAAATATGGATAAATCTTGCACCTGTTCCTTATATGATAGAAGAGGACTTACCATTAACTAGGGTTTTGACCTTAACCTGTAGAATCTGCTTGAAATACTGAGAATAAGGTCAGGGGGGAATTTCTTTGCTAACTTCATAGAGTATCTGATTCCATGTGTTCTATATATTCGTTTCAAGACTAGGCAAGTAGAGGGGACTCCTTGTTCTGATGCAAAATGAGAAGAGAGAAATCCTTCTTTGAAGAAAGAGGTTGTTTGTGGCAATGGAGGGAGAAGGAACAGGATCAATTATTGGGTTTGGTGGATGAAAAGCAAGGAAAAGAGGAAGGGCACTCAGGTTGAGGACTGGGGGGTGGATGGAGTGCAAGCACGGTGGGATCTGAGGGCCACCTGTGCCTAGAAGCCTTGGACATGTATCACCAGTTGGCTGGGGTGCTGTGGGCCAGGAGTATCATGCGCTATTTTGAGGTGATGGCGGTTATGGGAAGGAGGGAGGAGAAGCAACCTAAACGTTCATTGTCAGAGGAAGGGATAAAGAAGATGTAGTACATATATCAATGTAATACTAATCAGCAATTAAAAAGCAACATGGATGAATCTGGAGATTATCATACTAAGTCAGACAGAGAAAGTCAAATACCATATAATATTGCTTATATGCAGAATCTAAAAAGAAAAAAAAAACAAAACAAAACACTTCCCAGATGGCACTAGTGGTAAAGAACCCGCCGATCCCCTGGAGAGAGCATGGCAACCCATTCCAGTATTCTTGCCTAAAGAATCCCATGGATAGAGGAGCCTGGCAGGCTATAGTCCATAGTGCTGCAAAGAGTCGGACATGACTGAAGTGATTTAGTATGCATACACATAGGCAGAATCTAAAAAAATGATATAAATGAACTTATTTACAAAACATAGACTCACACACTTAGAAAACAAACTCATGGTTACCAAAGGGGAAAAAAAGGGGAGGGGGATAAATTAGGAGTCTGAGACTGACATACACACACTACTCTATTTAAAATAGATAACCAGCAATGACATATTGTACAGGGAACTCTGCTAAATATTCTGTAATAACGTAAATGGGAAAATAATTTGAAAAAGAACAGACACATGTGTATGTATAACTGAATCACTTTGCTGTACACTTGGAACTAACATAGGATTGTTAATAAACTATAGTTCAATATAAAATAAAAATGTTTTGTAAAAGAAAGGAAGTACATCAGGAGCTACTCCAAAGCTAAGCAAGGGAGAATTCTCACAACATATCATCCTCCGGTCCCCAGACTCTGAGAGCCTCCAGCTCCACACCTCATTACCCTGCTTTCAATCATCTCTCAGGGAAATTCTTTGCCCTAGGCAAGAGGCTCAGAAATGGAGGATGGGAAGGACAGAAGAGGCTCCATTCCTGGCATCCATAGTTAGATGCCTGAACATATTTCCCTGTAAAAATACTGCTCATTGAATGGCCACATCATATAGTTCTGTTGGAACTTTACTTCTAAGTATTATGGGTTAAATATAACTAACCATCATGTATAATATGGTTTCTATGGAATTCCACATAACTCACTTCTACAAACAAACCACTGGAATTCTGGCACTCCAACAGGAGGACTGCCTGTGCAACTCTCAAATGAGAGAGGAAGATAAATTAATGTGCTTTGGGACTGTTGACTTCATCGGACAAGGAAATACTTTGTGTCCTTTTTGCTTGAGAGCTTTCTTATATTGCCTCCTGATCATTCTAGAGATAAAGAAATATAGGAGAAAAAGTAAAATATAAGAGAATGAGAAAAAATCAGAAGGAAATCTAATTTTAGCTTCTTTGGGTATTTTGATAATGAAAACTACTAAAGCATACCAAATAAAAATGAGATCAGGAAATTAAGTTTATCTAAATTCAGATTATTAAATTGTGCTTTAACCACTTTAGTATAATTGTATGTGTGCATGCACATACACACAGATTAGGGAGAAGTGGAGAAAATGATTCATGCAGTTCTTCTTAGTGAAACTGAAAGTTTAGTTAACCCTGAAAAGATGCCATTATTAAGTGAGCTATCAGTTCAGTTCAGTTCAGTCGCTCAGTCGTGTCCGACTCTTTGCGACCCCATGAATCGCAGCACGCCAGGCCTCCCTGTTCATCACCATCTCTCGGAGTTCACTCAGACTCACATCCATCGAGTCAGTGATGCCATCCAGCCATCTCATCCTCGGTCGTCCCCTTCTCCTCCTGCCCCCAATCCCTCCCAGCATCAGAGTCTTTTCCAATGAGTCAACTCTTCGCATGAGGTGGCCAAAGTATTGGAGTTTCAGCTTTAGCATCATTCCTTCCAAAGAAATCCCAGGGCTGGTCTCTTATACACATCTAGATGTGTATAAGAGACAGTATTTGCTGTGCTTCTTCACACTCTGCCTCATTGGTTTTCTCATCCGTTGACAATTCTTGCCTGAACAAATCATTACAGAGTTAGTTTTAACATAGGTGGTTTTTCCTGCTCTATCATNTTTTCCTCTATTTCTTTGCATTGATCACTGAAGAAGGCTTTCTTATCTCTTCTTGCTATTCTTTGGAACTCTGCATTCAGGTGCTTATATCTTTCCTTTTCTCCTTTGCTTTTCGCCTCTCTTCTTTTCACAGCTATTTGTAAGGCCTCCCCAGACAGCCATTTTGCTTTTTTGCATTTCTTTTCCATGGGGATGGTCTTGATCCCTGTCTCCCGTACAATGTCACGAACCTCATTCCATAGTTCTTCAGGCACTCTATCTATCAGATCTAGGCCCTTAAATCTATTCCTCACTTCCACTGTATAATCATAAGGGATTTGATTTAGGTCATACCTGAATGGTCTAGTGGTTGTTTATGTGCAAGTTAGCCACCAGACCACATGTATCCTTTTTGGGGGCCCTTAGCGAAACAAGACATTTAACTTCTAGTACATAGAAATATTTTTACATTTGCAAGGGTTTTTTCTGTTTAAAGAAACCCCATGATTTGAAAATGCAAGAGATGAAACAGGCTTTTAAAAATGATTCTTCAGTAATTAACATTTTTACATAAAAGAAATGCCCTGCAAATATTTAAAGAGCATTCATAAGTGTCAGGACAGAGATGAAAAAAAAGAAGTCCAGTAAACCTTGATATCATGCATTTGAGCACTTCCTATGTGCTAAGGGCTTTACTTCTATTATGTCCTTTAATCCTCACTAAAGGAAGAAATTAACTCTCACATTTCATCAATGCGAAACTTAAGGCAGGGAGACTAAAGAACTTGCCCAAGTCTTCGAAGAGTGAACACTTGAATCCAGGTGCAGGTAACTCACGGCCAGGCTCTCAGCTACTCTGCTGCCTCACAAATGGCAGAAGTCCAAGTGCCACTTTTAAACATTAGCCATTATTACCAAGAATTGCCCCACAGGGATCTTTATAGTGCAAGTATCATGTGCAAAACACTCCCAAAGGGTTTCTCTTTAGAAAAGAGTACACTTGCCAGAGGAAGGTGTTTCTCAATATCATTATCAGTAGCAAATCCTTAAATGTAATCTATACTTTTTGGGTAATAAACAATCTAAACAAGTACCATTTTTAGAAATAAACCATGAATAATGCAATCTGCATAAAAATAAGCATAATGTCTTGGAGGGATATATATGCCCTACTTGGGGGAGCTGGCAAACAGAGGTGGACAGGCAAACACAGGGGCACATATGTGTTTACATGTGTGTGCACCTTGAGGCATGGTTCTGTTATCATCCAAGAGAAAAAGGGAGTCATGGTCTGTTCTATCTCTAGCCTTATACAGAAGCTTGTTAATATTGGGAGGTTCAAGTCTAGTAACCTGAACTAGTTCATTGCATAACCCACTCTTGAGGCTCTGGCTAAACTGTGGTGGAAGTTTGAATCCTTTCCCCCAAGAGAGCCCATAAAGCTTAAGAGCTGTCAATTCTTTCTCCTGGCAGCTCATCAATGTCTATCAGTTCTTGTGGGTAGACCTTCATTGCTTCCTCTTCCCTCCTGGGAAATGACTGCTGGGCTTCTAAAGCTATCACCCTCCACATCTCCTAAAGTGTAGTATGTCAGAATTGCAATCAGTGTGCACCCAACAGTATTACCCACCCCAGCTCCCCACCAATTCCCAACCAAAGCTCTGGATATTCATGAATCATTATGACTACTTAATCCCAGCGAGTTCTACTGAATTGCCTCTAAATTTCTTTGGATGTGTGAATAGGGAAAGGCTTAGCTGCTCAGAACAGTTGTTAGACTCAGTACCCGTGAAACCAGGGTCTGAATCTGCATCTCAACCTCCACTGACTGGATGGACCCAGCAGAAATCTGTCCTCAGGATTTTGAATTTTCCTTCTGTAGTCATAGTCCCCACGCCTAGGGACAGAGGAGCCTGGTGGGCTACAGTCCATGGGATCACAAAAGAGCTGGACATGACTTAGTGACTAAACAACAAGGGAGTAAAGAAAAGCAGAGACACTGCCTTCTTGCCAGGGCGAACAAACAGGTGCTCTGAATCCAGTGGTTCATAACAAAATGCTAGATTTCTCCTTGCTTGGCAGCAGCAGTTGTTCTAGTTAGGATAGAAGTTAGATTCCAAGTGATCAGAACTGGAACAGTGTTTGCCATGTGATGTCAGGCGGTCAAGTGGGCCAGTTAAGTCACAATTCAGTAGGGAAATCTCACAGTTGAAAGCTGGCAAGACAAATAGCTAATATATAACCCAAAGGCCAGAAATTAGTATTTCAAAACAAAGACTTGAGATTCAGACAAACTGTGGTTCAGTTTGTTACACAGGAAGGTAGAGAGCAAAGAAGGGTGTCGAAGGGCACTGTTGTAAAGAACATTAGAGTGTTTTTAAGTGAAAAAGAAAGTGAAAGTGAAGTCGCTCAGTCGTGTCCAACTCTTTGTGACCCCATGGACTGTAGCCTAACAGGCTCCTTCGTCCATGGGATTTTCCAGGCAGGAATGCTGGAGTGGGTTGCCATTTCCTTTTCCAGGAGATCTTCCCGACCCAGGGATTGAACCCGGGTCTCCCTCATTGTAGGCAGATGCTTTACCATCTGAGCTAAAGGACATACAGGCAGGTTTGTCAGGTTTACAGCAAAGTTTGCATACTTCTTGCTCCTGCCCATCTTTCACATGAGTTGGAACAGTTTCAGGCCCGGCGGTATGCATCAGTGAGCTGCACTTTAGAAAAGCTCCTACCTCAGAGCTGTGATATTACCTTGGCTCCATCTGAATATTTTTGTCTACTTTTACCTATATTTGATCACAGACCGGCTGAAATCTCAAGTCCCTTCTTTCAGATGTTCTGTCTAAAAGCTTTGCAGATAAGTCTCAAGATCCCAATCAACTCTCACTTAAAGCTTTGCAGACCTAATTGCAGGTTGACTGGCAAACAAGATATGATACAACAA
This sequence comes from Cephalophus harveyi, assembly GCA_006410635.1. Lineage (NCBI taxonomy): Eukaryota > Metazoa > Chordata > Mammalia > Artiodactyla > Bovidae > Cephalophus > Cephalophus harveyi. The sequence goes on from SJYT01021146.1 coordinate 65,080, forward strand.
AAATCTGAAAGCCTTTTCAAGGTCTTCAAAGCTTAGATCATCAGTCTCAACTTATTATAGCTTCTCCTGCTTACCTCCTTCCAGCTTCACTAGTCTTTTTGTACCCTGATCATTCCAAGCTCCCCTTGCACTCCAAGACCCAGGCCCTGCCTCAAGTCCTGTACTTTATAAGGTTACATCTACCTTTCCTTCTTTCATGTCCTTCCCTGTAGGGTGAGGTCAAAAGACAAGGGACATGCCACTGAGACCCAGTACCTCCCACCTTTTTAGATCACACTTGGAATTCCTAGGACCACAGAAGCCTCTAACCAAACAGCCTCCAACCTGCCCCTAGAACCTGCAAGGAGGTTTTCCTTACCTCCATCCTCCTGAGAGAACCACCCCCACCTCTAGATTCTCTGTTATGTAGCATATCGTGGAATATAGTGACACAATGTAGTTATTAAACAAAGAAATCAAATTATTCAACATATTTGGTTAGAAATATGAAGAGTTAAATTAAAAGCAGTGCCTTCAGCTGTGCCCTGCCTGAATGTCAATTCACTAAAACTTCATTAAACCAGAAAGTCAGGGAAACTCAGAGCTCAAGTTACTCCCAAGACAACTTTAGTTCCTGTCTCTTTTGATGAAAATCCAGGAACTTGCTCCTAGTCTTTCAATATATGCAGTGCTTCAAGGTTTGAGGATTAAACCCAGCATTTCACAAGTCCATTGCCAAATTAATGCTACGACACAAACATTATCATTGACAGTAAAGACTGTCTTTTTAAAATATTTTCCAAGTCAGAATGTCAATCATATTTGGACTGTGGTGGAGAGATTAGATGGAGAAGGCAATGGCACCCCATTCTTGCCTGGAAAACCCCATGGACGGAGGAGCCTGGTAGGCTACAGTCCATGGGGTCGCTAGGAGTCGTAAATGACTGAGCAGCTTCACTTTCACTTTTCACTTTCATGCATTGGAGAAGGAAATGGCAACCCACTCCAGTGTTCTTGCCTGGAGAATCCCAGGGACGGGAGAGCCTGGTGGGCTGCCGTCTACTGGGTCGCACAGAGTCGGATACGACTGAAGTGACTTAGCAGCAGCAGCAGCAGAGATTAGACTATTTAGTACTTGCAATCTTAAAATAATTGCTCATGGACACCGGCTTGCTGATACAAACTAAATGATAAATGTAAATTAAAATGACCAGATGCTATATGGCTATTCAGAAGGTAGGTATAGAGAAGTGCAACTGTCTTTCAAAACTTACCACTGCTTATCTACATATTTATGTTTCTCTTTCTAAGTTCAACCACTTGGAGTGTGTGGAGGTCCATTTTCTTAACTCAGATTTATTAGAAAACAACATGAAGCAAAACTTTCTGCTAATCCTTCATTGAGGATTGAGTCCCAGGGAGGCAAGAATGAAGGGAAAAAGCAAATATGGCAAAGAAGAAGGAAAAGGTAAATAGACTCTTTCTCATATTTACTGAGCTCACTAGACCTTAAAAGAGACTTCACAAGTTGTTTGGTAATGTAGGATATCTCCAGAAAGGCATTTTTGGAATTACTGCATTTTGGAATCTTTGAAGGGCAAGAAATTTATCTTTCAGCTTTTTTTCCTTGTCCGGTTTCCCATAGGGCATTAACTCAGTGCTGTTCCTGCCATGTAAAGACAAAGAGATTTTGATACTTCCTACTGCGGACTGGAAGAAAAGCATTTATTAACCAATACTTGCATGGCAAATGCCAGAGGATAAATTGATATGATTTTGTAAAGATAACCATATCCTGCTCACTAGCCATTACTGGGACTGTCACCAGACTGGATGAATGGGGACCCACCATCATCCAGAACCATGATCCATATGGTTTTGAGAGAACATAGAAGTGAACTGAAAGGGAATATGATGGGTACCACCACCATCCCCACATCCTTCCAGTCCAATAGCAGCACTAATTACTGCAATCTTTCCTCAGGTGAGACATTGTTTCTAATTTACATTCTTGAATGGGAGGGTGGGGATGGTCAGTTTCTGGAACTTCCACTTGGCTGTTCTAAAAATAATAGTCCTTAATCTACATAATGGAGGGAACATATATAAGAGTTCTGATATCTATTCCAGTTGACACCTACTCCATTTATATATTCAAGGACTAGGAAAATAACCACAGACTACAGGGCAGGTCTGCTGACTCAATTGTCCTACTGTTAACTGGACTTGGGGTAATACCCTGCTTATCATCTGGCTATGGTAACTTCTGCTCTAACTAGAAGACCAGGATAGCATTTTGGTTCTCCTAATATCAGTGTCGGGCTTCCCTAGTGGCTCAGATGGTAAGAATCCACCTGCAATGTGAGAGACCTGGGTTCGATCCCTGGGTTGGGAAGATCCCCTGGAGGAGGGCATGGCAACCCATTCCAGGATTCTTGCCTGGAGAATCCTGGTGGACAGAGGAGCCTGGAGGGTTACAGTACATGGGGTTGCAGAGACACAACTGAATGACTAAGCACAGCACAGCACAACATCAATGTCAGTGCCAGCTCAAACCTCATATCTAACAGATTTGAAAAGCCTGAGTAGTTGCCCTTTCCTCTGGAACAGTTACTCTGGTAAATGACCAAAGGTCCCCTTAGGGAAGAATCAGAAAAAACATTTATCATATATATCTATGTTGGCACTGACAGACTCTTCTTCATGGGGACAGGCCTCCCTTTCAGTAAGTGAACTCTAGGTCTATAATCCCATTTAGTTCTAGAAACTGGGTGATTTTTTCTCTGTAGCACTGATGTCAGCTTTCCAGCTCTCAATTTTCTATTACACAAATCAAACAATGCCCAGGTCAGCTCTCCATCTATCTTACCCCTAAAATTACCATAGATCCATGTAAGCCTAGTCACTCTGATTTCTACTCTGACTTTGATGCCACTGTGACTCTGAGCATTAAGTCCTGCCACTGGTCTCTGTCATTCTGAAATCCCACCAGCCTCATTAATATCAGGCAGCCTAACTTCTACGCCACATATACAGTCATAGCCAGCAGAGAAGAGGCACCACCAAGCTTCCTAAAGAAACTGAAGTACCTAGCACTAGTATATTTCTTATTGCTGTAGAGATGGGAGTGAGCTCTGGACCCTTCCAGGGGATAAAATCAGTGATAAGCTCTCCAGTTCAGTTCAGTTCAGTCGCTCAGTCGTGTCCAACTCTTTGTGACCCCATGAATCGCAGCACGCCAGGCCTCCCTGTCCATCACCAACCCCCGGAGTTCACTCAGACTCACGCCCATTTAGTCAGGGATGCCATCCAGCCATCTCATCCTCGGTCGTCCCCTTCTCCTGCCCCCAATCCCTCCCAGCATCAGAGTCTTTTCCAATGAGTCAACTCTTCGCGTGAGGTGGCCAAAGTACTGGAGTTTCAGCTTTAGCATCATTCCTTCCAAAGAAATCCCAGGGCTGATCTCCTTCAGAATGAACTGGTTGGATCTCCTTGCAGTCCAAGGGACTTTCAAGAGTCTTCTCCAACACCACAGTTCAAAAGCATCAATTCTTCGGCGCTCAGCCTTCTTCACAGTCCAACTCTCGCATCCATACATGACCACAGGAAAAACCATAGCCTTGACTAGATGGACCTTAGTCGGCAAAGTAATGTCTCTGCTTTTGAATATGCTATCTAGGTTGGTCATAACTTTCCGTTCAAGGAGTAAGCATCTTTTAATTTCATGGCTGCAATCACCATCTGCAGTGATCATAAGGCAGTTCTATTTCCAGTTTTTTAAGGAATCTCCACACTGTTCTCCATAGTGGCTGTACTAGTTTGCATTCCCACCAACAGTGTAAGAGGGTTCCCTTTTCTCCACACCCTCTCCAGCATTTATTGCTTGTAGACTTTTGGATCGCAGCCATTCTAACTGGTGTGAAATGGTACCTCATTGTGGTTTTTATTTGTATTTCTCTGATAATGAGTGATGTTGAGCATCTTTTCATGTGTTTGTTAGCCATCTGTATGTCTTCTTTGAAGAAACGTCTGTTTAGTTCTTTGGCCCATTTTTTGATTGGGTCATTTATTTTTCTGGAATTGAGCTGCAGGAGTTGTTTGTATATTTTTGAGATTGATTCTTTGTGGGTTGCTTCATTTTCTATTATTTTCTCCCATTCTCAAGGCTGTCTTTTCACCTTGCTTATAGTTTCCTTTGTTGTGCAGGAGCTTTTAAGTTTAATTAGGTCCCATTTGCTTATTTTTGCTTTTATTTCCAATATTCTGGGAGGTGGGTCATAGAGGATCCTGCTGTGATTTATGTTGGAGAGTATTTTGCCTATGTTCCCCTCTAGGAGTTTTATAGTTTCTGGTCTTACGTTTAGATCTTTAATCCATTTTGAGTTTATTTTTGTGTATGGTGTTAGAAAGTGTTCTAGTTTCATTCTTTTACAAGTGGTTGACCACTTTCCCAGCACCACTTGTTAAAGAGATTGTCTTTAATCCATTGTATATTCTTGCCTCCTTTGTCAAAGATAAGGTGTCCATAGGTGCATGGATTTATGTCTGGGCTTTCTATTTTGTTCCATTGATCTATATTTCTGTCTTTGCCAGTACCATACTGTCTTAATGATTGTGGCTTTGTAGTACAGCCTGAAGTCAGGCAGGTTGATTCCTCCAGTTCCATTTGTAAATCCATTCTACCATTCCTTATCTGGAGCTGCCAATGAGGTGTAGTAGAGGCGGTCTTTGAGGAGAACAGTATTATCTTGTTAGGCACAATTAGGTAATATCACTGCACAGTCTCTAGGAAAGGAAAGAGGAGGCTGCTTTCCTTTGGCAAAGAAAGCAGGTAGATTCCACTGGCCCAAAAACATTCCAGGAAATTTTTTTAGTTCTTTCTTAGGTATATCCACTCAAATATCTTCATTACAGACAGGTCTTCCTGCCCTCTTTTCCACCCGGGTCCAGAGATTTTCATATAGCATATTCATGGATGCTACAAATTTAATTTCCTTTACCTCTCTACTGTCTTTATAATTATAATCTGTATCTGATTTTCAACTCATTCATGAGACTCTGGTCTGACGAAAACTGTGGAAACCAAAAGTCTCCTAGGAAATTCAATCGTTTCTCGACGGGACTCAGATAGTAAAAGAAAATTATTCTGAACGTGACGGTGGTTTTCGTCGGTGGGGTGTATTGTTTAGAGTATTAATGGTAAATGGTGTAATACTAGAGTGTCACGGAACGGAAGACGGAACGTAGAGGAAGGTTGATTAGTCCCCACTTTAAAGTAATTAACACTGGAGTGACGGTCCCCAATGATAATGGGGGTGATGGTGACTCGTCACCCCAGAGATAACGGAAATCAGTTCATCCGTTAAGTTGAGGTTTTAAGGTAGGACTCTCAAACGAAAACCCCTGATTAGGACCTTAGACAACCCCGTAGGGTCCACCGTGATCATCATTTCTTGGGTGGACGGTTGTGTCCCACTGTATTCTCTGTGTCTAAACTAGAGACCCAGCCCTTCTAGGAAACCTCTTCCCGTACCGTTGATGAGGTCATAAGAACGGACCTCTTAGGGTCTGTCTTAGAGACAGGAGAGAGGGTCCTGTCTCGTCGGACCGTCTGGCACAAGGTATCCCAGTGTTGCTCAATCTGAGCTGACTTCGTTGAGCCGTGTGTGTGTGTGTGTGTGTGTGTGTGCGACCTTAGACAAAAGAATCGGAGTCAAGGTTGACTCAGAGTCGAAAACACGGTAACAAAATAACCCTCACGTTAAGATGTCCTTTTTTTTTTTTTTCTCCTTTTTTCTCTTCAGTCGGTCCCTTCCTCTCCTCCATTTATGTTTCATCTCGTAATTATTCAACTGGTATCGAGGTATTCCGTATGTTACTTAACAGATCAGTAGTACCCTGGAGAGATCTTTTCGGTATTTTCGGTATCACAGAACTTTATGAACAATCCCTTTTCTTTCCACCCGTTAAATAGATGACTAACAAAGCACAAAGGATGAGAGAAGTCTGTTCAAACGGAGTATATCGTACTTACGGGGAAGAAGGTGTAAGGGAAACTTGTAGATGACCAAGGTCTAGCTAGTTTGTCCAGTATCTCAATGACAGTATTCGTCGCTTCTTGGAACCTTGTATTACTTGGATACTTCTGTCTATATATTAGATCCAGAACGTATCGGTATCGTGTTCATCCCTCTTTACAGTATAGTGTTGAAACTCGGTAAGTTTCAATAACAATTTTGAGAGTTTCTCTTTGTTTCAACCTATACTCAATTTCCGTCATTTTTGTCTAAATAAGTCATGGATGACGATATCAATTCTCTCAGGTTACATTTGGTTCGAGTTGAAACTAGGTACATCTCCACTGACCCGTAAAATTTCCCTCTTTCTACTTCACCTCTCTCCCTCGTTCATTCGTCTTCGAGTTGTCAGTCCGTTCTCCTTTTAACATAAATTTTTTACCCATCACTCCAACCAGATACCCTAGTGTTTTTCAGTCTGTGATGCCTTCGTTGAATCGTGCGTGTTTGTGCACATGTAAATCGGGGTATGAAGAGATTCTTCGGACCTCCGAAATTGTCAAGGACAGACTGAATGTCTACCTTTGGAGTCGGTGGAATTTTATTCTGAGGATGAAATCGGAAGATCTCGGTGTACATCAGAGAAGTCAAAAGTTGAGACAGGTCCGGAGATCCGTAAGAGAAGACTGTAGGTGACAGAGGTCGTCCGGTCGGGACTGAGTGGTCCGATCGAGTCACAGGGTCTCGGGATCAACCCTTTTTTTCAAGTCTTTAGGGTCATTCTTTTAATAGAAGGAAACGTTAACTCATGGTAGAGGAGTTGGGACTTTTTTTTGTCGTTCTTTTTGACATTTTGTAGAGGAGTTGAGGACTGAGAAGAGACTTTCTGTGACGTTGATTCTAAATTCGAAGATTTGGAGGTTTCCATATTCTATTGAGACTAAAGAATAACAAGTTTCTCTTTAACCGTAAAACAACGACAACAACGACGACGGCAAACGCCCCTATAGTCCGTAATGACGGATAAATAATATTTAAGTATAAAATCAGAGTGACTGAAGTAAATTGACCTACGACCAAATAAATTTCAGTCAAATTACCGTTTCGTTGAATACATTTTTGACTCTCCGACGGGGAGACTTTAACAAATTATGTCTATATCTCGGTCGTTAGTCTCAATGGAGACTTAGGATTAAGTTGAGACACTTTTTGGATGGACAACACCGAAGTCTCCGAGATGAGGGATGACGTTTCTACATAAACCTGAAAAGTTTTTAGATCTAAGTTTATAATTTTTATTTAGATAATATTCAGTTCAGTTCAGTTGCTCAGTCGTGTCCGACTCTTTGCGACCCCATGAATCGCAGCACACCAGGCCTCCCTGTCCATCACCAACTCCTGGAGTTCACTCAGAAGTTCAACGTCCATCGAGTCAGTGATGCCATCCAGCCATCTCATCCTCTGTCGTCCCCTTCTCCTCCTGGCCCTAATCCCTCCCAGCATCAGAGTCTTTTCCAATAGTCAACTCTTCGCATGAGGTGGCCAAAGTACTGGAGTTTATTAGATTGTCAAAAATCTCTATCATAGAAAACCTGGACCAAGAGAATTCTTTTCCAAAGAGTTATTTCTCTAGTAATAATCTATTGGATCAAGGAGGGTGAATAATCTAGATAGGTTATTTCTTATTTCAATCAAATTTTGTTAGAAGACTGTGGGCAAATGAGAAATTTTGCCCATTTGCTCATATTTAAGTCATCCTTGAGTTAAATATTTGGACTAATTGCCCACCTAAGAAATGGTTGGTTGGTATTTTATACATACACACATACACACACACACACATACACACATATATATATTTGACATCTTCTTCAACAATGGACATTTGTGTTGTTTCTATGTATTGGCCACTGTAAACAGCATTGCTGTGTCTTTTCAAATTAGAAGTTTTGTCTTTTTGTATATATACTCGGGAATGGGATTGCTTGATCATATGACAGTTCTATTTTTAGTTTTTTAAGGCGCTTACTATACTATTCTCCAGAGTGGCTGTACCAATTTACATTCCTACCAACAGTGTAGATAGATTCCCTTTTCTCCACACCCTCTATGACATTTATTATTTGTAAACTTTTTGATGACAGCCATTCTGATAGGCGTGAGGTGATAGCTCATTGTGGTTTTGATTTGCATTTCTCTAATAATTAGAGGTACTGAGAATCTTTTTATGTTCCCATTGATAACCTGTATGTCTTCTTTGGAAAAAATGTCTGTTTAGGTCTTCTGCCCATTTTTTGATCAGGTTGTTTGTTTTGGAACTCTGCATTCAGAAGCCTGTATCTTTCCTTTTCTCCTTTGCTTTTCACCTCTCTTCTCTTCACAGCTACTTGTAAGGCCTCCCCAGACAGCCATTTTGCTTTTTTCCATTTCTTTTCCATGGGGATGGTCTTGATCCCTGTCTCCTGCACAAGTCACGAACCTCATTCCATAGTTCATCAGGCACTCTATCTATCAGATCTAGGCCCTTAAATCTATTCCTCACTTCCACTGTATAATCATAGGGGATTTGATTTAGGTCATACCTGAATGGTCTAGCGGTCTTCCCTACTTTCTTCAATTTAAGTCTGAATTTGGTAATAAGGAGTTCATAATCTGAGCCACAGTCAGCTCCTGGTCTTGTTTTTGTTGACTGTATAGAGCTTCTCCATCTTTGGCTGCATAGAATATAATCAATCTGATTTCGGTGTTGACCATCTGGTGATGTCCATGTGTAGAGTCTTCTCTTGTGTTGTTGGAAGAGGGTGTTTGCTATGACCAGTGCATTTTCTTGGCAAAACTCTACTAGTCTTTGCCCTGCTTCATTCTGTATTCCAAGGCCAAATTTGCTTGTTACTCCAGGTGTTTCTTGACTTCCTACTTTTGCATTCCAGTCCCCATTCTCCATCTTTGGCTGCATAGAATATAATCAATCTGATTTCGGTGTTGACCATCTGGTGATGTCCATGTGTAGAGTCTTCTCTTGTGTTGTTGGAAGAGGGTGTTTGCTATGACCAGTGCATTTTCTTGGCAAAACTCTATTAGTCTTTGCCCTGCTTCATTCTGCATTCCAAGGCCAAATGTGCCTGTTACTCCAGGTGTTTCTTGACTTCCTACTTTTGCATTCCAGTCCCCTATAATGAAAAGGACATCTTTTTTTGGGTGTTAGTTCTAAAAGCTCTTGTAGGTTTTCATAAAACCGTTCAACTTCAGCTTCTTCAGCATTACTGGTTGGGGCATAGACTTGGATAACTGTGATATTGAATGGTTTGCCTTGGAAACGAACAGAGATCATCCTGTTGTTTTTGAGATTGCATCCAAGGACTGCATTTTGGACTCTTTTGTTGACCATGATGGCTACTCACTTATACTAAAATATACTGTATTTGAATTTTATTTGGTGACCCTAAATGTGTGTGTGTTAGTAGCTCAGTTGTGTCCAACTCTTTGAGACCCCATAGACTGTAGCCCACCAGGATCCTCTGTCCATGGGATTCTCCAGGCAAGAATACTGGAGTGTGTTGCCATTTCCTTCTCCAGGGGATTTTCCTGACCTAGGGATCATTCCAGATCTCCTGATTTGCAGGCAAATTCTTTACCGTCTGAGCCACCAGAGAAGCCTGGTGACCCTAAATAGTGGTCACTTATTTATTTGTTTTTAGGCTTCCCAAGTGGCTCAGTGGTAAAGAATCCACCTGCAATGCAGGAGACGTGAGTTCAATCCCTGAATCAGGAAGATTTGCTGTAGGAGGGCATGGCACTCCAGTATTTTTGCCTGGAGCATCCCATGGACAGAGGAGCCTGGCAGACTACAGTCCACAGGGTTGTGAAGAATCGGACGCAACTGAAGCAACTGAGCATGCACATTTCTTTATTTTTGGTTGCACTGGGTGTTAGTTGAGACATGTGGGATCTTTCATTGCAGTGCACAGGCTCAGCTACCCCGCAGCACGTGGGATCCTAGTTCCCAGATTAGGAGCTGAACATCCGCCTCCCAAATTGGAAGGTGGACTATCAACCACTGGGCCACCAGGGCAGTCCCAAATGGCCACTTATGAAGCAAGACTTGAGTGTGGTCTCAAAGGAGGCTTCCGTGTGTAAATATCTTCTCCCAGTTTCTGCTCTAGTGACTGAAATGGCACTCTTAAACCATTTCTATGAGTTAAGGAAAAATATCTAAGATGTCTTGGTTTTAATGTAAATATATCACATATTATCACATTATTTTATCTCAGTTTGCCAGAGACTCATGTTGAGTTTCTCTAGTCCATAGCCTCCTGTAGCTACAAAGAAAGTCACTGTGACCTGTAGGCTTAGCTCTGTCCATTAGTTAACCAGTCTCCATGGAAACAATTTGTTTGAAGGCTTAGAATGACTGGCAGTGGGTTCTGGAATTATTTTTGTGGTCATGGTCTCTACTTTTGGGGTGCCTTGGCTTCTACTAGCAGTTTTTGCCCCAGAAACTGCAATCACCCACTCACTTAGCACACATCTGTCGAGCTCTCTCTGCCTGGCATTGTGCTGAATATTATGAATAAAAGGATTAGTGAGTAACGGTTCTAATCGCTAATGAGTTACAGTCAGAAACATCAACAAGAGATAGCTCTGCTCGCCTGTAAAGGCTACAATAGAAGTTGACATGGGAGTGTGTGAAATGAACCTCCAGACCAGATTGGGGGTATGAGGTAAGACTTTGGGAGAGAGTGATGTCTTAATAGAGTTCAAGCGATAATTAGGAATTGGCTAGGTGAGCAAAATGGAAACAGGAGGGAAGGGGTTTCTAAGCAGGGATCAGCACACACAGGACAGCAAAAAGCAGAGAACCCCATGTGTTCAGAGAGTTATATATAATGGTTTATGCTGAGAGCTAGGGTGTGTATTAGGTTTGGGGTACAGAGTGTTCAGGGGTCACTCTGGACTAGGAAGAAGTAGTCATGAGAATGTCTCTGTTGTGCTGCGAATTCACCAGGATTACCATGTTAAATTCAATGACTGGGCTTCCTCTGTCTCAGTTTTCCCTTCAGGATTCTCGGCAGTTTTCATGGGGAGTAGAGTGCTGATGGAAAAGACCCTGATGCTGGGAAAGACTGAAGGCAGGGGGAGAAGGGGACAACAGAGGATGAGATGATTGGATGGCATCACCGACTCAGTGGACATGAGTTTGAGCAGACTCCAGGAGATGGCGAAGGACAGGGAAGCCTGGCGTGGTGCAGTCCATGGGGTTGCAAAAGAATCAGACACGACTGAGCGACTGAACAGCAGCAAAAGGGTGCTGTCATGTCATCCCGCTTGGCTCTTTCTGGTCCCTTCCGGGTCATGATGGCAGTGGTGGTGATGCTGTGTTTGTGTACAGGGGGAGAGGGATAGGAGTAAGCGAGGACCTTTTCCTGAATTACTGGATTGCGTCCTCATGCCAACACAGCACCATAGCGTCCCACATACCATTCATATGTTTTCACTGGTTTGCTGCTGCCAGTTCAACTACGATGTTCAGTTACTGGATTGAAACACCTTTGAAACTGTTGATGAAATTACTGATACTAAAATTGATCACCCACTTTGGGAGCTAGAGAGGGGACAGAAGAACAGTTTTTAAGGAACCAGTCTGTAGTCAGTTTCCTTGACCCAGTACCGTGCAGATCAAGTATCCTGTGAAGTCTTGGCCTTTGGCATCTTGTCATATGTCAAAGCCGAGTGTCCGGAGCAGCCAAGTGAGAAGCAGTGGGTTAGGGCTGGGGCATTGCTTACTAGAGGGCTGTTGCAGGACCCAGAGGAGGACAGTGGTTTTTGTTTTTTTCCCTTATTTATTTCAACTGGAGGATTATTACTATACAATATTGTGATGATTTTTGCCACTCATCAGTATGAATCGGTCATAGGTATATATGTATCCCCTCCATCCTGAAAGCCCCTCCCACCTCCCGCCGCATCCCATCATCCCCCAGGTTGCCACAGAGCACCAGCTTTGACAGTGGATTTTTGTTAGGTTCTCTGTGATGCTCTGACAGTCTCTTTCTCTGATCTCCCTGCTGAGGTTCTGGATAGTCTGTCTACATTGGTATCACAGTCAGCTATTAGCTTCTGTTAATTGCTAGCTGATTTCTCTGTTACTTTTGACAGTGCCCTGGGCACAACTGGCTCCGTGGTCTAATCCAGCTGAAGCCCGGCCTCTTTGCCTGGGGACTCGTCCAGGCCTTCTCTGGTCCCAAGAGGGCTCTCTCAGCCTTTTCTCCCGGACTCCCTGTTAGCCAGTCTCGTGTCTTACCTGTGGCTCTCAAGGAGGTGCCAGCCTCTTAATGGCTCGCCACTAAGATTTCCGTGGTTTTCGATAACGCCCCCACGCTTGGATTCACCTCTCTGTTGCAGATAAAGTCAGTCCCCTGAGAGAGAGGAAAGAGCTCAGTGTGCTAAGACCTGCTTCTCACTGGGAGAATGGGGTTGGGGCTGCGGCCCCTTCCCTTGGGGGACAGTCCCGTTCTGCGAGCGGGCACTGGGGACGTGCGGCGGCCCCTGGGATTCTCGCTGGCTGCTGCTGGACACTGCGGATGCCCCGTTATGAGAGCCGGGAGGCGAGGTGATCCGGGCCAGGGTTCTCCGCCTGCTGTGCCTGTGGGGAGCTTCTGCCCTGCGGGGGTGCTGGTGGAGAAAGAGCCTCCGCGCTCTGTGCCGCTACTCCTCGGAGCAGAGGCCCCGCAGAGCAGACGGGGACAGCGGACGGGTGGGCAGCGCTGACGGACCCCCCTTTCCAGGGGGAAGCGAGCCTGGTAGTGGGGCCAAAGGAACCCTGTCCTCGTGGCCGCATCTGCTCGGAGGAGGGCTTCCCTCACCCCGAGCTGTTCTTACGAAGAGTTATTGGATTTTCTTGAATAAATGTTTCTCCACTTGCAATATGCCCTTAGGAAAATTTCCACAGACCTTAAATTGTTGTTTTTAAATACAATTTTCTCCAGTTACAACTGTTTTGCTGGGGATAAGGTCCACAGAGATTCTCCTATGAACATTCAGAAGTGTTTCTGTTTTAGATCATTTTAAAAAGTGACATGGATTCTGTCTTGAGGAACACCATAATTTATTCAAACGCTCTGTTTTCAGCATTTTAATTACAACATTTATAAAAATAATGCAGTGGTCAGCAGTGTAACCTGATCTTTGCATAAATCTGGAATTATTTTCTTAGATTTAGTTCCTCCAACTTTTGTAGATGATTCTAAGCTAGCACCTGGCTTGATTCTTCCTGATGGTCCATATGGGCTTGCTGGTAAATACCACTTTTTTTAAATTCTGTTTTTGCAATATTAATTTTATATAACAGCAGAAAGAAGACCTCTTGGCTCCTCCTGTTTCAAAGACCCCAGTTCCTTCTGTATGATTCATTTCATTCTGTTCTTTTTGTAAAAACCTGTATCAGTCTTCAGCTCATTTGAGCAGCAAAGGTGAATTTTGAAGTCAGTAAGTGATTAGACTTTCCTGGTTCTGATAACTAATTCCTTCCAATTCTAGAATTTCTCTTTGATATCTTTTTTTTTTTTTTTTCCTCACCTGTTCCTCCAGTCAGGTAGTACCCAAACACCCTAAATAAAAAAACTTAAAACATACTATTTCCATCAGAAGTAAGAACTGTTTTTTTTTTTTTTTTCCCCAAAGGTTTGGGAGGTCAAGTGAGGACTCCTAAAAGTAAACTTTTCTATTTTAAAATTTGCTGTAGAACATTCTTGGTGCTAATCATATTTTTAAATTCTTCTCTTTTATCATTAGATATTCATTACCACTAGAAGTGGGTCACAGAGAGTTGGACTGTGAAGAAAGCTGAGCGCCGAAGAATTGATGCTTTTGAACTGTGGTGTTGGAGAAGACTCTTGAGTCCCTTGGACTGCAAGGAGATCCAACCAGTCCATCCTAAAGGAGATCAGTCCTGGGTGTTCATTGGAAGGACTGATGCTGAAGCTGAAACTACAATACTTTAGCCACCTCATGCGAAGAGTTGACTCATTGGAAAAGACCCTGATGCTGGAAGGGATTGAGGGCAAGAGGAGAAGGGGATGACAGAGGATGAGATGGCTGGATGGCATCACCGACTCGATGGACATGAATTTGGGTGAACTCCGGGAGTTGGTGATGGACAGAGAGGCCTGGTGTGCTGTGATTCATGGGACTGTAAAGAGTCAGACACGACTGAGCGACTGAACTGAACTGAACCACTAGAAGTGGGTCACAATAATAAAGAAACAATAGGATTGTATGTTATTATGTAAAGGCATTTTGGAGTGAGGTATGCTTGTATCCTAGTTATATAAATAGCTGGACTAAATTGACAAAGCCAAGTCCTTGTCTTGTTTAAACATTCAGGAAAAAATATGTATTCAGCTATAACCCTTGTCCCTATTGTTTACTCTTAGACTGCTTTAATGAGTTGTATTCTCCTTTGATTTCTAAAGTTTTGAGAAAATAATAAGATAGCAGTAGTCTTCATAAAACCCCTTTTGTTTGTTGGTGCGCAAGTGCCTGCTCAGTCAGTCATGTCTGATTCTTGCAACCCCATGGACTGTAGCCTGCCAGGATCCTCTGTCCGTGGGATATCCCAGGCAAGAAAACTGGAGTGGGTTGCCATTTCCTCTTCCTGGGGGTCTTCTCGACCTAGGGATCAAACCTGCGTCTCAGCTTTGGAGGCTGATTCTTTACCACTGAGCCACCTGGGAAATCCCCTGTATGTTGGTTCCCTGTTCAAAAGCCTTCAGTGTCTCAGGGGGTCATGACTTGTTCTGTCCTGTTACACTGCAGATACTGTTCTACGTTGATTGCTTCCAATTCCTTTGCAAACACTCTCTTCTCGAGCTAGTGTGGTCCATTCATTTTCCCTGGGGACGTAAAGTCTTGTCTCACCTCCTCTTCCTGCTTTGCCACCTCCCCCACCTGGAACATCTCCCTCATCTATATCTGTCTTTACTCCTAATTGTCTTTCAAGGTATAACATAATAACGTGGGGGGCGGAGAGCTAAGCTTTACAGACACAAATATGTTTAAAATGGGGTAGAACTAAATCAATGATACCGAGGAGAGGTAAGCAATAGATAGCAATAAATACATAGAAAATCTGATATCTGGAAAAGCAGCTTTCAAATTAAATGGAGAAGATTGGTTTATTTACATGGCTACTCATTTGGAAAAAGAGGAAAGTTCTAGTTTTACCTCACCCTCGTGCTAGCAAGGAACCTCGATGTCAGGACTCCTGTTTCCGTGAGAAGATTTATTTCTGTAGAGTAAACCCTCCTGGCCTCTCTTGGTTGGACTTGCTCGCTCCTCCCTGCGGGAGAAGGTGTGACTTGCCTGACTGAGGAGCTTGGGCAGGAACCACGCAGGCGTCACCTCAGCTCCCGCTCCTCTCATTTGGGGAATGCTCTGTGCGTGGCCTGTGCACCTCTGTTTTCACTTGTTACCACTAGGGAGGCTTGTATGCATGTGTGCTAAGTCACTCCAATCATGTCCACTCAAGAGTCCTAGAGTGGGTTGCCATTTCTTCCTCCAGGGGATCTTCCCCAGCCAGGGATCGAACCGTGAATTTTAAGTCCCCTGCATTGCCAGGCGGGTTCTTTACCACTAGCAGCCACCTGGGATGCACTAGGGAAGCCTGCAGGTGTCCAAATCTGCCAGAGCTGAGTGCTAAATTTACGTAAGGGGATGTCAGGTGGCAAGAGCCCAAATGGCATTTTGTAATTTAATCTCTGCAATAAAGCTGTATTAAAAACGTATGCTTCTCTCTAATAACAGCAACCAGTTATCAGTTGGCTTTGAACTTGGAGTAGGAAAGGAATATGATTATCAGCTTAAAATCTCAGTATCTAAACCCTAAAAGCCATGAAAAACAAACAAGCAAACAAAAAAAACACCTGCTGTCCATCAAGGCTCAACACTTGCCTCATCCTGGAAGGTCGTGGTGAAACGGTTCGCTTTCCATCTGTTGACGCTCTCTGTTGATGTCCGCCACTTGGCACTTGTTTATTGCTGTGTGTTTTTAGAGCTTTAGTTGTGTTCAGTAGTCTTCACTAGGAAGACAGTGTTGTTGACATCTTTGAACACCTGAAGTGCTTTCCAATGAGTAGATGCTCAATAGATGTTGAGTGATACCAGTTGTACTGAATAGCTTTTTTACGATCGCTTCAAACTAGTTCCTGATAACACTGACTTCTCTTAATAATGCTATTGAATTTGTTTTGCACTTTAGGATTTTCAAACTGCATTTCAAATAGACCTGGGCTTACTTTATTTAATCTTTAAAGAATCCTATGAGATGGGCAGAACAAATCTTATTTCCATGTCTTAGATATGACAAAAAGATCTCAGAGAGGTGAGTTATTTTCTCAGGGTTGCAGTGCTTATAAATTACAAAATCAAGTGCTTCTAATTCCTAGGAGACAGAGCTTTCATCCTGCTACAACCGTCTGTTGTATGATGGTGAAAACCTCAGGTGACTTTCCAGAAATGTAAAGAATCCCCAGGCATTAGAAAAATACATGACATTTCCAAGCCCCAGTTGAAATTTGATGTGAAATTCCATCTGACATGTTTGTAGCAGCTTTAATTATTTAATCAATTCGATCACAGAACATTTAAAGTAGCCACAAAAATCATGGGGCATAACCCAGTTCATCCATAAGTCAAGACATATTGCACCTCAATTTTCACTCTTCCATTCTGTTTTGTGAACTAATTGGCAACACTTGATGAAAATTTAAGATGGAGACAGAAGATAGGAGGTGGGGCAATTCCATCTTCACAAGGAAATTAATTTACGCACACACACAAATACACACGGATATTCATAGGTTCTGATCATGCCAAGAAAGGAGCCCCAGCAGTGTGGTTAGCTGCAATTATGGCTAAGTGTCATAAAGCAATTTTGGCATATCGTGGTGCCCACAGGAATCACAGCGATCTCTCAGCTCTTGGTCTTCCAAGCACGTTTCAGTCTCATACAAATTCATCCTTGCAAGCTTCCTTTTTTTTTTTTTGGTTTGTTTGTCAGAAAAGTAATTTGACTATACCCTGCTTCTCGTTTTGTGATGTGGGGATGTCGTGAAAGCAGCTATCTTGCAAGCTGGACTAGAACAGAGTGTGTCAGTATGATTTATAGGAATGGCTGTGATTCTGCTTCGATGAACAGACGACTCCGTATATGACAGTGTATATGCACAAATGCCTTTTTACACGAATGGTTTTGCTTGAAGTTCCTGAGATTATTTTAAATGCTTCCATAATTACATGGTTATTATTGAAGGTTTGAATAAAAGCAATCTTTGATTACTTTGTGCCTTCTTTTTGGCGGAGGCTGACATGAATTTTTCTGGCTTGACAATTGCAGGAAATAAATATATAAGTACAAGAAAACCTCTCTGAGTTCAGACTAGACTACAGATCTGGCTGAAAAGAGTCTAGTGACTAAACGTGATTTGGAGAGTACTGGGTACACTAAGAAATCTCAGAATTGGTGATAAGTCCTCATAGTTTATTTTTCATTGGGCAAGATTGAGAGAAAAAAAACTTTATTATAAAATGTTCACTTCAACTCTTCAGTGGATATAGACTAGGAAGAGGGCACTGTGCTGACATCTAGTAATTATTTAATTTTGAAGCTAATATAGTTTCAAATAGAAAACGGTACATGTTTAAGAAATTTTCACTGCTGTTTCTTTATTTCCAAAAAAAAAAAAAAATGTCACTCAGCTTGACATTTGTATATTGTTTTAAAGCACGAAGATTAGAGTTGTGTTATATATTTATGGAGAAGAACACCTGTGTTTCTCCCTCTTCAAAATAAAAGCTTATTATAAATAATACATGTTCTTTGTAAATGAAGAAACTCAGACTATAAAAAATACAAATATATATAGAAGCTAAATAGTATGTGACAGCGATTGCTAATATTTTGGTAAATATGCATATAACTACGCAGTCACAACCCATGTATAATAACTGAAAGTAGATCAAACAATATGTAATCTTTTTTTCATTCATTAATGTATTGTGGTCATTATTCTATATCATTAAATATAGATTTGCATTATCATAATTAATAGTTGCAAAGTGTTTCAGTGTATAAATAGTTAATACCATTAACTAGACTAATTAATACCATTTCATCTTACAGTCTAAAATATGATTTTAATTGTCTTAATAATTATTTATTAATTTAGCTCATATTTTTTGGATTAACTACTGTGTGCTACTCACTGTAGTAGATGCTAGGAACACAGCAGTGGATAAGACAAACTTTATTTCTCTCCTTGTGGAATTTGAATTTTATTGAGAATTTACATATAATTAAAACAGAGTAATATGTTTTGCAAATTAAAAAGCCATAATGGTGAGAAAAAAATAATTAAGATCCTGCTGCTGCTGCTGCTAAGTTGCTTCAGTTGTGTCCGACTCTGTGCGACCCCATAGATGGCAGCTCACCAGGCTCGTGATAATAATTCAAAGTTCTGCTTTATAGAGGAAGGTTAGGAAAGGGTTCTGAAAATTTGACATTAAACCTAAAAAAGTGGTCTCAGTGATAAGAATCTACCTGCCAATGCAGAAGATGCGGGTTTGATCTCTGGTTCAGGAAGATCCCCTGGAGTAGGAGATGGCAACCCACTCCAGTATTCTTGCCTGAGAAATCCCATGAAGAGAGGAGCCTGGCAGGCTACATACAGTCCACGGGGGAAAGAGTCAGATATAACTTAGCAACTAAACAGCAACAGCTGAAACAGAAAGATGAGGATCACTCAGCCATTGGAGCAAAGAAGAGGCTATACAAGACCATGAGGCAGCACTTCAGTCCTGGGAATGGAGGGCCTGTGGTTCTTCTCCTTCAGTGCTCTTAAAAAAAAAAAAATATATATATATATATATATATATGTATATATATAAGCACAGGCAGGTGATTTACAAAGTTGTGTTAGTTTTGGGTATATAGCAAAATGATATAGATATATTTTTTCGGATTTTTTTCATTATAGGTTATTACATATTAGAGGTTATTGAATATAGTTCCCTGTGCTATACAGAGCTTGTTGTCTTTCTCTTTTGTATAATGTAGTATGTGTGTGTTAGTCCCAAACTCCTAACTGATCTATCCCCTTCTTCCCCCTACCCCCTGCTGTTTCCCTTTTGGTAACTACAAGTTTTCTGTATCTGTGAGTCTGTTTCTGTTTTATAAATAAGGTCATCTGTCTCATTTTTTAGATTCCACATATGTGATATCATATGGCATTTGTCTGTCTTTCTGACTTACTTCACATACTGTGATAATCTCTAGGGCCATCCTTGTTGCTCTAAATGGCATTATTTCATTCCTTTTTATGGCTAAGTAATATTGCATTGTATATATATGTGCGTATGTGTATGTTTGTACATATATATATATATACACCACATCTTCTTTATTCATTCATCTGTTGATGGACACTTAGATTGCTTCCATGTCTTGGCTACTGTAAATAGTGCTGTGTATGAAAATGGAAAAGGAGTACATCAAGGCTGTATATTGTCACCCTGCTTATTTAACTTCTATGCAGAGTACATCATGAGAAACACTGATGCATGTATCTTTTTGAATTAGAGTTTTCATCTTGAATATATGCCCAACAGTGGGCTAGCTGAATCATGTAACTCTATTTTTAGTTCTTAAAGGAACCTCCATACTATTCTTCATATACTAGGCTATGTAAATTTTTTTACACCATATTCAAGATTTTTCAAATCAGAAAACTAACTTCAGCACAAGATATTGAAAAAATTTTCATTTTCCAATTATTTCATTGTTTAAGAGCCCCAGTTAGCAATATAGGATTTCTATTGTTTTTGCTTCATGTCTGTCATTTTTTCTCTAATTTTTTTTTTAATTTTTCCTTTCCTCTTTATTTAAGAATGACTTTTTCAAGTCTGTCTTCAACATTATGGATTCTGTTTTCTCTACATTTCTTTTGCTTTTCACTGCTTTGAATGCTCTAATAAATTCTCCAACGGTGTTTCTGTCCCTTAATTTCTGAACTTCCTTTGCCATTTCTCTTTTATTCTTGCTTATTCATTTATTTGGGTCATATTATCTCATCTTTTCTCTTGCATTATATAGTTCTTTATTTCTCTAATTTTCTTTAGAGGTCAAATTAGTTATTTTCTTAAACCGTTTTTCACCTAGTTGAATTAGCTCTTCCCAAGTATGTTCTTCTTCTATCAGGATTTTTGCATAAATTCCACGTTTGTTTTCTCTTTTCTTTGCCATTTATTCCTTAGTCGAGGGACGTTCTCTCTGGTTATGTAACATGTTCATATCATTGGCCTAGGCTTATTGACTGCTCTCCCTGCTTGACTCCTATTGAATATTACACTTAAACAGGAAGTGTAGATCAGTCGTAGATTTCATAGTGTGATCCACAAACCAGCATCATCAGCATCATCTAGTAACTTATTCAGTTCAGTTCAGTTCAGTCGCTCAGTCGTGTCCGACTCTTTGCGACCCCATGAATCGCAGCACGCCAGGCCTCCCTGTTCATCACCATCTCTCGGAGTTCACTCAGACTCACATCCATCGAGTCAGTGATGCCATCCAGCCATCTCATCCTCGGTCGTCCCCTTCTCCTCCTGCCCCCAATCCCTCCCAGCATCAGAGTCTTTTCCAATGAGTCAACTCATCGCATGAGGTGGCCAAAGTACTGGAGTTTCAGCTTTAGCATCATTCCTTCCAAAGAAATCCCAGGGCTGATCTCCTTCAGAATGGACTGGTTGGATCTCCTTGCAGTCCAAGGGACTCTCAAGAGACTTCTCCAACACCAGAGTTCCAAAGCATCAATTCTTCGGTGCTCAGCTTTCTTCACAGTCCAACTCTCACATCCATGCATGACCACAGGAAAAACCATAGCCTTGACTAGATGGACCTTAGTCAGCAAAGTAACTTATTAGATACGCAAATTCTCGGACCCCCATCCCAGACCTCTTTCATCAGAATCTCTGAGGTGGGGCTCAACAATTCGTTATTTTAAGAACTGCCCTCCCCCCACCAGGTGATTCTGAAGAATACAAAGCCTGAAACCCACTGGTCTAGATGCATTTCTTGTTCCTCCCAGTGGCTCCTATCCTATTTATGTTCTTGTCACATTTCTAAATACTAGAATTTGGGAGCAATAGATTTGAAATGCATTACACTGTTCCCTTGGTAGCATTTAATGTTATACTGCTGTTTGAATAGAACTGTTTACTACCCTCTCATTCTTTCTCATGTACTTAACATCAGACATTTTTGGGTTTGTCTTAGTAAATACAAACTCTTCTTTGGTTTCTCTCATCTCTCATTTATTGTAGCCTATGTATCTTACTGGCTGCAAATTGTACCTATGTTGTATGACTTGCTCATGTCAGTTGCTGATAGACTTTGCAATCAATAGTATATGTTCTCCATTGTAGAAAATAAAATTTCTTCACACTTATCCAAATTTTGAGAGATGTTTGTGACACTAACTACACATCAGTATTCTGTTATGCACATTTAAGAGCCAATGATTTATATTATTTGTCTCATTATATTGATTTTTGTGGTGGATAAAGAGAGAACAAGGGCTATGCCTCAACATGCTGAGTGTTTTTCTGGATTATCTAAGAATGCTGAATTGTTGTAGTGAAAATTTAGCCTTTTGGATTTGAGAAAATATCTTGCTTTGTTGGGAGGGGATTTGGTTCGTTCCTCTGTTTAAGAATGAATTGGCTAATTTGATGCAATGTCAACTTAAAAGAACGCACTCCCCACCATAGGGATAGATTATAAAGGGATTTGGGAAAACTTTTGAGGCTGATGGATATGTTCATTGTCTTGATGTGTTAATGTTTTCCTGGGTGTAATGTATATAAAAATTCACTGTACAGTACACTTTAAATATAGTATGTTGTGCATCAATTATACCTCAGTTAAGCTGTTGAAGTGAAGTGAAATTTGCTCACTTTCACAAAAAATTCATGTTCAACTCTTTGCGACTATACAGTCCTTGGAATTTTCCAGCCCAGAATACTGGAGTGGGTAGTTTTTCCCCTCTCCAGGGAGTCTTCCCAACCCAGGGATCAAATTCAGGTCTCCTGCATTGCAGGCAGATTCTTTACCATCTGAGCCACAAGGGAAGCCCAAGAATGCTGAAATGGGTAGCCTGTCCCTTCTCCAGGGGATCTTCTCAACCCAGGAATCAAACCGGGCTCTCCTGCATTGCAGGTGGATTCTTTACCAGATGAACCACAAAGGAAACCCAAGCTGTTGAGAAAGCCCCATACCTTTTCATCAGCCTGTCAGTACAGTTTGCCTTATCGTATAGTTTGTGGATGTGGATCATTGGTTCTAACTATGGTTCTTTGTAAATTTTGCTTGTCTTCCCACTACTTGTGGGACAGAGAAAAAATAAGGCATAATGTGGTGACTTTTCTAGGCCTATCTTTGTGATTATGAAGTTTTTCACATATACGAGGAAAAGAGAAACTATGAGTAATAATGGCTAACTCAGCATCCACCCTAAGTCCTTGCTAGTATGCTAACACTACGTTCCCAGATCTCCAGAAGTCAGAATTTTAGATATGATTAACGTTTCACCCATCAGATGCTGTTGCCTGAGACTTTGATTAAAAAGTGAACACAGGCAAGAGAGGTAGGGTGTGGGGGCACAGGGTGTGGGAGATGTGACATGGCTTGGAGCCAGCATGCGAGGAGGTGGCCCTCTGATGTGGCAGATGAGTCCCCCAGAAGCTGCTTCCTGTCATGGCATGGTGCCACTGTATTCCCGGGGTGCCCATGGGTCCTGCGGTGGCAGTCCTCAGTCCTACCACAGTTAATGCGGTTTCCCAGTCATCAGCAGTGGAAACGGACTGCTGGTTTGTTGCCTCCTGCAGTGGTGATGGTCACTTTCTCAATCACAGCAGGGGCAGAGTGGTTCTAAGGTCTAGAAGTCAGTTCTGGGCGATTAGCCTGGATCCTACTCCTTTACTGATTCAACATTAATGGAAGCACATAGTTCCTATGTAAACACTTTCTGCTTAAACTGGTTAATGTGGATTCTGTTGTGTGCAACTGAGACCTGAGTAAGAACATAATTAGTACCAGAAGTGCTTATTGACAATAAAACATCAAAGAAGTGGACCTGGTTTTGTTTCAAAGGCACTTGCTACACAGAATGAGCAATCACTTAAGTAATCACCCCTGGTCATCTGCTGTAACAGACCTCTATGCGGGGCATGAGGAATAAAAGGACCTGGGAGCGGGTTGGTATTTTTTCTAAGTTGTGTTGGTGAGCTATAAGGAAAAGGTACGCTCAATATTTTAAATTTTCAGCTCTAGAAACCATCTGAGACTCAAAGAATGTTTACACCTGCCCTTAAAGAATCTCTCATCTTTTGTAGCCACAAGACTAATTTAGATGGAAATCAGATGGAAAGTCTGATGCTGCAGGCTATTTGTTGAATTATAAGCTAGGTTGAATTTACAGTTTTTACATTTATTTTTCAAGAAGTTGAAAACATTGACTCAAAAAATGTTAGACCCCGTCACTGAAGTGGTATCATTTAGGAAGACTTGAATAGACATGCATGCTCTGTATCCCAGACTTCACCAAATCCTCTCTTGCTCAACTCTCGACTAATGATGTTGACCTTGCTTTGCTTGTAGACCCTGTAACAGCTTTTTCGGAGGCAAGTCCCTTGCAAAGAAATGTCCGTTTCTTATAGCACCCTTACTACCCTGATTGCTTCTATAGTATGTCAGATCCACAGCCACATCAGGTCTCTGCATGTCCTAGGGAGCAATTGCAATATCAAGCTTCAGAAGAAAAGTCCTACAAGCAAAAGAGGTTAAATCATTTTGCTAATATATTTATAACAGCCAAACACTGGGGATTATGTGTAGGAAATAGATTTTGAAGATACTAGACTGATGCTTTGATGGGGTGAATCTCTTGGTATGGACACTGCTGCCAGAGATTTCGGATTCAAGGTGTAGTCTGAGCATCTGAGAGTATCTGTGTGGTCTGAAGACTGACTCCTAGACTTAATGGTGGCCAAGAAAATGGATATGCCGGAAGTTTCTTAGTATCATGAGAAAGAAGAAATTTGAGTCTTAAGCAGTTAGGAATGTTAGAATGAATTAAACATGAGTGATCAACTCCTGTTAATCCTGTAGCTATGTCCCTCAAGATTACTCAGATCATTGATAAATACATTGATGAGGGCCAGCCGTGGCTGTCTTCTTCATGTTGAAAGTGAAGACATAACATGCTGCCATTCAGTCAGAATCCCAGCTTCAGTGGGAATGATAGAATTTTATGTAGCTGAGGCCATACGTGGCTCTAACCATGCCAGAATGGCTGAGCATAGTTATCTCAGTGGGTAGAAGTGGTTTGACGGCAGAAATTTTTAGTGATGACTTACTGATCACCCTAGGGGCCCTACAAATGAAATAGATAGGCAGCTGACTAGAAACTCAGAGGCTGAGAACAGAGGTCTGACCTGAGACATCAGGATCATCATGGCCTCCCTACCAACTCCCAGACCTAAGTTAGCATATAGACCCAGAGCCTTTTGAAGGAAAGGACATCACTGTTTGCTCTCCCTGCAACTTTGGCTTCCTCCTTCTTTATTACAATAAAATTTCTGGCATCTTTATTCACCCTGGACCACAGTTAAATATAAATTTTCAATCAACCAATGGTCAATATCCTTGAAGAAAGACTGTGAAAGAATCACAAGTACATACTATAAATCTACCTCCTGATGCTGATAAAAAGGAATATTTTATGGGATAGAAAAAGATATCAGACCTTTCATTGAGTATTGATAATGGTTCTGAGATAATATTAATCCATGGGAACCCAGTCACCATGATAATTTACTGGTTCTTATGGGTTCTAGTGATAAACAGAGTTTTGTTCAATGTCCACTGCAAAGTTATATATATATATTGCAGTTTTTTGTTTTCAATAACTACATGTATATTCACACATACTCAATAAGTAGCTGAATCCATACATGCCACAGTGTCTTTGGCATGTAGCTCTTCTCCTTTTGAAAAACAGCTCTTGGTGTTAGACTCTAGCAGAGACTGAATATATGCCTGGAGGACCCAGATATACACATGGACTGAGTGCTGAGTTCATGCTTCTCATGAACTGAATGGTGTCTGATTTGCTAAGCCATAGATTAGGGTATGTCTAGCAGTACACCATTATCACATGGAAGTGTAATATATGCTCTAAAGTTTATGCAAGTCTTTCTACTCCATTTTCCTTCAACTCAGCCCTTGAACCTCATGGAAAATTTCATATAACCTGAGAAAGAAAAATATACAAGTCTGTTAATAGACGGTTCCTCATAGTATGTGGCTTAAGCTGAAGTGGACTGACTGCTGAAACATTGCAGCTTTGCTCAGGGTGTTATTGAAAGACAAGGGAGGAAGGGAGTCTTTCCAAGGGACAGACAATTGAGTGATGCAGTCTAGTGGTGTACCTTGTGCAGAATGAAAGATGATTGAATGAAGTATACATTCTGATTCATGGGCAACAGCCAATGACTAGTGGCTGAGAAATATAAGATTGGAGGATTTTTGACAAGGAAATTTGAAGAGGTTTGTTGATGAAACTTTCAGATGGGCCCAGAGACTGAGTCATGTGATCTTTTTATTTTCCTTAAAAAAAAAAAAAATTTTATTAAGGTATGATCGATATGTAAAAAGCTGTACATATTTTATGTGTATAACTCAATGAGTTTGGGGATAAATATATACTGCAAAGGCATTACCACCATCAACTCCTGAAACATAGCCATTACCTCCAAAAGTTTCCTCCCACCCCCTTTATCATCACCATCATCATTATTTTGTGGTAAGAATATTTCATATGAGGTTTGTTTCTTAGCAAATTTTAAGTATAACTGGGGCTCTGTAACAACCCACAGGAGTGGGAAAGGGTGGGAGGTGGGAGGGTGGTTCAAGAGGGAGAGGACATCTGTACAGCCATGGCTAATTCATGTTGATGTATGGCAGATATCAAACAAATATTGTAAAGCAATTATCCTCAGTTAAAAATAAATAAATTTTAAAAAGTGTGCTAAGAGCATATACTTAATATGCTCTCTTCTACTACTTTTTTTCATTTTAAACCATAGTTAGAAAAAGAAAAAATGCACAATCTTTGGAACAAAGAATCAATGGCAGAAATTTAAAGAAAAGATACATAATCAAAGAACATAATGAGGTATAAAAAAGTGTTCTGTCTTTTCTGTATTTGTTTTTTTTCTTCATCTTGCTAAAGAGTTCCTCTACTGATAAATATGTAAAGCATATAAAATTAACACTACAAAGTATACAGTATTGATAGCTATGGGTACCAGTCTTATAGTAGATCTCCAGAACTTATGTATCTTATTAATCTTGAGTCATATGTTCTCTACAACTGCTCTCCCAAAGGCCCTACTTTGGAGATGAAGTTCTCAAAATCATATTGACATCACAATCACTTCATACATGAGAAGTCTTCTTTCAGCCACTCCAGCGTTTGCTCCTTGGGTTAAAGCTCACAGTGGCTGTGGTTGCACAGGTGGAGGTTCTACATCAGCTCGATGGCATGAGCTTTCTTCCACTACAGTTGATACGTAACTAAGTGTCTAAATGACCAGAAGCATAGTAATGCCCAGGCGGTAGTTAGATTATATTAAGCCACTTCTGTCATAGAGAGGTCAGTGATTTTCCTCACTGGAAATGGATCACTCAGTCTGGATTTGGATTTGCCTTCTCTGCATGTTGTGTTTCTGCTAGCTGTTTTAGTAACTAAATAGCTTATTCACAGAATCCAACACAATACCTTTTCTGATTAAAGAACTAATTTTAGAGCAAAAGAAATAGACCCTCAGGTTCATACTTAGATTAACTGGTAGTATCCATTCAGAAGCAGTCACCTTTATGAAATGGGGGAGTGGACCATCGAGGACTCAGTTATGGCAGCCCCTAAGAAATAACACTTTACAAGACTGGAATCCTGCCTTGTAGATGTGGTAATTACTTGGAACCACTGACCAACATATTTCTTTCATAGCTGGAATAATAGGGCCTGAAAACAAAGTAAGAGAGTCAGGAATGATATGTCTATCATACCAAATGACCTATTTAGAAAATTGCTAAACTTTGCGGTTCTCCTAGGTTAGAGCTCTTCAGTAATTTAAAGAAAAGATACATAATCAAAGAACATAATGAGGCATAAAGGACTGCATCCTTAGCAGATGCAAGAATTTAACTGGAATATGAGACCATCAACTGGCCATTTTAGGAAAAGGAGACTACTTATCTGCCATAATTGATCCTAATTATCAAGGGGGAAGTAGAGAGATGAGTATGCCTCGACTGTTAATAATGTTCTTGAACACCTTCTAGGATTACTCATCTACAGCTAGAAAACTGCCCCTGATAGCTATGTTATGGAGGTTGTTTGAAAACACAGGTACAAAAGTAGGTTGTATGTGGATGCCAGGTATGTGAAAGTAGCTTTATAAACAAATATTTCAATCTTCTTCTAGAAAAGGCTGAAAAACGTTAAAACCTCATTTCCTAGCCTCCCTTGCAGATAGAGTTCTGGATATGATTTAGAATCATTTTAATGATACGCTGATTAGTGATTAAGTCACATGGACAGAGAGGTAGGATGCAAAGCATCAGTTTTGTTTATATGGATAGAGAATGACAGAGGTTGCATGGTTCTGGGATTATCTGTTAAAGACTCATCATTCAGAACGTGGCTCCCTGATTCAGCAGGTTCCTGAAGAAGAAGCTTTCCTGATCACAGCAGCTGTTCGGCTTTGGGAACTGTTCAGATTCAATCCCATTTCTTCTGATCTCCCAACAATTTTGTAAGCACTTAATTTCCTTCATCAAATCCTGTTATGCTTCAGGTAACTAGAGTGGATTTTATTTTCTGCAGTTGAACCCTGTAGAATATATTTCCTTTCAGTTTGAAGATGTTAGTGGGATTTTTTTTTTTTTTCCAGAAAAATTTCTTCTTACCTTCAACCATGCTGTACTATGCTCTTGAGAAGGTGAATTAAGTAGATTACTGGCAACTTCTTTTAATTTAGTGCACATTTAGACAGTGTTTCTCAAATATTGTGCTCCTAGGTTAAGGCCCTATCTTGTTTTTAAGATTGTTAGAGATTTTTCTACTAATTTTGTTTCTTTCTTTGAAAATTATTTTTCAATGGGAAAATAAGATACCTTTAATAATTCATTGCATTAAAAATCTTCAACTGATTTATTCTAAAATTATTTTAATTTCAAGCTCAGCTTACATTCTGTTGTTTAAGCTGGCAAGCTGTAACCATATCTTCCTTATCTATTTGAGGTTTCTTTGAATAAGAGAACAGATTCACAGATCTGTCTAAATCTAAAAATATCTTCTCAAATTGTGTCAATGGGACAGACTTAAAAAAAAAAAAAATAGGCCCAAGTGTTCAACTTCACAAAGAAAGGACAGTCCCAGTGTTTCTCAACCTTCGATGCACACAGAATAATCTTGGAAGATTCTAAAAAGTGTTCATGTGAGGGCCACACCTCAGGCAAATTGAATCATCCTTTTAGGGATATTTAGGGATACAACATCTCCTACATGATTGTATGAGTCTGATCAGGCTGCTTTAACAAAATATCACAGACTAGGCAGTTTATGCAACAGGAATTTATTTTCTCCTACTTCTGGAGGGTAGAAGTCCAAGATCAACGTGCCATCAGGGTTGGTTTCCAGGAAGGCCTCTCTTTCTTAGCTTATAGATGGCCACCTTCTCACTGTACTCTCCCTCAACCTTCTTCTGTGCACCTGAGGAGAAAAAGAATCTCTGATGTGTTCTTACCAATCCAGTCAGATTAGGCACCACCCGCCCCCGCCCCCCCCCCATCCCTTATGGCCTCACTTAGACTTAATTATGCCCTTAAAGGCCTATCTTTAAATACAGTCCTCCTGGGGAGATGGAGCTTCACTGTATATGTTTTGGGGGATACATTGCAGTCTATAGCAGTGATGACTGGCAACCACTTGTTTAGTGAAATCATTTGGTCATGGAGACCAGATTTTAAGACATAGGAGAAAGCAGACAAGTAAAAAAGATATACATGTTTGGTCTATGTGGCAATCTGGCCACTTCTCTTGGGTAATGGACAGAAATAGTGCTAAATAGGGAAAGGTATGGGAGGAGTGCAGGAGTGGTTAACCAGAACATTTAGTTTGAGTGGGATGGTAGGCTCAACCCCAATACAAACTGGCATAAGATGTTTAAGGCATTCTATCCCAGAGTGGGTTACAATGCTGAGAACTTGTCTAGTTCTGTGTGTGCTTAGTTGCTCAGTCGTGTCCTACTCTTTGAGACCACATGGATTTACTGCAGCCCTCCTGGCTCCTCTGCCCATGGGGATTCTCCAGGTAAAAATACTGGAGTGGGTAGCCATGCTCTCCTCCAGGGGACCTTGCCAACCCAGGGATCAAACCCAGGTCTCTCACATTGCAAGCAAATTCTTTACCATCTGAGCCACCAGGGAGGCCCAAGAATACTGGAGTGGGTAGTCTACCCCTTCTCCAGGGGATCTTCCCGACCTAGGAATCGAACCAGGGTCTCCTGCATTGCAGGTGGATTCTTTACCAGCTGAGCTACCAGGGAAGCCTATGTCATGAATCCTGAAGTAAGTAACCAGAGTTTGAGAATCAGGGTCCAACTTCAGTGATGGGAGCAGTAGAAAGTTGATGTGTGGTTCTGTCAACTGGCTTTCAGGACAAAGTTCTTGACCTTGCATGAAAGTTGAAAAGTATTCATAAGTCTTGAGTCCTCAAAAGCCAGCCAGGGCATACCTGCAGAGAGAGCCTGAAGGAAATGAAATCAGTCCCCGTGGTTAACTGATGTGGAACTAGGGGACTGTTGCTAAATATTTGTTGGTGGAATGAATTCTTTTAAAATCTTTGAAATGGCTTTCATTGGTTTAGCATTTAGAGCAGTGGTTCTCAAACTTGAGCAAACATCAGGACCACCTGAATCTGTTGTCAAGCATGGACTGCTTGGCCTCATCTCCAAAGTTTCTCATAGAATAGGTCAGGGGTAGGGCCAAAGAATTTGTACTTATAACAAGTTTTCAAGTGATACTGGTGCTGCTAGTTTGGACACCACTTTGATTGGACACCACTTTGAGAATCACTGATCCTGCTGGCATGTTGTAGATATTTTATTTTCCATGTGAACACTCTAAAATGTCCATCTGCTTCATACTGCATGCTTGTCTCTGTAATTTTTTCTCTTTATTTTGAATAAATAGCTAAATGGCAAAACTCAGAGAAGGCAGGAAAATAACTTTAAAAAATAGGAGACAGAGTACTATATAGATGCTTGCTAAATCCATCCTAGGAGCTTCTGAGTAAATGGGAAGAATATTCCAGATGACACTCAACTAAGAAGTTATGTTTCTCTCTTGAGACTTCCCTGGTGGTCCAGTGGTTAAGACCCTGCCTTCCAATGCAGGTGTGTAGGCTTGATCCCTGGTTGGGAGAGACAGCCCCATATGCTGTGGGGTGAGGACAAAAATTAAAAATAAAGTCATTATTCCGTTAGTTTAAAAAAAGTGGTGACTTTCAAAAAATAAAAATAAAAAAGAAGTTATTATTGTTTCTCCCTAAAGCTAGGGAAGTCAATAGAACTTTTTCCATTTCAGCAGTGGCAGCATGTTTTAGCAGAATTTACAAGCACTGTTTAGAGTATATATTATGAGAATTATTTGATATGAGTTAATTTGTGTTTGCCTAGCCTCCAGTCCCCCTTTTCACCTCTAAACCACCAAAAGTAGATTCCCTTTAAGGGAAGGTTCCTGTGGTCACGTATGGATGTGAGAGTTGGACTGTGAAGAAGGCTGAGTGCTGAAGAACTGATGCTTTTGAAGTGTGGTGTTGGAGAAGACTCTTGAGAGTCCCTTGGACTGCAAGGAGATCCAACCAGTCCATTCTGAAGGAGATCAGCCCTGGGATTTCTTTGGAAGGAATGATGCTAAAGCTGAAACTCCAGTACTTTGGCCACCTCATGCGAAGAGTTGACTCACTGGAAAAGACTCTGATGCTGGGAGGGATTGGGGGCAGGAGGAGAAGGGGACGACCGAGGATGAGATGGCTGGATGGCATCACTCACTCGATGGATGTGAGTCTGAGTGAACTCCGGAAGATGGTGATGAACAGGGAGGCCTGGCGTGCTGCGATTCATGGGGTCACAAAGAGCCAGACACGACTGAGCGACTGAAATGAACTGAACTGAAGGGTTCAGGGAAAGCAAGTTTGGAAAATGAGGCCTTATCCAATATGTAGGATGAAAGGAATGGGATTAGCTTTGTTGGTCTAAGAGTTTAAAGAAGGGGAGACAAGACTCAGGGTACGTGTTGACCAACGGGCTAGTGTGCTCTGTGCACATGCGCGGGCTGCTCTAGTCACGTGGCTTGGATTTAAAACATTATTGGGTGGTTTTCCGATAGATGACAGAAGAGCATCATGAGGAAAGGGCCTTTCCCGGACTTTCATACAGTCTGCATTTGGGCTAGCAGACCCCCAACAGGTTCTCAGGTTTGGGAAGAGAGGAGAGACAAAAAGCAGCGTAGAATGCGGTGCGATGTCAAGATGTCCGAGGCCCATCTCTGGGGTGCTCTTATACTAGTTCTGCTGCTCAGATGCTGCCAAGTCAGTGATTCGAGAGGAGGACCGATGAGAGGGCCTTCTCAGGCTCCAGAGCTGAGTGGGACTACAGAACCAACGCCCATTCACTGCTTCGGGGCAGCTTACCAGCAGAGCGTGTCCGGGATGACTAAGCATTACACGGCTCATGTCTTCCAAGATCTCGCCTACAGGTTGCCCTGTGTCTGAGTCACACTGTCACGCTGCTCGGGTCTGACAACTTGTTTACCGATTTTCTGCTTGTGGAGAATGTGAGACCTTAGGCTGCCCATGTCCAGAGTCATCAAGTGAGTGGGGGTGACATCCTGTGTGAATCTTTAGTCTTCTCATAGTCCCTGTTCACAGCCTGTGACCATGCCCCTGTGCAACAGCCATGCACACTCTCAGCTACAAGAGGGCCCTGGACATCTGGTAGAGCAAGGGGGCGGGAAAGACACACCGTGTCTCTATCATTGGGCAGTGCCAGGGCACAGCAGTATTTTCCAAGAAAGGCACAGAGAGGAGGGGTGGTCTTTGTTCTATACACAGAGAGCCACATTGCTAACACTTTGGCATTTCACTCATTGATCTAGCAGCAAAGAGGACAGAAATAGAAATATTCTGGTTCAATTGGAGTACAGGTCACGTACTGACCTTTGCGTGATTGTAGACACATCACATTCATGAGGGTACACATTTATCAAACATGCTTATTACATGCCAGACACAATGCCCCAAGCCTTTAATAAGTATCATCTAATTAAATTTTCCAGCCACCCCATAAGGGATGCATTTTAATTTTCTCAAATGTGGGAGAACTGAGGTTTAGGTTATGTAATCCACCTAAAGTCACACAGTTGGGGAATAGTGGGGCCAGACTTCAGGTCTGCCTGACTCCAGAGAACAACGTCACACTGACTCAGCAGCGTATAGTTATGGAATTATTATATTCCAGTAGATTCAAGGGTATGACCAATATGCCCTGACTAATGTTCATGAGAGAGGGACACAGACAAGAGTGGGAAGTGGGAGGAGAAAAGGAGGTTATGAGTCCAAAAGATGAAAGGACAGAGTGAGATGGAGAAGAACCAAACCCAGTATCATACTGTGGCTACTCACAGCTGAAGTTATCACTGATGTCCTAATACAGACCACAAGATGCTCCACACCGTCCCCCCACCCCACCCCACACAAACAGAGGATTTCGTTGTCAAATACTAGATGTTGCAGAGGCTAGTTGCTTCTTAAAGATGCACATATAATAAATTAGCTTATTACCAGGACCTATTTAATGTTAGTTTTACACAACATTTTTCAAAGACATATTTGGCTGTAAATCTCTTTTGTATGTAACAACAAATTTTCCAGAACTGTCTACCTGGCCTAGTGAAATGAGATTAGTTGTCAACTTCAGCAACACACTCAGGTGATATCAGAGTATTATCTTTGGTTATTGTATTGCATTTAATGTTTTTATTTTTAAATTTACGTTTAGGCTCCTGACTAGTTTACTATTAATAGTTCATTCTGAAATGAGTTATTTTAACTGTTTCTTTTTATTGTCTCTATAATACTTAAGCAATAGTTTAAAGTATTCGTAATTAGAAATACATGTTTGGGGTCCTAGTGCCATTTGAAACATTATTCTGATGCCGCAGTTGAGCAAAATAAGGTCAGATGGGAATGGTATGACTTTGTAGCCAGATTGACCCGAAACTGAAATAAAGTGTAGAGATGTTGGTGTGACCTAATTATGAGTATAAAAAGGATTGTCATTCAGGTGTTCACCAGGTATTAAATATTTTAACTGAAATTAAAGAGAAATGGTACGACTTCCCACTACACAGGATTCATATAAGGAAAATATGAATTTTTATGTAATAGCTGATGGAAACAACTGAATGAATTTTTTTGGCCAACTCAATAGATAAGGAAGTGAACACAACCTAGAATATAGGACACTCTCGGTACCATCTCTCTAGCACCTTGCCGTTAAGGATGTGCTTCTCATCTTCCCCACATTGTTCCTGTATGTACTATCATTTTATTAGAGCATGGGAGTCAAACTAGCTGAGTCAATACTTCAGTGAGATTTAAATAAGTTTATTATGTAATAATTGTAAAGGTAAAGACTTGCAAGAATTGTCTAAAAAACATCCACATCCTTTTTATACCCATCATGCAGATTCAATCACCGTTACTATTGTGCTGCATTTGTGTCTCTCTTTGTGGTCATGCAACCTATTCATTTTCCTGAAAACAGGATATCCACATGCATATATTGGGCTTACCTGATAGCTCAGTTGGTAAAGAATGCGGGAGACCCAGGTTTAACTCCTAGATCGAGAAGATCCATTGGAGAAAGGATAGGCTACTCACTCCAGTATTCTTGGGCTTCCCTTGTGGCTCAGCTGGTAAAGCATCTGCCTGCAATGCAGGAGACCTGGGTTCGATCCCTGGGTTGGGAAGATCCCCTGGAGAAGGGAAAGGCAACCCACTCCAGTATTCTGGCCTGGAGAATTCCATGGACAGTATAGAGTCCATGGGGTTACAAAGAGTTGAACATGATTGAGAGACTTTCACTTTTCACATGCATATATATATATATAAATCTGTTTTACCATGTGTAAAATAGATAGCCAATGAGAAGTTGCTGTATAGCATAGGGAGGTCAGCTTGGTGCCCTGTGGGATGGATATCACTGGAACTAGGCTTTCTGTTACACTCTAGACATTAAAGGATGGTGACTCCACACTGATGGTTGCACTATGTGCTTGTCAGGCAGCCTCGAATGGGTCCCAGTGGTTCTGCACACAGGTCTCCTGCCTGGCTGATTGGGTGCTGGACCTTGGGTTTTCCTGGGCACCAGGGAGAATCTTCTCCACAGCAACAAACATTGCCAACCTGTCTTTTCTCAGGGCCCGATGGGCACACTCTGATTCCCACTGGTATGGCCACTTGGCCGCTGTCTTTGCCCCCTTAACTGGCCTGGAGGACACTATAGCACGTGTAGAAGCCCTTACCATACTCACCCAGCAAGCCTCAAATCTCATCCAGGAAAGCCTGTCCTCCCTGAACACTGAGATATCTGCTGAGAAAAGCCATCCTACAAAATAGGAAGGGGCTTGTAAAGAAGCACCTGTGTCATTACCCAAACAGAACATTGTATGGTCATATTCGATGAGTCTGCTAATTTATCATCTTTATTAAATCGCATGTGGACACAAATGAACAGCCTGAATGACCTGATCTTCTATCTAAGGGACTTAATAAATCAGTGGTTCAGATCCTGGGGCTTTTGGTGGAAAGAATCATAACTTATGTTAAATAATGATTATTATTTCAGTCTGTATTTTCTCTTGCATGTGCCTATGTGTATATACCTCCAGGGCAGCCAAAGAGCCCCCAGATGAGCCACATCCATGCTGGTGGAACCCCTTGCTGACTGCTCAGGACACATTGTGTAAGAGGAGGCTTATTCAGTTGTAGAGCTGGTCCTGAGGGGTGGAGTATTGGAGGAATCCTGGAGAGAATGTGATTGCTAGTTGAACTATACAAACTGGACCCGGATAACCCAAGGCTCCTCACTCCCTCCCCTGTCCTTGGAATGTATGTTCTGCCCATCATTTCCAAGTAAAAGCTATTTTCAAGGACATAGCCTTGAGAGAGCAATGTGTTGTTGAGACCATCTAGAATAGACAGTATATGTTACTGAACCCAGTTAAGGTCACTGCCTGGTAGTTCAGCTGGTAAAGAATCCGCCTGCAATACAGGAGATCTCAATTGGATTCCTGGGTCAGAAAGAGCCCCCAGAGAAGGGATAGGCTACCCGCTCCAGTAGGTATTCCTGGTAAAGAATCTGCCTGCAATGTGGGAGGCCTGCGTTTCATCCCTGGATTGGGAAGATCCCTGGAGGAGGGCATGGCAGCCCACTCCAATATTCTTGCCTGGAGAATTCCCATGTACAGAGGAGCCTGGGGGGCTACAGTCCATGGAGCTTCAAAGAGTTGGACAGGACTGAGAGACTAAGCAGACACACATGTCAACTTTTAAGATTCTGGAGGACAGGTGCAGAGGTCTACTCATGGCAACTCAAGACGAGCCTTGTATGTAAGTTCCCTTGTTTGTTAAATTTGCCACCTACAGAGTGGTCTTCTTTCTTTGGTCTCTGCTTGCTCTGGGAGCCTGGGGGTCAGTTTCAGATTTCACCCAGGAAGTTCCCAAGGGTGTGAGCCAACACAGTATTACCTATCAGGGTGTTGTGGGTCTGCTTCAAATGGCCTACCTGCTCTGTACCCTCTGAAATATGGCTGGTCTGAGAAGGCTGGTTTCGGTCAGCCTGAGTGATTCTCTGCAGTTGAGGCAGACCCTAAAGGAGCTGACAGTTGGAGGCTGTCTACTGATACCCTCCCTATAGTCCTTCTGGATGGTTCATCTTTGCGTCTACCACACCAATATACTCAAAAAGTCAGTGAGTGATATGTATTTCTATGAGTAAACATAAGCTGTCCTTTGTTAGTTAAAATCAATTGTGTGCATTAATGTAGTGGTATGTTTTTTCCTAAAGAGCTGTTATTAAATTTATGATGCATGCACAGCTAATGTCATTTTTAAATGGAAAAAATACAGCAATTGAGATTGAGTCGTTAAATGAAAAGTGGTCATTAGCTTGTTTGAAAATTTCGTGTCCTATTCCATTTATTTAATGGAATATAAAAGAACTTTGGAAACTTTATGTTCAAAAGAGTTACTTCTCATTCAGAGGAAATGATAGTAACAAAACCCAAACGGTCATTTTGGTATTTTGACACCAAGGTTCTTATGGATTTATTTAAAAGAATGAGTTGAATAATACCTTACAGAGAGGCAGAATGCATGCAAGAAGAACAAGATAAATAATGTAAAATAAAAGCTTTTTTTTTTTTTTCCAGTGGTAAGGAAGCTTGGACAGTCTAATACATCATGGCGACAAGTGAGAGGTGATAACAATAAAAGATATTCTTGGAATGGATATTCCCACAATTCAAGTGACTGGCCTTAGTCCAGGTCTTTATTTCTAGGTCTTAAAAATGATATGTGTCTGAGCATCACCCTAGTTTTTTTTTTTTTTATTGGAAATTGCTATAACTAAGGACAGATATGATTGGAATTCGGAAGGCAGCATTTATCACTGCTAAATTGGATTGCTTATATTTATAGTGCTATCAAAAGTACTAAACACAGAAGGTTTCCACTTCCAACAATTCTACAATATTGTACGTTAGCTTAAAAAATATGAGATGAGGCACTTTTGAGACTTGGTTTTATAAATACAGCTTGGCAAATATACATTGTACCTGGAAACCTGCTACCAAGAGGCCTAATTAATTCAGGTCATTCAGCAGCATTTATCTAGGAATAAACATAGGCATTTAGAAGAGAAAATAAATAACTACAATGAAAATGCTCCAAACTACAGTCTATCAAAACTGACCAATAGGGATAAAATTATTAAATTATATAAGTATGATCATAGGTTAAAGATACATGATAAATTCTACATGTGTAATAAAGACCAAATGCCAAGATGTTTTCTACAAAACTAGATTTATAGGATGCCATGAAGGAGTGTGGGCTTAGACAATGAGGAAGATTTTTTCTATTTTGAAAAACAAATATTTTATACTACATAGCTGTCTGAGACTTCAGTTATTGAACTATTCCCCAAATGTGTAAAATTATTAACTATCATCAACCAGCAATCATTACTTTTAGATCTATGAAAGGAAAATAAACAAATACAAGGAAATATTTAAAACTGTGTTCTAACCTTACTCCATATTGAATTTTATATACGTGAGCTTCAAGAGATATACTGCAGTCATTGACAGGGGAAAAGATCCCATTGCCTTCTTTTGTAAAGGGAAAAACAGAGATGCCTTATGGAATAAGTCTGGGGGCTATAATTGCAAAATATAGAAATAAAGTGTTAAATAGGTCTCTGAAGATGGTTGTTAACATCTATTTCAGAAAATTTATATGATGTCAAGCACCATTAATAGAAATGTTTATGCCCTTGCTTTGATACATTTGCTTCACTGACTTGATCCAGAGTTTTTTTGATTAGTTTATGCTTCTAAGTTGAAAAATACATAGAAATATTTATTTTGACCTGAGACTTCCCCAGTGGCTCAGTGGGTAAAGACTCCTCCTGCCGCTGCAGAAGATGTGGGTTCCATCTCTGGGCTGGGAAGATCCCCTGGGGGAGGAAATGGTGACCCAGTCCAGTATTCTTGCCTGGAGAGTTCCATGGACAGAGGAGGCTGGTGGGCTACAGTCCATAGGGTCACAAAGAGTTGGACATGACTGAGCACACATTTATTTTGACTTAGTTTATCAGAATGGTGCTGTCAGTAGACTACTGTACTATATATCAGGAAATTCAGGCTCAGGTACTGAATCATCAGACAATATACTGCTGTCATAAATAATATTTATAATAATAGTAATAGCAACAGCATTGACAATATGAAACCCCAAATTTAAAATGATATAATGACAGCATTATACATTGATATTTAATAATGATAATTAATAATGATAATAATAATGATAATTAATACACTGGTGTAGAACTATAAAAACTGATTTTAAAAACGTTCAATAGGCCATGCAAATGAAACTAATAACATAAAAGAGTTTACTCTTATAACTGTTCAGAAACTAAGGGGAACGAAATTAATTTAGCCTGTGGGTTTGACACAAGATTTGGTAAGAGATGGAAACTGAGGAATATCAAAATAGAGGTAGTTATCTTGCTGAGTGGAATGGTTTCAGAATGGCTAATGAGAAATCTGGAGCTTCCTTCATAGCTTAGTCAGTAAAGAATCCGCCTGCAGTGCAGGAGACCTAGGTTCAATTCCTGGGTCGGGAAGATTCCCTCGAGAAGGAAATGGCAACCCTCTTCAGTATTCTTGCCTGGAGAATCCCATGACAGAGAAGCCTGGAAGGCTACAGTCCTTGGGGTCATAAGAGTTGGACATGACTTAGCGACTAACACACCTGGAAAATAATCACACTTCAACATCAGTTGACAAAGTCACTACTTTTGCATACTTGTCACACACAGGGTATTTCTAACCCCATTGGAAGATATTATAATGTGTTTGGCCAGTATTATTAAATTGACTTTAGAACATATTTATCTGAACTGCAAAAACAAATATAAATGATAAATGCAGGGCAAGAAATAATAGAAAAGTATTTCTCTCAAATAAGCAAAAGAAATACTTTTGAGACTACTTATTCTAAGAAATTGACCACAGATATAATTTTTACTAACTGAAGATATATATTAAGTCACAATTTGGAAGGCTCCCAAATGTCGCTGAAACAATATGGCCTTGAGAAGAGATAAATTAGACAGATGGAACCATGCAAATGTCACCTATTGGAAATCCGAACAGGAGGTGACTGATGCAATAATAGCAGCTTGTAACCAGAAAGCTCAGGTTCTGACTTATTGCAGATTTCTGGTACAAGAAGTTCATAACAATACTTGGAGGTGGTGTAGGATAAATCAGGCAAATACTGGATTTAAGAAGACTTGAAAAGAAGTAGCAATTGTAAATAACATGATTTGAAAGTCATTAAGATTTAGATCAATACCATTTTACATAGTTTCTATAAATCGAGGGCATCAGTTTTGTTACAGAAGATTTGTCTTCTTGAAAGGGAATTATCTCCATTGATGAGATTCATGGATGTTAATAATTATTGAGGAATAGATAATTAAAATATTATAGAGATTATTTGCCTTTGTGTGTATGTGTTAGTCACTTGATCATGTCTGGCTGTTTGTGACCCCATGGACCATAGCCCACCAGGCTCCTTATTTTTCATCCAACCCACCGTGCTCCCACACCACCTTCTTTTTCCAGTTCCATGTCTTTGCTAATACTCTCTGATTTTTATAGAATCTCTACCTCCCCATTTCTACATATCCAAATCTTACTTTCACATGCTTTGGTGTGCTACTTTCTCCATAAAGACATTTCTAATCATCCCTAGCCAGATATTATCTCTTCCTTGTCTGAAATTTACAGTCATAATTCACTTATGGTTCTTTTGCTTTTGACCTCATATTATAGCTCATTATGCATGTATACTGGAGCTTCCCGGGTGGTGCAGTGTAAAGAATCCACCTGCAAATGCAGGAGACTCCACCCCTGGGTTGGGAAGATCCCCTGGAATAGGAAATGGCACCCCACGTCAGTATTCTTGCCTGGAAAATTCCATGGACGAAGGAGCCTGGTGGTCTACAGTCCATGGGGTCGCAAAGAGTTGGACATGACTGAGCGACTGAGCACAAGCATATGCACTTATTTTATTTCCTTATTAAAATATAAATTTGTCATGTGAGAATTTAATCTGAATCATTCCTATTTTCTCTTCAGTAGCTAACAATATCTGGTACTTATAGTAAGCATTTGCTAACTGATTGAACATATCATAGTCTAATTTCCAGATGATTAATAAACTAAGAAATATAATTGCAGCTACTCATGATTCTTCTAGTTAATTCTGGAATTTATAAAGGTCTCTGACATTTGTTTTTTTGTGTTAGGTTGTGCTTGCTTTCCATGTAGTTCATGGTGGCACATTAATACTACCTAACACTCATGCCTTCATTCTAAACTTTATTTGTTCTTTTTGTTAGCTTCAACTTGTGCAAACATGCATCAGGCTACTAAGTTGTATCTTTTTTAAAAAGTTAGTTCCTAGAGGCCAGTTGAATTTTTAAAGCAGTTTACATGCTTTTAGGTCAAATAGGGCATGCAAAAACCTTGGTGTCACCTGCATATTATTATTTTTTTTAAAACATTGAAAGTTGCCAACAATTTAATGTTGGAAGAACTCACATTTTTAGAACTGCACCAGATTTTTGGTTTTTCTTGAAAAATTAAATCTGACAATATTCTGTCCCCATTTTTTTCAGAGCAAATCTCTTGAATTTGCATTTGGGGACATGGAATGCTTTCCAGTTTTGGATAGCTCCCTTTAGATCCCTCTCACTTATGTTCTTTATTTGGCCATTTTATGTCTCTCAGTTCATAATTCCTATTTTAAAGGTTCTTTTGAAAAGATAGGGTGTGGCAGAGACTACTAGCTATTCACTAAAATTGGTTTCTTTGTCTTGTGCCTGGAGTTAGACTATTTTTCCTGGCTTCCTTTAGCAGTTAAGTGCAGTCATGAGATTGAGGTTAGCCAAGGAATGAAGTTGAAGGAATATGTGCCGCTTTCAAGCCTGTTTCATGCAGACGTCTCCATTGTCTTTCTCCTTCTGATAACTTGATGCAGATGAACGTGAAGCCTTGTGTACAACCACAAAATTGGAGAAGCCTGGGTCCTACAATGATTGTCTGTAGGAGAGCAGACCTACAGACCTACAGAATTTTTAAAGCAGTTTACATGCTTTTAGGTCAAATAGGGCATGCAAAAACCTCATGTCATCTGCATATTATTATTTTTTTCTAAAGCATTGAATAGTTGGGACTATCATAGCAGTTGGGACTGCTATGGCCCTGTTATGAGAGCAAGAAATTAACCTCTTTAGCTTGTTGTTGTTTTTTTAAAATTTTTAAACTTTAATTAAATCCAAGAGATTGAAAAATACAATGATATTTTTCTAGGATTGTACTGCAAATTCTTGTCTTTTATTTTACAGTTGTTGGAATCATACATGGGTTTATGGTTTGAAGTAGAACCAAAGAAGACATATATTTTCTCTGGTAAAGCTATTCATTTAGGTCTCTTTGTGATAGTGGTTAGCCTTCCCTAGATAACCCAGTACTCTAATGACTTGGTAACTAACTGTTCACGGCAGCTGACCCCTGGTAACCAGTGTCAAGTAGGAAGTTACAGAGTGAAAATGAAGGACTCGTCTTTTCTGGTAATGCAGCTGGTTCTGAGTGCCTGAATTACTGAGCCGTGTAGATTACGTTTGGTAGCAGAAAGGAGTGAGCAAGAGAAACGGGGGGTCATTCCTGACTTTTAAAATTCTTTCTACTCAGAGAAACCCTATCAATTAGCATTATTACAAGCCTTTACTGAACACCTAGGTTAGTGCTTCGAGTTCATCTCCAAGGTCAGTAGAATGATTTTGAATTTCTCTGCTAGATTTATTGAAATTTGTTGAGAGAGAGAAAAAAAAACACAAAACACCTCTGTTTTGACTTCCATTGTGCAGTTTCTTTGAGAGCCCTAGGCTACCCAACCATTTCACTACATCCTTCTCAATTACCAGATTGCAAGCAAATTTAAATTAATTTTAGTCAAATCGTGCATGTTAATTTTGGTCAAATTTTGAGGCTAAAAAATTATTTAAATACAGCATGGTTTAGAATTATAGAGTTATATGCTCCTCTATCCATGGCATTCTCCAGGCAAGAATACTGGAGTGGGTAGCTATTCCCTTCTGCAGGGGATCTTCCTGACCCAGGGATCGAACCCAGGTCTCCTGCATTGTAGGCTGATTCTTTACCATCTGAGCCACCAGGGAAGCCCAGTAAGAAACTGGTCTTAGCATAATCATTGTGTAGAGAACATCATACACGTTTATAAGATCTGATGAATAATTTTAACTGAGCAGAGACTAGTTTCTATGATCATGGAATTTAAGTATCTATCGGGCAGGTTTCTGTGGGGAGAGACTTGGAAATTTCTAGCTGCTCTGCTTGCTACTGTGCAGCTAACTTTGACATGGGGGTAAGGTAAGGACAAGAAAGTCAGTCTGTTTGACCTTTGATGCATTGTACCTGGCTATGGTTTGTTTAATACTAGTCCACTTTATGACATAATTTCCAGGAACACATTGCAGCAAAAGGAGAGAATACCTAAAATCCTTTAAATGTGGAGTTAGGATGGAAAGATCTTATATTTGTCAATTTGAGAGCCAGCATGTGAGGCCCATTAAATAATGGTTTTGGGGGTGAATGCTATTTCAGAGTCCTGGGCTGTTAAAATTCAAAGAAAACTTGCATCCTTGGATGGGGCTACCCAGTTTACCACCCTTCTTTGAATTTCCTCCATGGTTCATGTTGAAGAGGTACAACTGGTTCAACTCACCTTACTTCTTTGGCCATAACTGGAGTAACTGTCCATTACAAGGATAGACAGATGACTTAAACTGAACCAATCAAATTCTTTCAATCTCTTTTGCTTGAACTAAGAGCTCTAGAGACAGCAGACAGTTGGAGGCTCCGGAGCTGTTTATTGTTAGGGAATGAATGGATCTTGTACTAAGAAAGAGACTCAGAACTTCAATAAGTACCAAATTGTTAGCTTTGTTATTAGTAAGTCTGAACTGGAAAATATCATCTCAACCCAAGACCAAAATGGGCTGGCTTCCTACTTCTTACTCCCTGTAGTTGAAGTTTCCTTCTGGTTGCAGAAGAGTAGCTATGATTCGAATAGATTCCCAGCCCTGGAGGGAGGGACTGCCTGGATGCATGCTGTTCAGAGCATGCTGGGGAAGAGGGAGAGCACCTAAGCCTGGTCAGGACAAGTCCTAAAAGAGAGAAAATTAAGAAGGTCCTGGCTTGTACATGGGCTTCCCCCGGGGCTCAGTGATAAAGAATCCGCCTGTAATGCAGGAGCCTCAGGAGCCTCAGGTTCCAGCCCTGGGTTGGGAAGATCCCCTGGAAGAGGGCACGGCAACCCACTTCAGTATTCTTGCCAGGAGAATTCTGTGGACAGAGGAGCCTATGGGCTACGGTCCGTCACAAAGAGTTGGATGGACCCTCTTCTCAGCTTTACCAGTCAAATAAGTGATTCCCAGAAAAGAAATCAGAGAAGGGGGTAAGAAGGTAGGGTGTATTTCCTTCTTGTGTGCTTAGTTGATCAGGCATGCCTGACTGTCTGTGAGCCTGTGGACTGTAGTCTGCCAGGCTCCTCTGTTCACGGGATTTTCCAGGCAAGACAAACTGGAGTGGATTGCCATGTCCTCCTCCAGGGATCTTTCAGGGATTGAACCTGAATCTCCTGTGTCTCCTGCATTGGCAGGTGGATTCTTTACCACCGTGCCACCTGGGGAGCCACTAATATTCTCTCAACAGGGAAAATTTCCAGTTTTAAAGACCAAGACAGGAATCTGGGGAGTAGGGGAAGTGTATTTTCCCAGT
Organism: Cephalophus harveyi; assembly: GCA_006410635.1. NCBI lineage: Eukaryota > Metazoa > Chordata > Mammalia > Artiodactyla > Bovidae > Cephalophus > Cephalophus harveyi. The sequence continues at coordinate 108,979 of SJYT01021146.1, forward strand.
GTGGCCTTGGGATCATGGTGGAAGCCAGTGTTCTGGAGAGGAGGAATTAGGAGTCTGCATTGGACATGACTGAGCGACTTCACTTTCATGCATTGGAGAAGGAAATGGCAACCCACTCCAGTGTTCTTGCCTGGAGAATCCCTGGGACGGGGGAGCCTGGTGGGCTGCCGTCTATGGGGTCACACAGAGTCGGACATGACTGAAGCGACTTAGCAGCAGCAGCAGCAGCAGAGAGAGAGAACAATGAGGGAAGAAGAAAAAGAAGGGGAAGGAGCTGCTTAACAACTCTATTCCCGTGGAGCCAGCCACTTCTTATGGGTTCTTGGAGGGCCCTCTGACTCAATATAACAAATCTCTATTGCTTAATTTGGTTTAAGAGCTTGCCTCTCATTTTAGCCATATCATTCTTAAGAACTAACCAACCTTTAGTGGTTTATAAGGTTTGCTGTGTCCTAAACACTGTGGTACATACCCAATGATCTTTAGATAATTTGGTGAAAGTCTGGTTTGTAATAATGAATGTAAACAAAGATAAAGCAATTAAAGATTTCACTTTTGCCACCTGATGGTATGAGCTAACTCATTGGAAAAGACCCTGATGCTGGGAAAGATTGAGGGCAAGAGAAGGGGACAACAGAGCATGAGGTTGTTGGATGGCATCACTGACTCAATAGACATGAGTTTAAGCAAACTCATATCAGGGAGATAGTGAAGGACAGGGAAGCCTGGCGTGCTGCAGTTCATGGGGTCACAAAGATTTGGTCGCATCTTAGCTACTGAACAACAGCAATTAAAGATTTAATATTTTAGAGATTTAGTGTTTTGATATCTCTGTTTGCCCCAATATAGACTTCTACCAACTGTGCAGAATATGGCAAGCAGCGCTTAAGAAATATTCCCCCCCCCACCGCAAACCTATGTTCATGTGTGCAGAATTATTAAATGCTTTTTTCAGGAGAAATATAATTCCACGGAATTGCTGTGAATACATTTGCAATAGTTCTAACATTTATTTGACATTAGAAAATGGTCAAGTGTAGACAAAAAAGATCATGATATGTAGTTTGAACCATATAAAATTTTCCTTTTTTTTGGTAGGTGAAAATGATTGAAAATAGGCAATTTTCTCTAAATCGTCTCCATTATACACTGTAACGGTGTTAATGGTTTCGTGGATCTGAGAAATGAAGGATTTCTTCATTCACAGAGCTGTTTAGGTACTACTAGTCTAGACTAAAGTCTGGGGAAGTGGTTCACAAACCCCAGCTCATAACGAAGTTGAAATGTGCATGTGCAAAATGAGAGAAATAACAATAGTGTGAAGCTTTTTTTTTTTTTTTAGAAAAGTTAAATTTCTTCAATTTAAACATCCTGAGATTACAGGACTTTGGAAGGTTATTTTTTTTCTTATAAAGTATGTTATAATAGATGATATTCTTAAAATTTACTTACTTAGAAAAAAATAATGGCAAGTTTATATCAGTTTTCAAAATTGTTTTTGTATTTTATTATTCTGTAAAAATCCAGATGTTCAAGAGCCACCCAGGGCACACAAAATACCTGGAAGCAGTATAACTCAGTGTAGGCAAGTAGGAAAAACTGAAAGCCTGCAGGCCATCCATGATTCTTCACTCTTTGATTTATTTAAGGGAAGACTTGCAGAGCCCCAAAGGTTATTTCTTGTTGTCCTTAGAGGGTGAAGCTCAGGTGCTTGAGGGTCTTCCAGGCTACGGTCCCCTGAATCTCTCCTGTGCTTGATAAACAAGCACAGCTCCACCCCGTTATCCATTGTGAAGGACAGGGTCCCTCCTGCTTCTCTCCTGAAGCCTAAGCAGGACATTCCAGAGCAGTTACCATTCTGTCCTTGGTGAGCACCTCCCACCTTCCCTTCTTCCCTAGCGCAAGCACCTGTCTCTTTATGGCAGATCTAGAAAACAATGGGCATCAAGTTAGAAAACAGAGCTTCTGAGTCTCAGCTAACAGGACCCATCTTTCAATATTTATGCCCTACTCTTCTCTATACCAGGGGGCTTCCCTGGTGGCTCAGATGGTAAAGCGTCTGCCTGCAATGCAGGAGACCCAGGTTTGATCCCTGGGTTGGGAAGATCCCCTGGAGAAGGAAATGGCAACCCACTCCAGTACTTTTGCCTGGGAAATCCCATGGACAGAGGACCTTGGCAGGCTACAGTCCATGGTGTCACAAAAAGTCAGATATGACTAAGCGACTTCACTTTCACTTTCTTTTCTACTCCCCCGACTCTGCACCTACTAGGGCTGGGATCGTAATTATAAATGTAAACTGCTTATAAGAGCATTGCCAGCTACTTAAATGGAGAAGATGGGCCAGGTGTAAGCAGACTGTTGGGCACTGCCTGGGACCGTGGCATCTTTTCCATCTATCCATCTAGCCCAGACTCACATTCCTTCTTCTGTGCTACAAGCTCATCCTGTGAAGGTCAAGAGAAAAGCTTTGGAGACAGACAGACCTGCCACTCAAGGAACTTAAATAACTACTCATTTTTTCTCCTATCTAAAATAGGGATTATAATATTTTCACTGTTTCTACCTTTATTGTGCAGGTTCTTTCTTATTTCACCACCTCTAAGGAAAATGCTCTGGCCTATTTCACTGATGACTTCACGATGGCAGGACCAGGTTAATAGACAGTTGCAGGTACTCTAATGCCCTTGTAAGAAATATGAGACTTGAAAGTAGGAGAAAGATGCAAAGAGAAGTCAAGGCCAACCACTTTGGGGAAGGTTCTTGGGGACTAGTGATCTGAGATGTGATGGGGTGTCCCCTCCAAAGTACTTCTAAGAAGGAGGCACATTGCATTGTGGGTTGCTTTGAATTTTGGAGACAATATAGCCTGCGTTTGGAATCTACTTATTGAGGTAACCCCTAAAGTTACTAGGTATGAATGAGGCCAAGAGTAAGACCGAGCTTCACTGCAAAGCTCTGTCGTTTAGTCCTTATGAGCCAGCAGCTTCAGTGGTGCTTGTAACGCCTGTGGCAATTTGGGATGCCCTGTGTAGCTTACAGCAAACATTTAGAGGAGCATCATATACAAAGTAAGCTTGTAGTGTTTGGAAGCAAATAACTACTCTGCTATTAAGAAACTGCCCTTGGCATGCTAATGGGCCCTGTTAGATATAGAAACTTGGAGTAGGAAGTGGCAACCCACTCCAGTGTTCTTGTCTGAAGAATCTCATGGACAGAGGAGCCTGGCTGGCTATATAGTCCCTGGGGTCACAAAGAGTCAAACACAGCACACTTGCATGCAGACATAGAAAATCTGATCTCATGAACCTGATCTTCAGGGATGACGTAGGGATTTTCTGCCCCACCAGGCACTAATGTCGTCTTCCATCATCAGGTGGAAATAGCATATAGGAGATCAGACCTGCTCATGTTCTGTCGACATGCATACGTGTTAAGAGCTGGTGGCTCACATTCCTAATATAGTAACTCCTCTTGCAGTGTCAGCTGTCTGTCTACCCCCCGTGTCTTCATGTAGAGTTCTGTAACTAGTTAACTGAGGAAGGAATAGCTTGCTTCTGGTTTGCATTGCACACGTGACCTGTTGCAGCAGTATGACCTCACAGAGGATGTGAACCTGCAGGGCAAGGAAGAAAAAGTCCTTTTAGTGGGCAGAAATTTGAATGGTATAATTGATTTTCCACTTTGTGTGGAAGAAGAGATGATCAGAATCATGGATCTATACCAATTCACAGAGAAGCTAATGGTGTGGCTGGATATTCAGGAATTTAGAAAGATCCAGATTGAAGCACTGGTGATAAGTAGGTTTGATGAAACACATGTGGATAGACCTCTAAGAAAGGGCTCAGAATATAATATTGTTTATATCTCATGTGAATATTCACATTAGTGCCTCCTCTGTAAAAAAATTTTTTTGATAACCATATGGGCAAGATAATGTTTCTCATAGATTTCATTAAGTTACCAGCCACCCCAGTGCTTGAACAGTGAGCTAATGAACAAGGGAGTATGATGGCAAGGATGGAAGTAATGTATGGACTCCCAGGCAGAATTCCCTTCACTGTCTGATCTGACTAATGTCCATGGTACTGTGTTCAATCTATGCCATGTTTAAAAGAAACCTGGTAGCCACCTAGTGGCAGGTCAGTTAGACCATACCCTTTCTGTTAGGGGGCTTCCCTGATAGCCCAGTTGTGAAATAATCCACCTGCAATGCAGGAGACCCCGGTTCGATTACTGGGACAGGAAGATCCTCTGGAGAAGGGATAGGCTACCCACTCCAGTATTCTTGGGCTTCCCTTGTGGCTTAGCTAGTAATCAATCTGCCTGCAATGCGGGAGACCTGGGTTCAATCCCTGGGTTGGGAAGATCCCCTGGAGAAGGGAAAGGCTACCCACTCTGGTATTCTGGCCTGGAGAATTCCATGGGCTGTAAGAGTCGGACGCGACTTTCACCTTCTTTCTGTTTTAGAAGGGGAGGGAACTTGTTCTCACTGGAATAGTTACTTATTCTGGATTTTTCTTTCTTCTTCTTTTTTCTTTTTTGCCTTCCCTGTTGCCATGTTTCTGCAAACACTGTAATCATCTTTCTGAGTGCCTGTTATAGTATTCCATGGAACACTGAATCTGACTAATTTTACATCAATAATTAAGACTGTGGGTGGACTTTCGTGGAATATGCTGATCTTAACATGTAATCCATTACGAGATAGATGGCTTATTTTTTCAACTTTACTGAGGTATAATTGACAAATAAAATTGTAACATATTTAAAATGTGTAACATGATGATTTGATACACTTCACATTGTGAAAGGATTCCCCCCCACTGAATTAATTAGCACATCTATCACCTCCTATGTTTACCTTTATATATATATAGTATATATATAAAGGTAATATATAAGGTATTATTGGAGAAGGAAATGGCAACCCACTCCAGTGTTATTGCCTGGAGAATCCCAGGGATGGGGAGCCTGGTGGGCTGCCGTCTATGGGGTTGCACAGAGTCGGACACGACTGATGCGACTTAGCAGCATATAAGGTATTATATATATATACTGCATATATTTTTGGTGAGAACACTTGAATTCTACACTGTTAGCAAATTTCAATTATAGAACACAGTGTTATCAACTATAGTCACTGTGTTATATAGCATATTCTCAGATCTTACTCAGGTTTGTACCCTTCTACCAACCTCTCCCTATTTCCCTCACCTCACAAACCCTGGCAACTTTTTTTTACACTCCTTGTCTGTTAACTTTGACTTTATTTTGAGAATCTGTGTATAACTGTTACTCTGCAATATTTGTCTTTCTGTCTGGTTTATTTCACTTAGCATGTGCCCTCCAGGTTTATTCATGTTGTAGCAAGTGACAGGATTTCCTTTTTTTTTTTTTTAAAGGCTAGCCGAATAATATTCAATTTTAATTTATCTCATGTTTTCTTGATCCATTGGACAATGGTTTTATGGGACATTAATGGACTCTGTTGAAGACTGGTTAGTGTGAATTATGGCAAAAGTGGTATGATTCTGGTTCTAGTCGCTATTGCAATGGCTTATTGATTCAAAAGACACCTTCTTCATTATACAGTTTTTTGAGTTTATCAGGACCAGATGCTTCCTTAGTGTCCAAGTTCTGTGACATGACTTTGGGAATCATTCTGTGAATCCCAGCCTAGATTCCCAGGCTGCTTTAGCAGCCCTGCTAAAGACCAAGTCATTTAATATCCTGTAAAAATGTCCATACTGCTTCAGTTAACTAGAATGGATTGTATTTTCTGCACCTGAATTCTATCTGATAAAGGGAGAAAATCTCTCCCCCAATCCTAAAACTATGTGGACTACTGACTCCATGCACACCTAAAGACAATTTGACCTGTGCCTTTTCAACATGTAAGGTTTTGAGAAAGTTTCAATAACAGCTGATTATAATGTACTCTTCAAGAGTACAATGGAACTTCAAGGGTTCCATTGCTGTCTTAATACCAAACAAATTTGGGAACTGTGAAAAAGAGTATTGGTGTGAATTCTTTGGGAGTTTAAGTAAAAAATGTTAAGTTTAAATAGCAATAATAGTGATGCTTACTTATTATGCAATCATGTGGACAAGTCATTGAATAGTTTATAAATTCAGAATAGCAGTCTGTTCTCTTAAACATGTCATAAAAATATTGGAGATATTAATGTGGTATTTTGTGATTCATGAGTGTGTGCTACAGAATAGAAATATAAACAAACTTTAATATAATATGATGGAGAAGGCAATGACACGAAAGTCAGCTATTCATTATTTTTTAAAATCAGTGACTGAAATACTTTCAGAAAAGAGAATCCTCCCACTGAAATTCAGTAGTAAAAGCCGTCTGCTGACAAATCTCTAAATAGAAGCTTTTCTGGGTTAGTTTTATAGGAAAATTTGGGGGAATTTCAAAACCCAATGAAAACACTTCCCAAAAACTTACTCGGTGCATCTGCTGACCTACTTTTCTCATCATCATCAAGTACTAGAAGTTTATAGTGTCAACTTGCAAATGACACTTCTGAAACTTCATTGCATTAAAAAAAAAATTAAAGGAGATTAGTGTTGGGTCTGTGTGAACTTGGATAGAAGTGCTGCTCAAACTAAGTACTTTGGTTGGGAGGGTAGGGAAGGGATTTCTGCATTTCTAACAATGTCCCAGTTGACTGGGATGTTTTGGGTCTGCAGATCACACTAAGAAGGATTTATAAACTAAAATTTAAAATCTCATTTTTAAAAACTTAACAGCAAATAATCTAATCGACGGAGAAGGCAATGGCACCCCACTCCAGTACTGTTGCCTGGAAAATCCCGTGAACGGAGGAGCCTGGTAGGCTGCAGTCCATGGGGTCACTAAGAGTCGGACACGACTGAGCGGCTTCACTTTCACTTTTCATTTTCATACCTTGGAGTAGGAAATGGCAATCCACTCCAGTATGCTTGCCTGGACAATCCCAGGGACGGGGGAGCCTGGTGGGCTGCCGTCTATGGGGTCGCACAGAGTCGGACACGACTGAAGCAACTTAGCAGCAGCAGCAGCAGCAATCTAATCGATTGATTCCTTCTTCTAATTCAGGCAGATTATTTGGCTACTTCAGTTCAGTTCAGTCACTCAGTCGTGTCCGACTCTTTGCGACCCCATGAATCGCAGCACGCCAGGCCTCCCTGTTCATCACCATCTCTCGGAGATCACTCAGACTCACATCCATCGAGTCAGTGATGCCATCCAACCATCTCATCCTCGGTTGTCCCCTTCTCCTCCTGCCCCCAATCCCTCCTAGCATCAGAGTCTTTTCCAATGAGTCAACTCTTCGCATGAGGTGGCCAAAGTACTGGAGTTTCAGCTTCAGCATCATTCCTTCCAAAGAAATCCCAGGGTTGATCTCCTTCAGAATGGACCGGTTGGATCTCCTTGCAGTCCAAGGGACTCTCAAGAGTCTTCTCCAACACCACAATTTCTCATGATGTACTCTGCATATAAGTTAAATAAGCAGGGTGACAATATACAGCCTTGACGCACTCCTTTTCCTATTTGGAACCAGTCTGTTGTTCCATGTCCAGTCCTAACTGTTGCTTCCTGACCTGCATACAGATTTCTCAAGAGGCAGGTTAGGTGGTCTGGTATTCCCATCTCTTTCAGAATTTTCCACAGTTTATTGTGATCCACACAGTCAAAGGCTTTGGCATAGTCGATAAAGCAGAAGTAGATGTTTTTCTGGAACTCTCTTGCTTTTTCCATGATCCAGCGGATGTTGGCAATTTGATCTCTGGTTCCTCTGCCTTTTCTAAAGCCAGCTTGAACATCAGGGAGTTCACGGTTCACGTATTGCTGAAGCCTGGCTTGGAGGATTTTGAGCATTACTTTACTAGCATGTGAGATGAGTGCAATTGTGCGGTAATTGGAGCATTCTTTGGCATTGCCTTTCTTTGGAATTGGAATGAAAACTGACCTTTTCCAGTCCTGTGGCCACTGCTGAGTTTTCCAAATTTGCTGGCAGATTGAGTGCAGCACTTTCACAGCATCATCTTTCAGGATTTGAAACAGCTCAACTGGAATTCCATCACCTCCACTAGCTTTGTTCGTAGTGATGCTTTCTAAGGCCCACTTGACTTCACATTCCAAGATGTCTGGCTCTAGATTGCTACTTACTACACTTAATCCAGGCCCAATGTCAACTCAGGATAAATATTTGTTAAAGAAGAAAAAAGATAGGGAAGTTAAGGTAGTGATTTAAAATACTGGTAGATTTTCAACTTTGGGCTAATTCTAAGGAGCTTCTTTCTATGTCACAAAACTCTTCTATCATCTACTTAATAATGTGGGCTCTGGAGGTGAGAAAGACCTGGATTTGGATTTTGATTCTACCTTTTGTGTTGCTGTATGAATTTGGCAAGTTAAAAAAATTCCCGAGCTTGGTTTGCCCGTGTGGTTGTCATAGAATCACAGTGAGGTTAAAGGGACGGTGGAGGCGCAGCCTCTGGTACAGTGCCTACACACAGACAGTGCTCAGTAAATAGCACCTGCTTACAGTCACCACCTTAAGGGAGCAGATGAGTCTGGGTCCAACGTTATATGATTGTGACCCTTATTGGAGGAAGAATCCTTGACCAGGAGTCTACTGGCTATAATAGTTAACAAGGTTGCTTTCTGAAAACCAGTTCATCACCAGCATCAGCATATCATCATATTATTATCAAATAAGAAGCTGATAATTGCATATAAAGTACTGTGTTTCATTTAGTTGCTAAGTTATGTCTGACTCTTTGGGGTCTGACTGGCTCCTCTGTCCCTGGGATTTCCCAGGCAAAACTGCTAGAGTTGACATTTCCTTCTGCAGGGGATCTTCTCAACCCAGGGATTGAACCCATGTCTCTTGCATTGGCAGGGATTGTTTACACTGAGCCACCTGGGAAACTCATAAAGTACTTTACCTGGAGTTGACTCATTAGAAAAGACTCTGATGCTGGGAGGGATTGGGGGCAGGAGGAGAAGGGATGACCGAGGATGAGATGGCTGGATGGCATCACTGACTTGATGGACGTGAGTCTGAGTGAACTCCGAGAGATGGTGGTGAACAGGGAGGCCTGGCGTGCTGCGATTCATGGGGTCGCAAAGAGTCGGACACGACTGAGCGACTGAACTGAACTGAACTGAAATTTACCTGGAAGAAAAATTGGATAAATGTTATTTTCAGATTACTTGTAATTTGAGGCTATCTCATTTATAACTTTTGGCTTAGATCTTTAAATATCAATCTACTTATTTTTGTCATTGCTATGAATATATAAGGAAAATAAAGTATGCATATTTTGTCTTTATGAATATTTAACTGATATAGTTGCCCTAAAGCTGTTAAATGAGTTCTATAAACATACAGATTAATATTCAATACATCAAATGTCCCATATTTATCCAGCAAGTCAGATACTTTCATTTCAACCTCAGAAACTTTTTTTTTCCCTTCAAGGAGGCATTTGTGCAATTGTTCATATCTAACACTGTATTTATGTAAAATTACACTTCAGGACTAACTACTGAGGTCCATTTAGTCAAGGCTATGGTTTTTCCTGTGGTCATGTATGGATGTGAGAGTTGGACTGTGAAGAAGGCTGAGCGCCGAAGAATTGATGCTTTTGAACTGTGGTGTTGGAGAAGACTCTTAAGAGTCCCTTGGACTGCAAGGAGATCCAACCAGTCCATTCTGAAGGAGATCAACCCTGGGATTTCTTTGGAAGGAATGATGCTGAAGCTGAAACTCCAGTACTTTGGCCACCTCATGCGAAGAGTTGACTCATTGGAAAAGACTCTGATGCTGGGAGGGATTGGGGGCAGGAGGAGAAGGGGACGACCGAGGATGAGATGGCTGGATGGTATCACGGACTCGATGGATGTGAGTCTGAGTGATCTCCAAGAGATAGTGATGAACAGGGAGGCCTGGCGTGCTGCGATTCATGGGGTCGCAAAGAGTCGGACACGACTGAGTGACTGAACTGAACTGAACTGAACACTTCAGGATATTTGCCTATGTAATTAACATTCAGGAAGAAATTATTTATTCAGGAGAACATTTCACAATTCAATTTCAGTCTGTGACAAAGAGGCTTTTAAATGTTAATCTTATGAAAGAAAATGGAGCAAATAGTAAAGGCTGTGGATCAATGCAAGAGGTAGCTATTTACAGCATAACATTTTCCCTGACTGGGAATTGTCTATTTTCTACTGGAGAGTCTAGGCATGTTTCAAATCTCACTGGGAAGTGTGGGGTTGTGCATGTTAGATGGTCTCACATCAGGTGACTAAATTAAAAGCAAAAATGGTTACAAATACATTTCTTGTTGATGCTTTAAAAGAGACAAAAAGGATAAATGCATATTGTGGTGAGGATAAAATGATCAAGAATAAGTAGAAGATAAAAATATGAGGTGTATTATTTCGGTCTCAATTCTATGGAATTTTTTTGCCTTGACTAATAATTCTTTAAAGTTTATGAACAAATCCACACCTCCCTTTCCATCAGATAGCTCTTAATTTTAATAACATATAGTTGCATCTCTTAAAAAAATAAAATAACTTTTTCTGTCACATATGTATTATTGTGGGAATTGGCGAAAGTATGGGGAAAGAAGATTAGTCAAAAATATTGTCATCTATTATTTGCATGTTTTTTCTGATTACAGACTATGTTGAAATAAGATTAAAGATTGATAAACATCCAATAGAACATCAAAATGAATGAGAGTTATTTTCTAGCTGTATTTGTGATAGGAATTTAAAATTTTCTCTCTTTATTCATTCTTGGATATAATTTAGAAGTTTGAGTTTAGTTGCAAAATAAATATATAAATAAATACTTTTGTAGAAGAATTATGGATGATGATACATAGAAATGAGATAACATATATGCTTGTTTAATTATAATATAAAATTCATTGGTACTGCCACCACCTTGGTCCGTACCACCAAAATCTTTTGTGTGTACCATCATACCAGCTTTCTTTCTGGGCTATCTGCCTTCATACTTATCCGATTCCCCTAGAGCAGTCAGAATTAACTTTTTGAAAGTTTTGGTCATGCTGGCATGTGGAATCTTAGTTCCCTGACTAGGGATAGAACCTGTCTTAAGACCTGGATCACCAGGGAAGTCCTCAGAATTAGCTTTTTAAACCCAGCTTTGCTTATATCCACAGGCTCCCACCAGGACATCTATCCACATACCAGTATCTGTTTCACTTCAGCCTCTTTTACCTCCTACTTTTAGAAATGAACTCTTTATATCCTATTTAAAGCCAACCCTCCGCCTACGGGTGAGATGACATCTCCTTTCAGTTACTTAATGAAACACTCCAGATTTTCTCTCTGCTCTCTCTAGCATCACACTTTACCCTCCCTATTGGGTCATTTTTTTGAGAGTATCTACCCCAATCTCCCTCTTTCTATTACCCATTTCTTTGTTCTCATTTATAGAAAACTTCCTCTCAATAGATTTATGCTCATTTATGCTCATTTCCTCCAATTCTCCCATTCTCTCTGAATGCCTTCCATTCAGGCCAATACCCACCATTACCTTACTGAGACTATTTTTATCAAAGTTTGACAATGACCTCCACACTGCAAAATTCAACAGTCAGTTCTTAGCCCTCATCTTCACTGAGCCAGCCTGTGGCATAACTGATTATTCCTTACTCCCTGAAACACTCTCTTCAGTAGGCTTCCGGGCCGTCACAATTTCCAGTATTTTTCCTTACCTCACTGGCGGCTCATTCTGAGATTCCACCACAGACACTCATGTCTTGTTTCCTCATTTCTTTCAAGTCTTTGCTTAGATAGCATGTCCCAATGATGTCTTCCTATTATTTGTCAGGGTTATCCAGAAAAACAGAACCCTTAGGATATATATATATATATGTTTATATATATATGTATGTGTATGTGTATATATATCCTATGTATCCTGTGTGTGTATACACACACGCACGCACACACATATGTGTGTGTGTGTACCATAAGAGACAGGGGGAGAAAAATAGTTATTACAAGGAATTGGCTCATACGATTATGGAGGTGAGAAGTCCCAGGATCTGCATTAGGCAAGCTGGAGACCAAGAGAGCTGGGTGTATCACTCCAGTCTATGTCAGACGACCTGAGAGCCAAGAGGTGGTCTATGTTCCAACTCAAAAGCAGGAGCAGATCTGTGTTCCAGTTAAAGCACAGCTGGACTTCAGGCAGGTGAAGTTCCCTCTTACTCAGTCTTGAATTTTCTATTCCTATCTTCAACCTATTGAATGATGTCCATCTGTATTAGGAAGGGCAATCTGCTTAATTCAGTCTACAGAGTCAAATGCTAGTCTCATCCAGAAATAGACATACTGAGAATAATGTTTGACCCCGTGTCAGGTCAGTGCATGTCCCAGTTAAGTTGACACGTGAAATTCACCATTATACCTCCCAAATGGAGATGGCAGCCCACACTGGCACACCCTGTCCTTTCCCTGTCTTGTCTCCGTGGCAGCCACTACCATCCACATATTGCTGTGCTTCATTTATTTACTGACTGACTGTCTCTTCCATGGGGTATTTTCATGAGGGCAAAGAATTGTGTGTTTATGACTCTACCTCCTATTCCACAGCAGTGTTTGGCATGTAGTAGATGAAGATTAAATTTATTGATTGAGTGAATAACTGTTACCCCCTTGCTTAAAACTTTTCAATAGCTTATTACTGCATTTAAGATAAAAATCCAAAATTCTTACCATGTTCTTCAAACCCAGTATAGTCTGCCCATTTCTTGCTCTCTAACTTCCTGTGTTTTCTCTCATGATCTCATGTTCTATGAAGTCAAGGATCATGCTGAGTTATCCACCTCCAAATCCCTAGTTTGCTGAACACTCCTTAACACACAGAAAGCACTTAATACATATTTGTTGCATAATGAAGGCTTGCAAGGAAGGGATGGCATAATCAAAGGTTGCCTGCCTTTTCAACTCATAGTTTAGCATGTGGAATCATCCATCCACAGTAAGATGCAATGTTAGCATCTGACCCTGAATTTCAATATTGTAGAGGTACTCAAATCTGAGCTAGAACACCTGGCTCGAAAGCTCTATCTCTGCTTGAATTAGATATGTGGCTTTGAAAAGTTCTTAATATCTGTGAACCTTACTTCTTGCCTCATTTATAAAATGGAGAGATTGGACTGGATCAGGTATTTTCCAAATATATTCTATGAGTATGTGGGGTTGCCTCAAGCCCTGTTCCCTGCCTTTGACCAAAGGGACTCCTGTCCTACGTGTGCTTAGACTAGCAATGTCCCAGGACTTCCCTGGTAGTTCAGTGGCTAAGAAGACAAGATCCCAACGTAAGGGGCCTGGGGGCAGCTCCTGGTTAGCGAACTAGATCCCACAGGCCACAGCTGCTTTCCCCTGCCACAACTGAAGATCCCGCATGCCGCAGCTAAGACCTGGTTCAGTTCAGTTCAGTTCAGTCGCTCAGTCGTGTCCGACTCTTTGCGACCCCATGAATCGCAGCACGCCAGGCCTCCCTGTCCATCACCATCTCTTGGAGTTCACTCAGACTCACGTCCATCGAGTCCGTGATGCCATCCAACCATCTCATCCTCGGTCGTCCCCTTCTCCTCCTGCCCCCAATCCCTCCCAGCATCAGAGTCTGTTCCAATGAGTCAACACTTCTCATGAGGTGGCCAAAGTACTGGAGTTTCAGTTTTAGCATCATTCCTTCCAAAGAAATCCCAGGGCTGATCTCCTTCAGAATGGACTGGTTGGATCTCCTTGCAGTCCAAGGGACTCTCAAGAGTCTTCTCCAACACCACAGTTCAAAAGCATTTACAGTCAGATAAATAAATATAAATATTTTTTAAAAAATTAAAAAAAGAGTTAATAGGTTCTCATGTATGATTTTATGTAAAAATGGACATGGGAGGTATACCGATGTTTTAAAACAAAAACTAAAAATGCCACTGGACACCCCAGAAGAAGGTCAAGGTGCTCTTAGTCATGACTTTCTGTGATATTAAGAGCATGTGGGAGTCAAACAAGAGGGGAAGAGTTGAGTGCTAATGGCTAGGAGGAGAGTTCTCAGACATATGATTCCTGGGTGGGACTTGTTGGCAAAACTGTGTGGAAACCACATGTACCAAATTGTGGTAGCTTGTTAGAGGGACAAAGAAGAGATCACATTGGGGGTTAGAATATTATATGGATTGGCCCTGGGTTGTGCAAGATATTGGATGCTATGCCCACAAACTTCTATAAATATTAATATTATAATTCTATAAATATAAACATTAATATTACTTCTATAAATATTAAGGAGTCACTGTAGTGGTTTAAACAGCTGATGATAAAAATGGCCTTTAGAAAGATAAGACGGAACACTAGCTGGCCACTCCAGGAGCTAAGCCTTCAAGAGGCAGGTGATCTGATTAAATTACTCTGTTGATTGTTCATTCAGTGATTTGAGGGCTTGACATTTAATTCTTGGATTATCTGAAGATTCTTTTGATCTCTGTACACCAGGGCACACTGATGAGGGAGCTCATATACTTTTGGTGTTCAGTCCCTAGTATGACTTTAAACTCTAAAGAGCTAGTCTGTTTGAGCTTCCTTCTGTTTTGTGCTAAACGTGGTCAATTGTGAAATTAAACTTAAGCCCCTTACAGTCCTTTCAGTGGCTATCTGCACATATCTTTTTTGGCAAGGAGGGGTATGTGTCACTCATCTGAATAGAGGGTACCACTGAGTTGTTTTACTGAAACCCAAGGTATTTCTAGGTGAATGACAAAGTGCCCTAAGAGGCCCTCTGATCGCTAGTGTATTGATGGATGAAGATTTATTTCCTATTGACTGTGTTCCTTGAATGGAATAGGAACAGTGTCATCCCTAATCCATTAAGCTGACATCTCTTGTAATTGAAAGCCAAACAGGTTTGTGTAATAAATATTGCTTGTGGATTTGTGTGTGTGTTGAGGAGAGGCAAAGTGAGGTAGAAGAAAAAATGAGGAGGGAAGCCTGGCAAGTAGTTGTTGAAACCCCAGTGTTTTTAAGGGACTTCAACTTGGGCTCTATTGAGTGAGCAATCCACAGATGTGTGCTAGAACACCCGAGGAAATGAGTGTCTCATTTTGAGCTACATTTCCTATAATAGTATCACTTGTGATAAGGGTTTCTATCATTTGTTATGATTTTTTAAAAATGTATATTCTGAGCCTACATAGAGGATATTGACTACTGGGATACAAAAATGAAAATAATAATTAGAAAAATCACTTTGGGGATGGGATTGGGAAGTGCCAGGGATGAAAAGGAGATAAAATAGAGAAATCATTTCTGGGGTCCAGCTTGTGTTATTAACACCTAGTACAACGTTGAAGTTGCCGTTGACTGACCCGGCGGTTCCGGTTAAACTTTAGGTATTGTTTAATTCAGTCACTGTGTGGCTTAGCAGGCTTGCAAGAGTCTGGCTGTCTAATGGAAAAGAGAGAAAAATAAACAAATGCCAATAATACAGGTAGGGGCTATACTGTATACACTATTTTTGAGCATAGAAAGGCAGGGGACCTAACCCAAATTTGTGGGTGTGGAAGCACTGGGAGTGTCTATGAGCTAAACTGAATATTAGTAGAGTTTATTGTAGGACAGTGACAAGGGAAGACTTCTGATTTATATGCTGTTAACTCTATGAGTTTAGTACTCCTGGAGACTCTCTCTCTGGTCGTGGAGGAGATTGATGTGACAGTGGAACTATGGAAAAACTAAAAGAGACGCAGCTGGAGTAGTAAGCAGGGTCTGGATCATGAAGGTCTCATCAAGGTTAAGGGATCTCGCTGAAATGGAAATAATTAAAGGAGAAAAAGAAAATGCAACAACAAAAAGGTTGCAAAATCCTAATCCAGGAGTTTGGTACTTAACAGTAAGTGTTCTTAGAAAACACTTTCAGGGGAGCAGAGAAAGATTCAAAAAATGAAGTAAAAAAGTGAAATAAAGAGAGCTCTGTATTTTGGGTTAAGTTTTTGATATTTGTTTCTCCCCTAGTTGAAGTCTAACTGTTAAGCTCCTGGTTAGTTCCATAAATTATCTCTGGTAATATAGGGTTTGGAAACACAAGGGGTGACTCTGGGACTGCTCTAGGTTCCAGGCCCTCTGAGATGATCTTCATATGGGTTACAAGAGGGACCGAGTATTGATTGAATGAATGAAGCAGCTAACCTCATGGAGAGCCGTGTCCTGGGATGGAACAAACTGGGATCCGCATCGCCCATTAAAGGGAGGAGCAGCTACTCAGCTCCAGCTGATGGCTGCCACACGGAACCTTGCCCTGGTGTTGCCACATCTTCTGCTTTGCAAAATACTGACAACTAAGTAAAATCTCCTCTGGTCCTTGCCTTTGCTTATATCACAGCTACTGCTTAGCATTTGTAACATTAGAGTCATAAAGCTGTGCAAGCTATTATGAATTTTCATTAAGAAATAACCAACAGTTCATAAACTTTCCATTTTTAATAACTCTAGAACACTGTCTTATTAATTCTGAGTGAGGATATAAAATGCTGAGTGGAACGGATATTTGCAATGGCCTCAATTGTCCCACCTCTATCTGCAAGCAACCTATATGGGAAGCCTGTTAATTATGAAGGCTGCTGAACCAAATTTGGAATGTAATTTGCACCCATCTCTCTGGTGGACCTAGGTCTTAGATGTGCTCAGGTTCTGCTACAACTCTCCCTTTTCTATCAGTGTGATGCCTTGTCCTCTGTTGGTTGTGGCCAACGGGAACACTGACAGATATTCTGGGGGAGGAAGAGTGGGGTCATGTTATTTTTTCCCTTGGTTGCCTCACAGAATATCTACATCACACAGTTGTTGAGACATTTAAATGGTGTAAACTTTGTATAGTCCCCAGCACATATAAGCTGTCGACAAAACTTCTTTTAATTAAATTTTGATTTCATAAGTACAACTGGTGTAGTCCACACATGCAAGAAGTCAAATAACATTTCCCTGTCTCCCCTATCGTAAGTGAATCTTCCAAGGCAATCTGCTTTTCCCAACTCTCTTTTTAGATTTTGGTACTCCATCCTTCTCATCTTCTTTGAGTCTAATGGGAAAGTTGATTTTAGCTTCACTGCTTCTGGTTTCAGATTTCTTTTATCCCCACTCAGATGGTAAAGATGAATTTCTTTTTAAATAAACTCTCCTAGCATTTTGGCGCTAGTGGTAAAGAACCCGCCTGACAATGCAGGAGACATACGAGACAGGGGTTCGATCCCTGGGCTGGGAAGATCCCCCGGAAGAGGAAATGTCAACCCACTCCATTATTCTTGCCTGGAGAATCCCATGGACAGAAGTGCCTGGAAGGCTCTAGACCATAGGGTCACAAAGAGTCAGACACAACTGAAGCCACTTAGCAGGCAGAATTATCTTAATATAAGCATGACATCCACTTCCTGTTGGAATTCTGACTATTTGATACTTGAAGTCTTTGCCATCTCTTGGTTGGACTACCACTCTGTCTCCAATCCTGTTTCAGTCAGAGCCAGCATAACATGCAGTTCCGAATATACCATTTCCCTTCTAAATATCTCTCACGATCTAGTCTCTTCAACTTAGCTTCCATTTCTATCTTCTATTTAAACAACTCTTTTTCAATTACAACTTTACTTATATCTTTACCTGTCTTTGTCTTTTGCCAGTCACAGGTGGAGATAGAGCCCTATACCCCCTTTCTTTTAAAGCTATTTTTTAATTGGAGGAAAATTGCTTTGCAAAGTTGTGTTGGTTTTTGCTATACAATGATGCAAATCAGCCATAATTATACATATATCTCCTCCCTGTTGAGCCTCCCTCCGCTTCCCACACCCACCCCTCTAGGTAATCACAAAGCCCTACTTTTAAGCAAAGCTCACTCCCTTACCTGAGTGGTGAGTTCAGGCGTTCCCCTCCCTGTGGTCCTCTGAAATAGCAACTTCCATCTTACCAAATTCAATGATTAACTATCTGCATCTGCCTCATGCTCTCTCTTAAGAGCATTTGACTCAGTTGATCAATTCCTCGTCTTGGAACACTTTATCTCACCTTCCTTTTCCATGTACTTTCCTGGTTTTCTTTCTCTTTCATTGTCTGTTTTT
Organism: Cephalophus harveyi; assembly: GCA_006410635.1. NCBI lineage: Eukaryota > Metazoa > Chordata > Mammalia > Artiodactyla > Bovidae > Cephalophus > Cephalophus harveyi. The sequence goes on from SJYT01021146.1 coordinate 127,144, forward strand.
CTGTCTTCTTTGATGGTCCGTGATCTTTTCTTCTAAATACTGAAGTGATCCAAGGCCCTGTCCTTGTCTATCTTTTTATACAGATTCTTCCTAGGGTAATCACATCCATTGCCTTGACTTTAAATAGCATCTGTATGGAGAAGATTGCACATTTATCACCTGAGACTTGAACCTTTCCTTAAGCTCTAGACGTCTATACTTAATTTTCTATTTGGCATCTCTAGTTAGACATTGCATATGTATCTCAAACTTAACAAGTCCAAAATATTGTAGAACTATTTATTTACTACTTCTCTAATTTAAATCTTTCTTCTCTTTTATTATACATACGTGACTTTTCCTATAAATACTCCTAGAGCTAACTTCATAAATGTTAAGTAATGGTTCACTATTTTCTCTTCTAAATATTTTTTAGTATCATTTATAAATTATTTTTGATCCATGAATATAGAAGCCTGTTTCAAATATTTCAAATACATGAACCTTTTGGAACTGCATTTTTGTTATTCATTTCTATTTTTATTGCATTTTAGTTAAATGCAATAAATCTTTATCTTGTCAATAAAGGTATCCAATCTTTGTGTTGTGTTGAGACTTGCCTTGTGGCCTAGTGTATGGTAAATTTTTATAAAGGACTTCCCTGGTGGCTCAGATGGTAAAGCGTCTTGTCTACAACGTGGGAGACCTGGGTTCGATCCCCGGGTTGGGAAGATCCCCTGGAGAAGGGAAAGGCAATCCACTCCAGTACTATTGCCTGGAGAACCCCATGGACAGAGGAGCCTGGTAGGCTACAGTCCATGGGGTCGCAAAGAGTCGGACACGACTGAGCGACTTCACTTTCACTTTCACTTAAAGAGAGAGAGAATGAGAGAATCTGTGGTACAGATTGTGGGACAGTACCTGAAATGTACTTGATTCTGCCAGGAGCCCAAGAAATATCAAAAGCCTGAAACTCATTTTATGGTAATTTCTTGGCTTTGGTGTTTTGGATACCACATACCTACACAGGCCTGTTGTTTTGATTTCTCAAAAGAACTTTTTTGATTGTTCACATACTTAGAGCTCACGAAGAGTTAAACAAGCCTCACCACTGTTTCCCATTGCTGGTGGGTATATCTTTTCCAGACCACTCTTGGGCTCCAAAATCACTGCAGATGGTGACTGTGGCCATGAAATTAAAAAATGCTTGCTCCTTGGAAGAAAAGCTATGAAAAACCTAGACAGCTTATTAAAAAGCGGAGACATCACTTTGCTGACAAAGGTTCATATAATCAAGCTATGGTTTTTCCAGTAGTCATGATGTGAGAGTTGGACCATGAAGAAGGCTGAACAATGAAGAACTGATGCTTTCTAATTGTGGTGCTGGAGAGGACACTTGAGAGTCTCTTGGACTGCAAGGATATCAAACCAGTCCATCCTAAAGAAAATCAGTCATGAATATTCATTGGAAGGACTGATGCTGAAGCTGAAGCTCTAATTCTTTGGCTACCTGGTGTGAAGAACCAATTCATTGGAAAAGACCCTGATGCTGGGAAAGATTGAGAGTGAGAGGAGAATGGGATGAAAGAGGATGAGATGGTTGGATGGCATCACCGACTCAAAGGATATGTATTTGAGCAAGCTTCAGGAGATACTGAAGGACAGGGAAGGTCTGGTGTGCTGCATTCATGGGAGTGCAAAGAGTAGAACATGACTTAGCAACCAAACAACTCTTTAAGTGAGCTTACAATACTGAGGGCTCTGGGTTTACCAGAATATCTCAGTAATGCCCCACAACATACAGGCCGGATGCATTCTTTTCTCCTTGTTTGTGTGTCAGATCCTGAACTAGTTCAGCAAGATTTTTAATTTTTAACTGATTTTTAAAAATATATTTTATTAAATGATTTTTGACAAATATAATGGTATATTTTTAAACAGTACATGTGGTTGTTTGATACACACGTATATCCATTGTGGAAAGATTATCAAGATCAAAATAATGGACATATCTCTCACCTCACATAGTTAACTCTTGTTTTATGTGTGTGTAGTGAGAATACCAAGATCTACTCTCAGAAATTTTCAATATATTGTATTGTTAACTATCGTCATCATTCAGTACATTAGATTCTTAGAACTTGTCCTTCTTAAAATGAAAATTTGTACTCTTTGACCCATATTACCCCATTCCCCTTTCCCCTAGCTACCTAGCAACCACCATTCTATTCTCTCTGAAATTGGCCTTATTTAGTTATTTTAGATTCTGCATATAATTTATGTGTGTGTATGCTGAGTCTCAGTCACGTCCCACTCTGTGACTCTCTGGACTATAGCCCGTCACACTCCTCTGTCCATGGGGTTTTCCAGGCAAGAATACTGGAGTGGGTTGCCATTTCCTTCTTCAGGGGATCTTCCTGATCCAGGGATCAAACCAATGTCTTCTGTGGCTCCTGCATTGGCAGGTGGATTCTTTACCATTGAGCCACCTGGGAAGACACATATAATTGATAACATAGAAAATTTGTCTTTGTTTGGTTTATTTCACTTAGCATCATGCCCTTCAGTTTCATCTATGTTGCCACAAATGGCAAGACTTCATTCGTTTTTATGGAGATATAAATAAATAAATATATATAATTAAATATGATTATATTAATGGATATTGTTGTTGTATGTAATAGGTATATGTCACATTTTTTAATTCATTCACCCCTGGGGGAACATTTAGGTTGTATCTCTATCTTGGCTACTGTGAATAAAGCTGAAATGAACATGGTGGGTACAGATAACTCTCTGAGCTGGATTTCAGTTCCCTCCAGATATATACTCAGGAATGGGATTGCTAGATCATATGGTAGTTGAATTTTTAATTTTTTGAGGAACCACCATACTGTTTTCCATAATGGTTCTACTGAGTAACAATTCCACCCACAGTGTTCATAAAGGTTTCTTTTTCTTCACATCTTTGCCAACATTTGTTCTCTCTTGTTTTTTTTTTTTGAAAATGGCAATACTAGCAGGAATGAGGTGAGGATATCTCATTATTGATTTTTGACTGGCATTTCCCTGTTAAGTATTGATGCTGATCATCTTTTCAGATAACTTTCACTCATCTGGGTCTTTGTTAATGCTTTTCCAAACCTACTTGTACATCAACATTTCACTCACTCTCCCAATGGCAATCCACTCCAGCACTCTTGCCTGGAAAATCCCATGGACGGAAGAGCCTGAAAAGCTACAGTCCATGGGTCGCAAAGAATCGGACACGACTGAGCGACTTCACTTCACTTCACTCCCAAAATCAGGTCAAATGCTGCCCCCACTCTGAAGCTGTGATCCTCTGAATCAGAGTAAATTACTCCTTTCTTTATGCTACTAAAGCCCTGATTCTTTTTTTTTTTTTTTTAGTGTGCTAAAAAGCATAATATAAATGTACTTTCTTAACAATTTTAACTGTACATTATAGTATTGCACATTGTTGTACAAAGATCTCTAGCATTTTTCTGTCTTGCATAATTGAATTTCTATACCCACTGAACAACAGCTCCCCACTCCCCTCCACCCCAGTCCCTGGCAATCACCATTCTCCCTTTGGTTTCTGTGAGTCTGATTACTTTAGATATCTCATATGAGTAGAATCATGGAGTAGTTTTCTTTATGTGGTTGACTTACTTCACTTAGCTTACTGTCCTCCAAGTTCATTCATCTTGTAGCACATGATAGGATTTCCTTCTCTTATAAAGATGAGTAGTATACACTGGATACCACATTTTCTTTATCCACTCATCCTTTGGTGGATATTTAGGCTGCTTCCACATCTTGGCTGTTGTGAGTAATGCTGCATTGAACATGAGTGTGCAAATATCTCTTTGAGGTTCTGCTTTATCTTCTTCTGGATAAATACCCAGGAGTGGGATTGCTGGATCACTGGCTTGTTCTATTTTTAATTTTTGAGGAGCTGCCATACATTTTTTTTTTTTTTTTTTTTTGTAGTGGCTTCCCTGGTGGCTCAGAGGTTAAAGCATCTGCCTGCAATGTGGGAGACCTGGGTTTGATCTCTGGGTTGGGAAGATCCCCTGAAGAAGGGAATGGCAACCCACTCCAGTATTCTTGCCTGGAGAATCCCACGGACGGAGGAGCCTGGTGGGCTACAGTCCATGGAGTTGCAAAAAGTTGGACACAACTGAGCTACTTCACTTTCACTTTTCACTTGCATCATTTTACAGTTCTACCAATAGTGGATAAGGGTCTTTTATAAGGTTTAATTTCTCCACACCCTCACAAACATTCATTTTCTGTTTTTTTTTTTTTTTTATTGGTGTCCTTCCTAACGGGTATGAGGTGGTATCTCATGGTAACAAAGCACTGATTGTTTGTAATTCTGCTTGCACTTTAGTTGGTTGTTTGCATGTTTCTTGTTTCACTAACTGTAGAGTAAGCACTGCCTATTAATAGTAACCTCATAGCATCTTGGAAGATGCTCAGCGCACTTAGTGATACTTACTAATTTAATTCCTATTAGCAAGTAAATAATGTTATATATCTTACTAATGTTTAAGATATACAGAAACTGTTCATCTTTCTAACATCAGCCATATCCTATATTTTTTTAAATAGAAGAACGTGGACTATGTTTCCGTATTATTCCTTCACCCATGGAATCTGATTGACTTGGTGTAGTATTCTATTACAGCTCCAAACTAAAGATTTTTTAAAAGAAATGTAATTATATCATAATAAAAAAAGTAATACCTTTATTTTAATAGTCTTCCGCATTGCAGGCAGATTCTTTACAATCTGAGCCACCAAAAAGTCCATATGCTTTAAGTTAAGGACTAAACACTTCCTTATATGTAATATGTATATCCATGTGTAATAATATATTTAGGAGAAAGTATTTTGCATATGATAAATTAGACCTACTAACTAATGGCAACTCATAGTAAGTGAATGACTTTCTTAAAAGCAGTTGTAACTATGTGATTTATTGAACACGATGAGATAAAAGCAAGACTTTTTACCTTTTCTCTTTTAGTGTTATACTCTAAGGTCCTCAACATTTTCTATTACAGCTTGCTAAAGTGCATCAATAAATCTTTACATTTTACTTGCAATGTTATTTTATCTTCCTCTTGGACATCTGCTCATATGTCATCCTTCTGAGAAATTTTAAAGGCTATTTTCCCCCTAAGATTGCCTGCTACAGCTGATGACCGAAAAAGATATGTACAAAATAGAAAATAGAAGGACAGGAGGGCTATTACATATGGTCCAGTCACATTAGCTTAGATCAAAAGTGCTTATTCTGTTTTTCACCCCTTATGTCACCTGGTCCTTGGAATCTGACTTTAGGCAGACTAAGCACAAGCTCAGTGAGACAGTTACAAGTTCATGGTTAAATTTCTTAGAGCTTGAATGGAACTACATCTTGAAGGACAAGCTCAAGTACCAAGCCTTGTTACCAGTGAGATAAATAGGCAAAGATTTGCACATTGGGAGACAGAATTCCATGACAAAAAGGAAAGCCACTTTAATACATGGTTAAAATTCAATATTTATAAAGATGATTACAAAAATAAGACTCCAACAGAAAAGGCCTTGGTAGATTTTAAGTTATTTCTGCACAGTGTTTGGGTTGCCCTTTATTAGTAGAACAAGTCTGTAGCTGTTTGTGACATGATTGAAGGGGCTGGTTTATACTGCATCACTCTTATTCTTCTCTATTCCTGAGTATTCAGCCAGCTAGGATGTACCCCGAGGCCTCCCAGTCCCCACAAGCAATGAGGTCACATTAACATAAATACATACATCTTGCTGCTTGCTGGTGCTCACCTGCACAACTGTGGGGCCACAGCCTTTCCCTGTTCTCATTGCAAATATCCCTTGTTGATTTCTAGGCATCTCTGGGAAAGTTCTCAGGAGATCTGAAGAACAAGGCCATTAATCTGCTTGTGTCTCTTTGCTGTCTGCTGCCTATGAGTCACCCAGAGAAGCATCTCACCACTGTCACTCGCTGGGGTTGTGCTGAATGTCCCAGGCCTTCTGTTGCCCTTTCCCCAACTGTTCCACATTTTATCGCTTGGGCTCCACTCAGCCTGTATAAATCACAAGTCTCAAGGAGCTCCTTCTCAACACAGCCCCTTCCAGCTCTTTCAGCTCTTCACCCATCTCCATCTTCCAAATCCTACCCCTGCTTCTTACACACACACACACACACACACACACACACACACACACACACTCCTTATGTCCTTCATGCAGTTCAGGCATTCAAAGGTCAAACCTCTTCAGTCTAAAAACAAGTCTTTTCTCATTTCAACTTAAGCTGGTGGGTTGGGAGGAGGAGGAAAAAGTCTTGCTCTGTGTCATTCCAGTCATTTGCTTTGGTTCCACCATGAATATTCAACCTGATATTCTTGATATTAGAGAAAGGGAAAGTCAAAGTGAAGAGGTTGAATAGGGAAAGGGAAGTACAAAATAAGAAAGTCAGAAGAGAAGAGCTCAGCCACTGAAGCTCCTTAGAAGATGAAAGGAAAGGAAAGGGGCCACAGCAGTCCTGAACAGAACAGAGGCTGGGTTTCAAGCCCAGCTCTACCACTTACGTGATCTGGGGCAAGTCACCAAATCCTCTGCACCTAACTCTTCTCATCTTCAAACTGGGGACAATCATAGTGTCTACCTCACAAGGTGGGGATGAGAATTGAATCAGTTAATCTACACAAAGTACTTATTGGTCATGTAAATATTGGCTTTTATTAAGTATTATTTGCCATCGAAGCTACAAATGAATTTTATGTTCTATACTTTCCCCTTAATCAGGAGTTAAATTAATTGATACGTATCTGTCTGTTTTGAGACCACAATCCACGTCTTTCAGAAATACTTGTGTTCACCAGGCCATTAAAATAACCCATTCTGCCCAGGATCTAAATCTCCAACTCAGCTCTCCAAGGCTGCTCTTATGGTTTCTCTGAATTATACCAGCTCCTGGGTTCTTGCCATTCTGCCTCTCCAAGCCTGCTGCCTCTGCCTTCTTTGGCCTTTCGGATCAGCCTCCTTGCCTGTCTCTCATCATGAGTGACTTGTAGATGTCTTCTGCTTAGCTGAACTTGAAGTCTTGCCCTGTCTGCATCAGTCCTCTCTTCTTATCAGTGGTACCTTACTATGAGAGGAGAGGATATTTGGAGACTAGAAACAGATGGACTATGATGAATACAATATATTGTTCCCTCGCTCATCTTGGTAACAGGTGGCTGCTCAGTCAGCTGGGGTCTTTTTGAGGACATTCTCCCAGGCCTTCTTCTGACCAAATGCATTCCATCCAGATGGTGACATGGCTCCCCAGAGTCCTTAATCAACTTAACAGGAGATGGCAGGGCTCTACTGATTTTGCCTAGGATCTAATACAAGCATTGGATTTTTAAAATTTTCCTTTCTAATTCAGGAAAAAAGGAACAAACCTTATGTGAAAGTCGTGTTCACAATGTGGTTTCAAATTCTCTTACAGAAAGTCTAAATTTACGTGATTAAATTAGCATTCATAAATGCAAAGGTAAGAAAGCAAATTAATTTGTTTTTACTGTTGGGAAAGACTAAAGATAGCTTTGGATAATCTAATGTATGAGGTTATTCACTTTGTCCATCTGATTTCCCTTGTAAAGATTCCTGCTACATCAAAATCATGGCAAACGTATTTGTTATGTTAAGATATATTGGTGCTGATGTTTGGCAGAAACCAACACAATACTGTAATGATCCTTCAATTAAAAAAAAAAGATCTATTTGGGTACTTGTTCACCTTGGTCAGTGATGTTGGCAAGTGCAGTCACCCAAGGTCAAAACTCCTTTATACTATATTTTGGGACGAACCTACTTTTAAACAAATTGTGGCTTATAAGAAAGTATGTATTTGCTTAAGTTATCTCTGCTTATACAGTGTTTTCTGATGCATTTATGCAAGTGTTGATTAAACCCTTTGTGTTGCTTGAATACTTATGATCACTGAATTGTTGGTTAAGGAAATCAAGGAAAAAATTTCCAAGTCCAAGGCATAGACATTTTTGTGGCTTCAAAATAAAAATAATATGACATTATTTAAGACTAGTTAAGAAGTTTATGATATCTGCAAAGGAAATAGCTTATGGACTTTTCCCAGTTAATTAAAATACTTTAACTACTTTAAATTTTGATTCTTAATATTTAAATATGGGCTTTGGAATGTCTAGAACCACAAAGATTCTAAGTGCTGAAAGATAAACTTAAATTATATATATATATATATATATATTTTTTTTTCCTGAAAAAGTAACATACCTATTTTATGGGTGTGTGTACCTTTAATCTGGGGCTTCCCTGTGTGACTGTGGGATGCAGATGGCAAATGCTTGTGTTGTTCAGTTGTTGGCAATGCTCTTGGTAAGCGCCAGTTTGTAGTTGACACATACAAATATGAGTGTTTGTCAAAAATTTTATTTAATTCATTAACTAGTGAGGGCACCAGTAAGATGTTACAACTGGTTTAAAAAAGAGTTTAACTTACAGAGGTTTATGTTCTCTATTGGACATCTCTTTGCCAATGAAGAGGATTCATTGGCATTGACTGTGGGCAAGACGCTTTTTTATATGATCAGTTTTCTAAATGGGCTAGTCAAAGGTAACTAAAGGTGAAGAAGACTTAATAACTGAGCTAGGCCCAACACCAGTTTCTTTTGTTTTTAAAGTTATTTTGAAGTCATTCACAATTTTTCCTAACATTTATATATGTAATACCTCTTATGAACTGAATTGTGTCCCCTCAAATTAATATGAACGTGAATGTGAAGTCGCTCAGTCATGCCTGACTCTTTGCAACCCCATGGATAGTAGCCTGCACCAAGCTCCTCTGTCCATGGGATTTTCAAGGCAAGAGTACTGGAGTGGGTTGCCATTTCCTTCTCCAGGGAATCTTCCCAACCCAGGGATCAAACCCAGGTCTCTTACATTGTAGACAGACACTTTACCATCTGAGCTACCAGGGAAGTCCCAAATTAATATGATGAAGCCCTAATCCCCAAAGTGAGTGTATTTTGAGATAAGGCCTTTAAAAAGGCATTTAAAATTAAGTGTGATCATACAGGCAGGGCTCTAATCCAATATGACTAGTGTCTTTATAAAAAGAGGAAGAGATATTAGGTGTTCTTGCACATCAAGGAAAGGCCAAGTGAGGACACAGCAAGACGGTGGCTGTCTACAAGCCAAGGAAAGAGGCCTCAGAAGAAAATAAACCCGGTGATATCTTAGTCTTGGGCTTCAAGCTCCCAGAGCTTTGAGAAAATACATTTCTGTTGTTTAAAGCCACCAGTCTGGTATTTTTTTAAGGCAGCCCTAGAAAACTAAGACAGTTCCTAAATCCCATCTTAATATAGCTAGGACAAAACATTTCAAAGGGAGTACTGCTTAATTCCCAAATTACTGAATCATGAAAACTTAGAAACTGACTGACCAGATATTTGATACTGCTGCCAAAATCTTGACTCTCTGTGCACCAGTGCTAAACAGAAACTTGGAGAAAGAGTTATGGAGGAGAAAGAAAGAAAAAAATATGGCTTTATTGTTAATACTTTGCCATGCATAGGGGGAGTGCAATAGGCTGACCCTCAAGAACTGTGCCCCCTCCCTGGTGAGTTGTTGTTTAGTCACTAATGCCTGTCTTTGTGCTGTGCTCAATATGCCAGCAAATTTGGAAAACTCAGCAGTGGCCACAGGACTGGAAAAGGTCAGTTTTCATTCCAATCCCAAAGAAAGGCAATGCCAAAGAATGCTCAAACTACCGCACAATTACACTCATCTCACACGGTAGTAATGTAATACTCAAAATTCTCCAAGCCAGGTTTTAACAGTACATGAACCATGAACTTCCAGATGTTCAAGCTGGATTTAGAAAAGGCAGAGGAACCAGAGATCAAATTGCCAACATCCTCTGGATTATGGAAAAAGCAAGAGAGTTCTGGAGAAACATCTATTTCTGCTTTATTGACTATGACAAAGCCTTTGGCTGTGTGGATCACAACAGACTATGGAAAATTCTGAGAGAGATGGGAATACCAGACCACCTGACCTCCCTCCTGAGAAATCTGTATGCAGGTCAGGAAGCAACAGTTAGAACTGGACATGGAATAATAGACTGGTTCCAAATTGGGAAAGGAGTACATCAAGGCTGTATATTGCCACCCTGCTTATTTAACTTATATGCAGAGTACATCATGAGAAACTCTGGGCTGGATGAAGCACAAGCTGGAATCAAGATTGCTGGGAGAAATATCAATAACCTCATATATGCAGATGACACCACCCTTATGGCAGAAAGTGAAGAAGAACTAAAGAGCCTCTTCATGAAAGTGAAAGAGGAGAGTGAAAAAGTTGGCTTAAAGCTCAACATCCAGAAAACTAAGATCATAGCATCTGGTACCATTACTTTGTGGCAAATAGATGGGGAAACAGTGGAAACAGTGTCAGACTTTATTTTTGGGGGCTCCAAAATCACTGCAGATGGTGACTGCAGCCATGAAATTAAAAGACGCTTACTCCTTGGAAGGAAAGTTATGACCAACCTAGACAGCATATTAAAAAGCAGAG
>SJYT01021146.1:137780-160008 GCA_006410635.1 Cephalophus harveyi
TGGTACTAAGTTACCTCCTAGAAATTAAAAGTCACTTGCTCCTTGAAAGAAAATCTATGACCAACCTAGACAGCATATTAAAAAGCAGAGACATTACTTTGCCAACAAAGGTCCATCTAGTCAAAGCTATGGTTTTTCTAGTAGTCATGTATGGATGTGAGATTTGGACTATAAAGAAAGCTGAGTGCCAAAGAATTGATGCTTTTGAACTGTGGTGTTGGAGAAGACTCTTGAGAGTCCCTTGGACAAGGAGATCCAACCAGTCCATCCTAAAGGAAATCAACCCTAAATATTCATTGAAAGGACTGATACTGAAGCTGAAACTCCAATACTTTGGCCACCTAATGAAAAGAACTGACTCATTGGAAAAGACCCTGATGCTGGGAAAGATTGAAGGTGGGAGGAGAAGGGGATGACAAAGGATGAGATGGTTGGATGGCATCACCAACTCAATGGACATGAGTTTGAGTAAGCTTGGGAGTTGGTGATGGACATGGAAGCCTGGCATGCTGCAGTCCATGGGATCACAAATAGTCAGACAGGATTGAGTGACTAAACTTATTGAAGTTACCTCCTAACATGACTTATCACGTTTATTATGTTTTGAATCTTGTCCACATCTCTAAATTAATCTACTACTGCTTCAGCTCCAGGGATACTGATTTTCTTAGCATACTTCAAATACATCTGGCTGTTTGAAACATTTGTGTCTTATATAAATTGTTCCTTCTGTCTGGAATACCCTTTCTCTCTTGCCATTTATACCCCACCCCCCCCAACCCTAGGCAGGTTGTTAAGAAGTCTGTGGTCCCCGAGGAGGAGAAAGGGATCTGGGGCTCTCAAGGAGGAGGTAGGGGTCTGAAATTCTCAAGGAGGAGGAAAGGACAAAGGTCTTTTTTTTTTTTTCTTTACATTCCATAGTCTTAGTGACATAAAATGTTTTTTTCTTTAAACTGATGATTGCACAACAAAAAACTCAGTTTAAACTCTGTGAAAAGTGAAAGTGAAATTGCTCAGTCCCGTCCGACCCTTTGCGACCCTGTGGACTGTAGCCTACCAGGCATATAACAACAGTGTTTCCTGATTGAGGACAGTTTCTATTTCTTGAAAACCTCTGACTAATCCTGTTATCTTAAATGTATATTATGGGAGTGGGTCTGGTAAAATCTTTCTATTGTTAAGTTCTGAGAGTTGGACTGTGAAGAAGGCTGAGCGCCGAAGAATTGATGCTTTTGAACTGTGGTGTTGGAGAAGACTCTTGAGAGTCCCTTGGACTGCAAGGAGATCCAACCAGTCCATTCTGATGGAGATCAGCCCTGGGATTTCTTTGGAAGGAATGATGCTAAAGCTGAAACTCCAGTACTTTGGCCACCTCATGCGAAGAGTTGACTCATTGGAAAAGACTCTGATGCTGGGAGGGATTGGGGGCAGGAGAAGAAGGGGACAACAGAGGATGAGATGGCTGGATGGCATCACTAACTCGATGGACGTGAGTCTGAGTGAACTCCGGGAGATGGTGATGAACAGGGAGGCCTGGCGTGCTGCGATTCATGGGGTCGCAGAGTCGGACACGACTGAGCGACTGAACTGAACTGAACTGAACTCATCTTAAATGTAAGCTGTAGGAGTGGGTCTGGAAAAATTTTTACAACCTTGAGACATTCTTTTTATTTATTGTAATAACTCATTTAAAAAGTCTATGGCTCCCTTGCTAAAGACTAGTGCATGGGGGGTGGTGGGGCACTCTTGGATCCCCTTCTGATGTCTGTGTCAGAAGCTTTCTCTGACAGAGAAGGCTTACTTTAATAAAACTCTGCTGCACAAAAGCTCTTGAGTGCTCAAGCTTGGTCCCAGGTCCGAGATCAAGAATCCAACATCATTCACCATAAGTTATCACACCCCTAGTCTAGCCTTCAGGATTCTTTATTTGATGGTGAAGTAGCATGGGGCATCATGGGGTTTTGACCAGCAGTCAAACATGTGCAAAAGAAGAAATGATGGGGAGTTATTCTCCTGAGGGACACCACTGACCAATGAAGAAGAGGTGGTGGTGGTTTAGTCGCTAAGTCGTGTCTGACTCTTTGTGACCCCATGGACTGTAGCCCACCAGCCTCTGTCCATGGGGTTTTCCAGGCAAGACTACTGGAGTGGATTGCCTTTTCCTTCTGCAGGGGATCTTCCCAACCCAGGAATCGAACCCAGGTCTCCTGCACTGCAGGCAGATTCTTTACCAACTGAGCTGTGAGGGAAGTCCATGAAGAACAGAGTAATGAAAATGCTTTGTGCTTTTTTTTCCTGAGAGGTTATTAGTGTGTCCTGTAAGACTCAGTATCCAACCTTCTGTTTCGGTGGCCAGTCAATTCAATAACAAATCTTTTTTTGACTCTCCTTCCTTCCCCCCTTTGTTCCTTCTTCCCAAGATTTTGTTCCCTGTAACATACTTCTTTGTCTTAGGTTCTGTATTCTGAGGAACCTAGACTGAGAAAATACAATTATTATCTGCACAACAAGTACAATACCCATAACTTCCTCCAGATCAGTGATTCCCCCCCCCCCACCAGATATCTTAAGGCAGTACTTTATTAAGCCCTAAAATATGCAGCTGGTAAAAGTAGAGCAATTCTGATTGGAATGAGAATGAGGCCGAGGTTTTGTAAAACAAAAACCAATACACTAATTAAGCTGTGAACTTCATGAGAATTAGAAAATGTCTTATTAATCTTTGATTCCTAAGAACCTGGTATAGGGTCTGGCTCCCAGCAGGTAGTCAATATTTATTCCACTGAACTACATTTAATTGAGGGAAGCTAAAGTCTAGATAATATAAATAATTTTGCTTAGTCTACAGTGATTATGGATACAAGAACAAAACAAATACAGTTCTAATACTTTTTCTGGAAACATGAGGTTTATTAGGAAAGGCAATAAAATGTTTCTGCAAGCTCATGTTTTTCTATTCTTGACTTTGTATATTAATTTTCAGGTGGATGTCCAGACATGTGTTATGTCATCAGTAATACATTGAAATAGAATTTTTAAAGATCATCTACATTCTTGAAATTGTTTATTAATAAAAGTGAAAGGGATGGGAAAGATATTTATAATTATTTTATTCTTATCAGTGTGGAAAGACTGAGATAGTAAAGTAAAGCTAACATCTAGAAAGTAAGGATACCACTACAGAATCAAAGAGCCACAACTGGAGCCTCTTCTTATGTACTGTGTTGATAGTATTGAAGGGTGTCATCGTTTCTTAAGCATGACAAAAAATCCAGAGGGGTAGATTTCTTGAATTACATATAGTGAACAAGATTTTCTGAGCATTCCGAGGTGGGGGAAAAAGGGAAAAAAAAAAAAAAAACTGACCTGAAAATTTATGCTCTTATAATTTAGCAGGATATAGTTTTATATGTATAAGGTATTTTATCAATTGGTTCATCAATTCACCTACTCACTACCCACCCATTATAATGGTGTTAAGATTGGCATTTAAAAAGCTTCCATGAGAATCTGTTCTTTACCATCAGTCAATGAATTTTTAAAGTTCAGTTCAGTTCAGTTCAATCACTCAGTCATGTCCGACTCTTTGCGACCCCATGAATTGCAGCATGCCAGGTCTCCCTGTCCATCACCAACTCTCAGAGTTCATCCAAACCCACGTCCATCGAGTCTGTGATACCATTCAGCCATCTCATCCTCTGTCATCTCCTTTTCCTTCTGTCCCCATTCACTCCCAGTATCAGAGTCTTTTCCAATGAATCAACTCTTCGCATGAGGTGGCCTAAGTACTGGAGTTTCAGCTTTAGCATCATTCCTTCCAAAGAAATCCCAGCACTGATCTTTAGAATGGGCTGGTTGGATCTCCTTGCAGTCCAAGGGACTCTCAAGAGTCTTCTCCAAAACCACAGTTCAAAGCATGAATCCTTCAGCACTCAGCTTTCTTTATAGTCCAAATCTCACACCTATACATGGCTACTGGAAAAATCATAGCCTTGACTAGACGGACCTTTGTTGGCAAAGTAATGTCTCTGCTTTTTAATATGCTGTCTAGGTTGGTTATAACTTTTATTCCAAGGAGCAAACATCTTTTAATTTCATGGCTGCAGTCATCACCTGCAGTGATTTTGGAGCCCCCCAAAATAAAATCAGCCACTGTTTCCACTGTTCCAAATCCTTTCTTATAAACCAAGAATTTGGAAGTCTTCTAAGGGGATGTTTCTGAGTTTATAATGCTTTTTGCCCTAAAAGTTTCCACTGATGGAAATTTCAGTAATACTTAAAAAAACCATCATAATAGGAATGGCAAGGTAAAGAAATCAATGGACACTAAACAACAATTTAACTGGTGAAAATTATAAGAAACAGTCATTTAAAGATTGTCTGTAAATTATCCCAAGGGTATACAGCAAATGGAGAAGCATGAATTTCAGAAAATCTTCTAAATCTTGGTAGGAACAGCTAGAGTCTGGTATTTAAAACATGACCTGCTCCATCACCACACCTGTGTTATGAAAATCTACCCGGAGTGCCTTAATCTGGGCAGGTTTGGCCACGGAGATTGTTGTTCAGTCGCTAAGTCGTGTCTGACTCTGTGACCCCATGGACTGCAGCACAGCCAGCTTCCCTTTCCTCTACTATCTCCTGGAGGAGATGAGTGCTCCTTTTCTCCCCAGCTCCAAGTCTGGGGGTACGGTTTGGTCTCTGGAGGGGCAGGCTGCCAGCATTTCTCACCCCTCCCTCCTTCCCCACCAGCCCCAGCTCTATTTCCTTAGGCAGGCCACTGCCAAGGAGATTAGGTTGCCCTGATGCCATCCAGAAATTCTGTCTCGGGTGTGGGAGACCTTGAATACTGGGGCCTTAACCACGTGCTCCCCAGGAGCCTCGTATAGTAGAAATTCCACACTAGGAGTGGTGAACTGAGAAGACCGGAGGCTGTCACTGTAAATCCGAATCTGTTTAAAGTCCTGTCAGCCAGCTGAAGGCATTACATATAAGTTGAATAGAACAATTTTGTCATGAGAGAACCCATATTATATGAACCACCTAACTGGGAATTGAGGCAGGAAAAAAAAAAACTTTATATATCTAATATTGTTTAAGTCTTCTTTACTTATATATATTTATATATATTTACTTTACTTATATATATATGTGTGTGTGTGTATGCATTTACTATGCTAAAATTCCAAAATCAAAGTCAAATTGATTAAAGCAAGAACAAATTGATGAAAAAAGTGAAAGAAAATAATAAAGCCTTTTAAAATCCTTGATCATTCATATCTATAACTACACATTTGTAATTTTAAATAAATTAAAACTTTAGACATTGCACTCAGTGCAGATGAAGAATAAGTGAACAGCTTTGATAATTTTAATACAGTCTGTAGGACAGTGCATGAGAAATGATGAAGGGTTAATTCACTTAATAATCTAATATTTTTTAGAGAGGGCATGCTGGTCTCCTGATCTCTGCTGCAGCTCTCTTTATGCAGTACTGCATTCTGAATACTGAAACACAATACTTCCTGTGATTTAAAAATAAAACCATTAGTTCTCTTTGACCCTATTCCAGGATAATTTGGCTAGAAATTAATAACTGTCAACTGGAGATATTTTGCTGGCATTAAGGCAAAATGATGCATGATTCCTCCTTCGGGTACTCACATCGCACACCACATTTATGTCTGAAGATTAAGTTGTTGGCTGGAGTGGGGAAAAGGATTTTCATTTACAAAGTAATTATTGCTTTTTCTGAGGTCACGAATTTGGTTTTCTAGATGTTTTAAAGCGCTGCCTCACTTAATAGTTGAGGAACTAGCAAAGGTAATGATATGGTTTTGGTGATGTTGTAATAAAGGGTTCAGTGTTTTACACTGGACTGAGTTCTCACAAAATATTTTAAAAATTATCTCATGAGTACAATGTAAAGCAATAAAACCAAACAAACAAATCAATGATACATCATGTCTACCTAATGCCAAAGGTACTGGCATTTTCTTGAAGAAAAGAAATAGACCCTGTAAGACAAAATTTCTTGTGATTGAAATTGTGCACTTTTTCTCCTCTCAGATAATTTATCCTCATCCCACATCTGGCCAAAGAAACAAAATTATTTTTTTCTTTCTTTATACATATTTTCCTGTGCTGTTCATTCATAGTGACAATAGTCCTGAATCTCTGAAAGCTTTGTAGACATCTTGGACCTCCTTACCTATTTCCAGAGAAACCTATATGCAGGTCAAGAAGCAATAGTTAGAACCAGACAAGGAACTAAAATTGTGAAAAAGAGTACAAGCTCAATATTGTCACTCTGCTTATAACTTACATGCAGGGTACATTATGGAAAATGCCAGGCCAGATGAATCACAAGCTGGAATCAAGATTGCTGTGAGAATTATTAACAGCCTCAAATATGCAGTTGATACCACTCTAATGGCAGAAAGTGAAGAGGAACTAAAGAGCCTCTTGATGAAGGTCAAAGAGGAGAATCAAAAAGTTGGCTTGAAACTCAACATTCAGAAAACTAAGATCATGGCACCTGGGTCCCATCACTTCATGGTAAATAGATGGGGGGAAAAGTGGAAACAGTGACAGATTTTCTTTTGGGGGACTCCAAAGTCACTGTGGATGGTGACTGCAGCCATGAAATTTAAAGATGCTTGCTTCTTGGAAGAAAAGCTATGGCAAACCTAGACAGCATATTAAAAAGCAGAGTCATCACTTTGCCAACTCAGATCTAAGTCAAAGCTATAGTTTTTTCCAGTGGTCATGTATGGATGTGAGAGCTGAACTGTAAAGAAAGCTCAGTGCTGATAGAATTGATGCTTTCGAATTGTAGTGCTAGAGAAGACTTGAGAGTCTCCTGGACTGCAAGGAGATCAAACCAGTCAATCCTAAAGGAAATCAACCCTGAATTTTCATTGGAAGGACTGATGCTGAAGCTGAAACTCCAATACTTTGGCTACCTGGTGCAAAGAACTGACTCATTGGAAAAGTCCCTGATGCTGGGAAAGATTGAAGGCAGGAGGAGAAGTGGGTGGTAGAGGATGAGATGGTTGGATGGCATCACTGACTTAATGGATGTAAGTATGAGCAAATTCTGGGCAATAGTGAAGGACAGGGAAGCCTGGTGTGCTGCAGTCCATGGGGTTGCAAAGAGTTGGACATGACTTAGTGACTAAACAACAAAAGAAAAAAAGGCTAGAGTCAACTCTGGTTCCTAAATTCATTGCACATTTTCTCCCATTGTTGGTCAGTCGCTAAGCCTTTCTGCCATGACATTCAACAACTTTTTTGCCCATTCAGTGGCTCTTACGAAGATGTTACAATAATAGTGTAGTCTGAGATCCTGCACCTAGATTCTCAAGACCCATGAAGATTTAGATGATTGGGCTCATGAGGTAGCTTTGTTTTGTGTCTTCAGCAAGAGTTAAAAAGACAGATGGAAATGTGCTCATGGACCAGCAGTGCCTGGAATTCACTTGGATGGTGGCAGTGACACCTGAATTCCCTGGGGGCCTCAGACATGATCGCGGATTGACAATCTGGAGACTAAGCAGCAACCGTTGAACACAGAAGAGAATTGTGGTTATGCTTGTGTTTCACTTCTGAGTCTTCCACTCCAGTTGCACTTTAGCCAGAAGGAGAAATTTGGATGGGCTACTGATTTAGATGGGAAAATGTGTGGACATTGCTACAAGACAAAGCTAGGTTTGTGTTTCATCTCTGCTGTCATTACTAAATGAAATTAGGCAACTTACTCAATATGAATCTCTTTCCTCATTTGTAAAATGTGACTAGGAAAACTTGTTTCTCTCCATTTTCAGTGGAGATGATATAATTAGACTATATAAGGACTAGATAGTAGGCGCTCAACGCGTATCTGTAGGCTTCATACTTCCCAGAGATCCAGGGAATGTGCCACGTTTAGTTGCTCAGTCATGCCCAATTCTTTGCGACCCCATGGACTATGTAGCCCGCCAGGCTCCTCTGTCCATAGGGATTCACCAGGCAAGAATACTGGAGTGGGCTGCCATGCTCTCCTCCAGGAGATCTTCCCAACCCAGGGACTGAACCCAGGTCTCCCACATTGCAGGGGGATTCTTTACCATCTGAGCCACCAGGGACATGATCCAGTGAATAAGGACAGTCAAAGAAAGACCACTTGGTTAGATTTTATACTTGATTTTACAAGACTCTAGTCTGGCAGCTGGGACTCCTGTGTAGCTAAGACATGCCAGCTCTGTAGTGCTTTATAACTTAGCAAACATTTTCAACCCAGGATTTCATGTGATTCTTGCAAAATCCTTGTGGTAGGAGCATGATTGGCACTTTGTATGTCTTTTGTTTAAATCCCATTTAATGTAGATAAGGGGAATGATGCTGAGAAAGGTCACATAATTTAAAGTCATAGAATTGTCAGGTAGAAAAGTCAGGAGAAAGGCCACATCTTCTGTCTTCATTAGGGGGTCTCTCCTGAGAGGTGGGGACCTGATAGTGCTGTAAGATTCCTGGCATTCAGAGCAACTTGAATCCACAATTCCTACTTCTCTCATTCCTTCATGAAATATATGCCTTGCATATAAAAAGCCTGCTCTTCAATGGACAATTCAGGATCCATTTTAGTGATATTTTTGTAAGTTTGACTATTTACCCTGATTGATTTGTTGTGTCATGAAACAAATATCGTTTCTATATTTTCAATTACCATTTGCATTTCCTCTAAGGTTTTATACCAGTCTAGTCATCTAATGAATTAAATTTGCATTTATTTCACTTCAGAAAGGTGAGAGAATTTCCTATTATAAACAATTTAACTGAAAAACTAGCATAAATTGAATTCTGGCATTTTATTTTAATGGTGTTGGCTATGTAAAATAAACAGCAACCTAACTTGATGGGTTTTTTTTGTTTTTGCATTTTTTCATTGAAAAGATTTTAAAGGAATGTTAGCATTTTTAAAAAATATGATTGCGTTAAGAGAATTATTCAGGTGAGCAGTTACAGTTTTCTGATTTCATTACACATACCATAAATGATTTCTTTTGGCATGCCTGTTAATATGCACTGCTACCTTAAGAAAAGAAAATAAGAAGAAGATAATGTTTACTGATTAAAAAAACACAAACAACACTGAAAAAAAAAAAGCACTCAAATAAAGGTGTAGGGAAGGTAGTCATAAACCTAGTATCTCTACCATTTCCCACTCAGAAAATCAGACCCGGTAATGAACTTCAATTGTTCCATTCAATTTTAGCTTGTAGCCATAATGAACCAAATTACTCTATAACCCTCATTAATGTTAAATAGCTCTCTTTCTAGCCTTTGGTTTCCTAAATAACTATGCACCCACATCTTGGTTAAGGACTTTCCTGAGTGCCTTTAGTAATTAATGAATGGTAGCATTCTTCAAAAGATTCTTAAAAAGCCAAAAATCATTTACTGTATTTGGACAAATGCACTGGATGTCTGACGGGCCATGAGAATTCCTTACATCCATCAGTCTCTTATTTGGTCACCAGCATGTCAGTTAGATGGTTTCTGTAGGTGGAAGGAAGCCTTGTTGATCTCTGTAAAAGCCAGAAATTGCTGCTCCATCATCCCAACTTAATGGCTGATTTTTATGCTGGAAGAACAGTGCCTATACATTTAAAGCAGCAAGATCTCTGCAGATTCAACAGAATGCTAAGTGAAACAGAGATGCTTTCATTGCAGACTATAATGAATCAGATACACAAGAAACATAAAAATTTTAAAAACTTAAGCCTAAACGTCAAATTGCAGAACAGCAACTCAACTTCTTTTACTATGTTTGATGGGAAAATGTTAGAACCAAATATTGGAATAATCATGCAGAAATCCAGAGTCAAATATATTCATTACTCATTTGTCTGCATATTACTAAAATAAACTCTAAAGCAAGCTTTAAATTTACTTTAGAGAATGTGTATAAGATAATGAACCATGATTCATTAATCATGGCTCAGTTCATGATTTAGCAATGGCCAAGAAAAAAAAAAAAAAATAGCCTACTACATCAGTAGCTCTAAATTTTACTTTCATTCATGGAATAATAATGATATTATTGATAGTGATATCAATACCACAATATCAATGGGGATATTATATATCTATTCAAATAAATGCCAAAGAATGTTCAAACTACTGCACAATTGCATTCATTTCACATGCTAGTAAAGTAATGCTCAAAATTCTCCAAGCCATGCTTCAACAGTATGTGAACCATGAACTTCCAGATGTTCCAGCTGGATTTAGAAAAAGCAGAGGAACCAGAGATCAAATTGCTAACATCTGCTGGATCATGGAAAAAGCAAGAGAGTTCCAGAAAAACAGGTATTTCTGCTTTATTGACTATGCCAAAGCCTTTGGGTGTGTGGATCACAACAGACTGTGGAAAATTCTGAGAGAGATGGGACTATCAGACCACCTGACCTGCCTCCTGAGAAATCTGTATGCAGGTCAGGAAGCAACAGTTAGAACTGGACGTGGAACAACAGACTGGTTCCAAATTGGGAAAGGAGTACGTCAAGGCTGGATATTGTCACTCTGCTTATTTAACTTATATGCAGAGTACATCATGAGAAACACTGGGCTGGAAGAAGCACAAACTGGAATCAAGATTGCTATGAGAATTATATCAATTCTCATATCAATATCAATAACCTCAATAACCTCATATATGCAGATGACACCACCCTTATGGCAGAAAGTGAAGAAGAACTAAAGAGCCTCTTGATGAAAGTGAAAGAGGAGAGTGAAAAAGCTGGCTTAAAAGTTAATATTCAGAAAACTAATATCATGGCATCCGGTCCCATTACTTCATGGCAAGTAAGCGGGGAAACAATGAAAACAGTGACAGACTTTATTTTCTTGGGCTCCAAAATCACTGCAGATGGTGACTGCAGCCATGAAATTAAAAGACCCTTGTGCCTTGGAAGAAAAGCTATGACCAACCTAGACAGCATATTAAAAAGTAGAAATATCACTTTGCCAACAAAGGTCCATCTAGTCAAAGCTATGGTTTTTCCAGTAGTCATGTATGGATGTGAGAGTTGGACTATAAAGAAAGTTGAGTGCCAAAGAACTGATGCTTTTGAATTGTGGTGTTGGTGAAGACTGAGAGTTACTCGGACTGCAAGGAGATCCAACCAGTTAGTCCTAAAGAAAATCAGTCCTGAATATTCATTGGAAGGACTGATTTTGAAGCTGAAACTCCAATACTTTGGCCACCAGATGAGAAGAACTGACTCAATGGAAAACACCCTGATGCTGGGAAAGATTGAAGGCAGGAGGAGAAGCGGACGATAGAGGATGAGATGGTTGGATGGCATTGCCGACTCAATGGACATGAGTTTGAGCAAGCTCCAGGAGTTGGTGATGGACAGGGAGGCCTGGTGTGCTGCAGTCCATGGAGTTGCAAAGAGTCAGACACGACTGAGTGACTCGACTGAACTGCTTCAAATAAAGATACTGGTATGAGTTATAGGCAATATGTTGTTGTTCAGTCACTAAGTCGTGTCTGACTCTTTGCAGCCCCATGGACTACAGCACGTCAGGCGTCCCTGTCCTTCACTATCTCCTGAAGTTTGTTCAAATTCACATTCTTTAGGTTGGTGATGGCATCCAACATCTCATCCTCTCTCAAACTATAAGAAGAAATGTGAAGTTACTTTCTATATAATCATGATTTTATGTCAGTGAGATATCCCAAGCAAATAATGAAAAATTTTACCAGTTTGGTTTCTGGATCAGGTATGCTGTTGCTGCTGCTAAGTCGCTTCAACACACAGGTTTTATAGCTGTATATAATTATGAGTTCTCAACTAAAGAAGTTAGAAGTGCTATCACTTCAATACTATTCTTCTAGAATAAAATATTGAATACAATGGCCTTTCTCAAGCTGCAGACTTTTCCTCCCCTCTTACATTTTCATAGTGCTGTTTTTTTTTTTGGTCACCCTCCAGTTTGAATAATTCCCTGGGGTAGTTTCCTAGAGCTGCTGTAACGAATCCAGCTGCAAGCTGGATTGTTCTAGATAATAGGGATTTATCCTCTAGAAGCTCTGGAAGCCAGAAGTCAGAAATCACTGTGTAGGCAGGATTTTTTCCTTCCAGAGGCTCTAAGAGAGCACCATTCCATGCCTGGCCCCAGCTTCTGTTTACTACCGGCAATCTTTTGTTTCTTATGGTGGTGTATTAACTCCTCTCTGGCTCTGTCTTCATACGACCTTCCTGTCTGTGTCTCTGTCTCAAATCTCCTTCTGTCTTTTTCTTTTAAGACTCCCATTGTTGGATTTAGGATCTTGGTTAACCTCATTTTGATCCCCTTAATATGTCTGCAAAGACTCTTTTTCCAAATGAGGCACAGTCACAGGTACTATGGGCCAGGACTTGAACACATATCTTTGAGAATCATTATTCCACTCACTGGGCTTCTTTGGTGTCTCAGCCGTAAAGAATCTGCCTGCAAATGCAGGAAATGCAGGGATCCAACCTGCTTTGAAAGATCCCTGGAGAAGGAAATGGTAACCCACTCCAGTGTTCTTGCCTGGGAAAACCTGTGAATAGAGGAGCCTGGCAGGCTACAGTCCATCGGGCCAAAAAAGAGTCAGATATATTTAGCAGCTAAACCACAACAATTCCACTCACTACACTCCGTGAACTCCCTGATGTTCAAGCTGGTTTTAGAAAAGGCAGAGGAATCAGAGATCAAATTGCCAACATCCGCTGGATCATGGAAAAAGCAAGAGAGTTCCAGAAAAACATCTATTTCTGCTTTATTGACTATGCCAAAGCCTTTGACTGTGTGGATCACAATAAACTGTGGGAAATTCTGAAAGAGATGGGAATACCAGACCACCTGACTTGCCTCTTGAGAAATCTGTGTGTAGGTCAGGAAGCAACAGTTAGAACTGGACATGGAACAACAGACTGGTTCCAAATAGGAGAAGGAGTCCGTCAAGGCTGTATATTGTCACCCTGCTTATTTAACTTCTATGCAGAGTACATCATGAGAAACGCTGGACTGGAAGAAACACAAGCTGGAATCAAGATTGCCGGGAGAAATATCAATAACCTCAGATATGCAGATGACACCACCCTTATGGCAGAAAGCGAAGAGGAGCTGAAAAGCCTCTTGATGAAAGTGAAAGAGGAGAGTGAAAAAGTTGGCTTAAAGCTCAACATTCAGAAAACAAAGGTCATGGCATCTGGTCCCATCACTTCATGGGAAATAGAGTGGGAAACAGTGGAAGCAGTGTCAGAGTTTATTTTTGGGCTCCAAAATCACTGCAGATGGTGACTGCAGCCATGGGAGGGGCGTTCAGGATTGGGAACACGTGTACGCCCGCGGTAGATTCATGTTGATGTATGGCAAAACCAATACAGTATTTTAAAGTAACATAAAGTGAAATTAAAAAAAAATAAAAATAAAAAAGGGAAAATCACTAGGCCATTCAGATGTAAAAAAAAAAAATACATATATATAACTACCCTTACTGGGGGATGGGAAAAGTACCATTTGCAGAGATAAAGAAATAACTAACCAAGTTTGAAATAGGTTAAGATTTACAAAGAAAAAGATAACTGTGGAGTGGGCCTTCCAGGCATAGACAATAAATGAGGTGTTAAAAGCCATGGGCGTTTAAAAGGGCACCACATGTTTGCCCTTTAGGGTGGTTTAGAAAAAGGATGTGTGGTGGAGAGAGTGCAAAATGAAGCTAAAGCTTACAGAGTGGAAGCCTAATGTGACATGGATTGCATCTTTTAGCAAGCCTCTTAAATGTCTCTACAGCCTCCAGATTCTCCCTTTTTCAATCCTGAAAGTTGTTATCAAGTCATTCTTTTTAAAATTTGCTTTGCTCATTTTCCTGCCAAAAAGCTAGCATAGACATCCATGGCCTGAAACGTATAGTTTAACTTTGTTGCTGTGTTTTAGGGTTTATATAAGTGAAGCACTTGAGACAGCGCTTGGCACGTGACGAGAGTCCACTTCATGTTAATTACCCTTGTGCTTGTTATTAGCCTGGCATTCCTGCACTCTCGAGGCTATTCTAATTTTTTCTATCATTTTCCACTCTGTCCAAACCAGGCTTCTCACTTTCTCCAGATATGCCGTGTTTCTTTCTACCTTTGTTGACCTTCTGTATTATCTTCACGGGTTGAAGTCTTAGCCATACTTCAGACTCTCACTCAAACATCACCCCATTTCCATTAGTCAAAAATTATTTTTCCTTTCTTCTCACAGGATTTTGCTTGAATTTAAATAACTACTATGTTAAAAAAGTGTATTTAACATAGAACCTTATATATAATTATTTATGCCTATGGCATTTTCTATATCTTCTTGACTCTAATTGATCTTTTTGATCTGTTTTTCTTCTGCCAAGGAATAGTACTGTATATTTTTGATGAGGGTCTTTTTAGTTGCCTTTTCTTATTATGAAAGCCAGTTATGGGTAGGTAGGATTGTCTTTAAGAGAGTTATAAAAAAAACTAACAATTTCTGTCTTTTATTTTTAAAATGTATAAATATTATTAATTTTTGCCTGAAATCTTCAATGCACCAAGACAAGAAAATGAAAAGAAGAGAAATGAACATTGCTGCTCATTATAATATATAATATTATAACTAGAATTACTTGGAGGAGATAAGATTATCTGATTGGAAATATAAATCCAGTTTTTTTGTGAGAATGAACTGAAAAACTATTGGGGTTATTAAAAACTTTAGTAAGGTAATCATGAACAGACAATACTTTTACAATATGCCTGTTTAAAAATACATGTGTTTATTTGTTTGGGGAGAAGACAATGACATGTAATAGACAGCACTAGCAACAGAAATAGAAAATGCTTGAGAATAATTCCAAGAAATGTTTAGAACTATGAGAAGAAACAAACCCAAGAATTACTGGAGAAGGTGGAAGAAAACAAATGGAAAAATATATCAAACTCCTTGGGATATCTTAATACTGTGAAACAAGCTTATCTCTAAATTTAAGACAAACTAAAATAAAACTTCAGTGGTTTTGTTATTTATTATCATTAGACCTTGAAAATGGTTCTAAGATTCATCTTCAGACTAGAGACTTTGAAAAAGGCCATTCTGGATGGGAATAGTCCTACTCACTATTTAAATATATTACATTGCTGTATCTAGAATAACATAGAAAGGGTTCAGGGGCAGGGGCACAAATTAATAATTTAGAGGAGGAAGTCCAGAAATTAACTCAAGAAAATTAAAGCATTTAATATAGTAACTACTAACAAAGAGAAGGTGGCATTGGGACCACTGGCTAACTTTGGGAAAAAATGAGGTTATAGCACCAGAACACAGTTTGGCTATCTTCTAAATAATTAGTGGTTTAAAGGGCTGACAACCATTTTATTAGCTCTCACAGTTTATGTGGGTCAGAAATTTGGGAAGGATGCCGTTGAGTTGGTCTGGCTCAGGTTCTCTCATGCAGTTGTGATCAGTGGTACTTGGAGCTGAAAGAGCTAGATAGTGAAGCAACTGGGCTCTGGCTGAGCATCTCCAGTCTCGGGGCCTCTTGATGTGATTCCTCCTTATGCACTACTTTGGGCTTCCTCAGCATGGAAATCTCAAGGACCAAGATCACTTACTTTTCTTAAAATTGAAGTTTAATTGGTGTACAATATTATGAGTTACAGTGGCACAGTATCATGGTTCACCATTTTTAAAGGTTATATTCAAATTATAGTTATTATGAAATATTGGCTATAGTCTCCATTTATACAATATATCCTTGTATACAATACATTTATACAATGTATCCTTATACAATATATCCTTGTAACTAATTTTATACTTTATAGTTTGTACCTCTTTATCTCATACCCCTCTATTGCCTCTCTCCCCTTCTCAATTCCCCCTGGTAATCACTAGTTTGTTCCCTGTATCAGTGAGTCTGCTTCTTTTTTGTTTATTCACTAGTTTGTTGTATTGTTTAGATTCCACATGTAAGTAGTATTATATAGTATTTGTGTTTTTCTGTCTGACTTATTTTACTTAGCATAATGCCCTTCAAGCCCTCTCATGTTGCTGCAAATGGCAGCAATTTTATTATTTTTCATGGCTGGGTAATATTGTTTGTGTCTCTGTGTGTTTATATGTAACATCTTTATCCATTCATCTGTTGATGGATACTTAGTTTGCTTCCTTAAAAATTTCAAATTTTTTGGCATAAAGAATTATTGACACTAAAATTCTATCCATCAGTGTACTATAAGTGTCTTTTCACACTGTGGAAGGTAAACTGGCATTTTAGTGATTATAGAATTTTAGACTACTATAATGACAGGTAACATAGATTTTTCCTTACACTGGGAACATATTTTAACCTTAAGGGTCGACATGCAATGACCACTCCTGGCCACTTACCCCCACTGTTCAAATCATGCTGACATATAAATCAGTGACTGGAGATGCTTTTTTAAAATTGCTGCTGTTGTTCACTTGCCAAGTCATGTCCCGCTTTTTGTGACCCCATGAACTACGGCACTCCAGGCTTCTCTGTCCTTCACTGTCTCCCGGAGCTTGCTCAAATTCATGTTCATTGACTTGGTGATGCCCTCATCCTCTGTCATCCCCTTCTTCTGCTTTCAGGCTTTCCCAGCATCAGGGTCTTTTCCAATGAGTCGGCTCTTTGCATCAGGTGGCCAAAGTATTGGAGCTTCAGCTTTAGCATCAGTCCTTTCAATGAATACTCAGGGTTGATGTCCTTTAGGATTTGCTGGTTTTATCTCTTTGCTGTTCAAGGGACTCTCAAGAGTCTTCTCCAGCATTCAGAGACATCAATTTTTCGGCACTTAGCCTTCTTTATTAAGGTCCAACTCTCACATTCACAGATGCGAGTGGATATTCACATGAGTGGATTTCCCGGTGACTCAGATGGTATAAAGAATCCAATGCAGAAGTCCCACATTCAGTCCCTGAGTCAGGAAGACCCCCTAGGAAGGGAATGGCAACCCACTCCAGTGTTCTTGTCTGAGAAATTCCATGGACAGAGGAGCTTGGTGGGCTACAGTCCATGGGGTTGCAGAGTCAGACAAGACTGAACAACCAACACTTTCACTCATATTTGTACATGACTACTGGAAAAACCATAGCTTTTACTATATGAACTGTTACTGGCAAAATGATGTCTCTGCTTTTTAATATGCTGTCTAGTTTATCATAGCTTATTTTCCAAGGAGCAACCGTCTTTTAATTTTGTGGCTGCAGTCACCATCCACAGTGATTTTGGAGCCCAAGAAAATAAAATCTGTCACTGTTTCCACTTTTCCCCATCTATTTTTTAATATCTCTGGTTTATTAAGATTAATAATTGGTTACATTGAATTCCTTAAAAATATTTAGGATTGTACTTTAAGTTAGAAAGATGAACATGAATGTTTTCTCGAATATGAAACTATGTAGCATATCAGTCTAAAAACAAAATAAGTATTTTAAATGAGATTGACATTTGTTTTAATTGTGGAATAAAAGAAAATGTTTGGAAGGCTCTAGGTATGAGCATTTCTATTTTCAGTTCACCAGAGCCGTAAAAGTTATTAGACTATGTTCAGACTGCTAACACATTGGCTGAAGTCTTAAGAGAAAGTATTACAGCAAGCGAGACAGGAGTTGAATTGCCTTTGGTGACTGAGAAGTCACTTAGTTATCACAACATAGTTAACCACATTCTGTTGGTTAACACTGAAAGACAAGCCCATCGAGATTCAAGGGTAGGGGCCATAGATTCAGTTTCCTGATGGAAGATTGTCAATGTCATTATAAGCAGAGCACGTGGGATGGGAGATATTGTTCCCGTCATCTTTGGAAAATACAGTCTGCCACATTCTGTCACATCTTGCTGACAGAAACTTCATGGAATAATCTGGGGAAAGTCTTCCCATGTCTCTACTCTGAAAGCCAGCATCATAAATCTATGATTTTCAGACTTTAGCACATGTCAGAATCACCTGGAGGGTTTCTTAAAACACAGATTTCTGGATCCCACCCCAGAGTTTCCAATTCATTATGTTCCAGAGGTTGGAGGGTGAGACTGTACATTTCTCATAAATTCCAATGTGATGTGGGTGCCACATATCTGAGGACCACATATGAAGAGCCATTGTCCTAGATCTTAGCATTTGCTTACTACTGTCCTTTAGATGAGCTTCCCCAGGGGCTCAATGGTAAGGAATCTGCCTGCAGTGCAGGGGACGCAGGTTAGACCCTGGATGGGAAAAATTTCCTAGAGGAGGAAATGGCAACTCGCTCTAGTTTTCTTGCTGGGGAAATCCCATGGACAGAGGACCCTGGCAAGCTATAGCCCATAGGGTTGCAAAGATTCAGATACAGCTGAGTACTCACACAAATAAATACACAAATCCTTTAGATGAAATATTATGGGTCATGTTAAAGCAATTTTTCCCCATATATTAAATCAGTCTTCAGGTTTATTCTAGACCATATCTGCTTTCATGGTTGGCTTAGGGAAATTAGAGGGCGGACAAAATTAGGAGGGATTTTCAGTCTTCGTGAATCTCAGTGGGCTTGTCTGTATCCCTCCCCTTTGGGAGTGGCAAGGATAATTGCGTTTTCAGTGAAAGGGAATATGAAAGAAGATATCTGTTGCTTTCTGACCACTTAATCAGTTTTTGCTTCAAGTGCCAATGATGAAACTTCTTCACCTGGTGGCTGCTGATAACCTAAGACAAACTCTGTTCATATAGTGATGGACAATATCCTCATAGGGTCCCGTATGACAAGGGTTTCTATATTGCCCAAAACTCCTTACCAAGTCAGCATATTGATGATGCTGAGAATCAGATTAAAAGAAGCAATCTGGGATTTTACCAGAGTGAAATATTCTTATAATCTTTCATGGCTCAAAAATTTCAAGTGTAATTAGTCCTTGCAGAGGAACCTGAGGTTAACTGTAAAATCAGAAAAATGAGACCAGATTGTACTGAATTTGGTGATGATTTCATGGAGACCCAGCATTCAGAGGATATCTGGAGATTTATTTTCCCTGGTTTTACAATTCAAGATTAACAACTCTGAATTTTGTAGAAACCAGAATTCTCTGACCAATAAGGCTTTGCACAGTTAACTTAAATACTCTAACCAAATAAAGCAGGCGGAGCGGGTACCAAGGCTGTCCAAGGACAATTTTGTATTTTGGGCTCTGATCCTTGTCTCTATTGTTTTAGGATTATAGTCTTGTCTAGTTGGACTAGATAAAAGGTTGTTCAACCATGTTTTTTAAAGGATGAATAATTTCAACTTCAAGTTATAGAGCTCTTAGTTTGTTAGAAATGTATTGCCTATTTGCCTATTCATTATCTATCATCTGTTTATCAATCTACCTATATCTATCTATCTATCGATAAAGCAAGAGAGTTCTGGAAAAACATCTATTTCTGCTTTATTGACTATGCCAAAGCCTTTGACTGTGTGGTTCATCATAAAATGTGGAAAATTCTGAAAGAAATTGGAATACCAGACCACCTGACCTGCCTCTTGAGAAACCTATATGCATGTCAGGAAGCAACAGTTAGAACTGGACATGGAACAACAGACTGGTTCCAAATAAGAAAAGGAGTACTTCAAGGCTGTATATTGTCACCCTGCTTATTTAACTTCTATGCAGAGTACATCATGAGAAACGCTGGGCTAGAAGAAGCACAAGCTGGAATCAAGATTGCCAGGAGAAATATCAATAACCTCAGATATGCAGATGACACCACCCATACGACAGAAGTGAAGAAGAACTAAAGAGCCTCTTGATGAAAGTGAAAGAGGAGAGTGAAAAAGTTGGCTTAAAGTTCAGCATTCAGAAAATGAAGATCATGGCATCCGGTCCCATCATTTCATGGCAAATAGACGGGGAAACAGTGGAAACAGTGTCAGACTTCATTTTTGGGGACTCCAAAATCACTGAAGATGGTGATTGCATCCTTGGAAGGAAAGTTATGACCAACCTAGACAGCATATTAAAAAGCAGAGACATTACTTTGTCAACAAAGGTCCGTCCAATCAAGGCTATGGTTTTTCCAGTAGTCATGTATGGATGTGAGAGTTGGACTCTAAAAAAAGCTGAGCGCCAAAGAATTGATGCTTTTGAACTGTGGTGCTGGAGAAGATTCTTGAGAGTCCCTTGGACTGCAAGAAGGTCCAACCAGTCCATCCTAGAGATCAATCCTGGGTGTTCACTGGAAGGACTGATGTTGAAACTGAAACTCCAATAGTTTGGCCACCTGATATGAAGAGCTGATTCATTGGAAAAGACCCTGATGCTGGGAAAGATTGAAGGCAGGAGGAGAAGGGGATGACAGAGGATGAGATGGTTGGATGGCATCACCGACTCAATGGACATGAGTTTGGTTAAATCCGGGAGCTGGTGATGGACAGGGAGGCCTGGTGTGCTGCAGTTCATGGGATCGCAAAGAGTTGGACACGACTGAGTGACTGAACTGAACTGAATCAATATATTCAGAAAAATGAACTCAGTAAGATATAGATATAAAATATCTTAATTTTCTCCAATAATTAACTTCAAACATATTCAGTTGAATTGCCCTTTTTCATCCAGTATCTACAATTGGAAGATCTTCTAGGCTCTTCTAGGTATACAGAGCTCACTTTATGGCTTTTATTTTATATCCAGTTCAAGCACTACCATTCTCTAATTTGTCCTTGATCGGGAATTGAGCCTTGCAAGGGAAAGGGGAGGAGCCTCCCTTCTGCCTTACTCCCTTTTCTGGGTTACTGTATATCCTTTGGAGTGTTCAGTTCTGTCCAGAAGGATAGAGAAAGGCAGAATTAAATAGCACTGCTTTGGTTCCCTTTATAATTGAAGGCTTCTGTATAAGCGGCACCCAAAGCCTGGCTTCTCTATAGTATGTATGTGTCTGTTCTTCACAGGCTCTATGGAAGAATACCCACTGCATCACCCCTGACATGGGAGATGGGCTCCTGAAGGACTTCTTCAAAGCCCCATCAGCCTTAGACCCCATTGTACAGCCTAGACCTCACGGCTGGGACTCCCTTGTCCGTCAGAGAGCCTCTTTAGTTATCTTCTGTGGCATTCCCTCCCCCTGGAAACTCAAGCATCCTCAAATCCTTGCCACTTCAGATGGTAGGGGCACAGGCTGGTCCACTGAGCCCTCTCCCTCATTTTACTCTGTTTCCCTCTAACTCCTTTGCTCTCGTCCACCTGGGCAGGGGTACAGAGCGCCTCATCTGCTGCATATGAAGATATCCAGTTGGAAACTGTGATGCTAGTCTATCTTCTTTGCAAGCACTTTCCTGTCTCTACAAATGGCTTTTACCTTTATCATACTCAAAGATGAAAATGTTTCATAACGTTAAGATGAAAGATGATTTGTTTCATAAATACTTTGTATTTCCCTCTTTTTCTTTTATCATGAAATAAAATTCAGAGATAATATCATAAAAGAACATATTTTAATTTAAAAGAGTGATATAATGCTTTAACTATAAATTAGGGAAAAAGAATGTAATTTATTATAAAATAATATGTAATACATATTATATGTAAGTGCTCAGCAGGATTATACTAGAAAACAGAATGAAGTAGTCTGATGCTTGCAGCTGCTTATGATGAATACTTGGATTTAAGATAAAGTCAGAAGCCATTCGGTATAAAGGAAGGAAAATTAAAGGGCAAAGAAGTGAGGGAACCCTAATTAAAACTAGTGGAATGATTAATAATAACCTGACTTATATGTGCATGATAAAAAAAAAAAAGGAAAGAGCCTTTGACAAGGTTTGGATAAGAATGCCATGGGAAATGACTAAGTGTCAAAACGGAGAAAATGAAGAATTAGCACAGTAACTAGTCATAATTACTTATAAGTGTAATGTAAAAATAATTCTTTTCCTATGACATAGGTTAGATCAGTTTTTAGATAACTCGGATAATATATTTCCTATCTTGAAATGCCACCACCATACCTGCAAGCATGTATTTGGCACTGTCTGGCACGACATGGTAAAAGTATGTCTTTTGTGAAGACACAAGAAGTGCGAAGCTCATCCTGATTGGGCAGGACTTTCTTGTGTTTTTAAGATGTCTGACACCCCACCTAAATTTTTCGCATGAAATGCCTGAAGTGCCCCACAAACATAGCAAGAACAACGAAAAAAAAAAAAAAAAAAAAAAAACAACACAAAA
>SJYT01021146.1:160119-191504 GCA_006410635.1 Cephalophus harveyi
AAAAAAAAAAAAAAAAAAAAACCTCTCAAAATTTCTGAAATGCTCCCTAGAACATAGGGGTGTAGTTCCTCCTTTGTCGGAAACATGTCTTAAAATATTTTTTTAGTATTAAGCTAGTTATCTCAATGATGAATCCTAGTAAGAACTGCTTTTGTGAATTAAGCTTTAGTATGATGTCACTGGTTTATCCTGAAATCTGATACTGTATTTTCAACAAATGTAGTATTGAGGGTCACAAAGGGTCTTCTGTGTAGGAAATGAGAGATGCATTTGTGACTCAGTACTGAGATATGTCAGCTTCTTTTGAGTACTGCTTACTTTGAGTCATGTATCTAATCACGTTTTCCTCTTCATGTTGGGCAAATGAAAGCTTAGTGTTAAATTTTTGATCTCTGTTCACAAGTCAATGGAATGGGATAGAATGCCTTGTATGTAATGATTTCATTCTTAATTTTTAACTTCTTTTCTACCCTCTTTCCTCTTTTGCTGTTATCACTTCATGAATGTATCTGTTTTTAAAATAAATATTTTTCTCTGTTGGGACAAAATAGCTCAAGACTCCCAGTTTTCAGATTGCAGACAGAAAATATGTTATAATCTCCCACTCCTTGCACCAAATTCCTAACATTATACAGTAAGGATTCCACATATGAAAGAGTTCCATCCCAAGACATGTTTGTAAGTCCAAGTTATTCATAAGTCCAACAAAGTTAGCCTAGATATCCAACTAACACAATTGGCAATATAGTACTGTACTGTAATTTGATGTTTTCGAATCCTGGTGCTGGAGAAGACTCTTGAGAGTCCTTTGGACTGCAAGGAGATCAAATCAGTCAATCCTAAAGGGAATTGACCTTGAATATTCATTAGAAGACTGATGCTAAAGCTGAAGCTCTGATACTTTGGCCACTGGATGTGAAGGGTTGACTTATTAGAAAAGACCCTGTTGCTGGGAAAGATTGAGAGCAGGAGAAAGGGGTGACAGAGTATAAGATGGTTGGATGTCATCACTGACTCAGTGGACATGAGTTTGGGTAAACTCTGGGAGATAGTGAAAGACAGGGGAGCCTGGCATGCTGCAGTCCATGGAGTTGCAAAGAGTTGGACATGACTTAGCTACTGAGCAACAACAGCAATAACTGTAACAGGTTTATAATACTTTTCACACAAACAACATCCAAGAAACAAACACAAAAAATAAAGAAAACAGTTTTAATCTTACAGTGCTTTGAAAAGTACAGTAGTATAGTACAGTAGCTGGCCTACAGGGGCTGGCATCAAGTGAACAGACAAGTAGAGTTACTCACTAGAGGAAGAAGAAGAGGTGGGAGATGATAGAGCTGAAGGATCATCAACAGTAGGAGATGGAGGGCAAGTTGCAACTTCATTTATGCCTGATGTTGATGGAATGCATGTCTGCATCTTTGAAAGTTCATAATTTGAAGGTTTGCATGTAGGAGACTTACTGTATATATTCATAACTATGGTTGCAAATACGAAAGGCAGCTTTCGTGGGCCAGAAGCTGTGAGGATGGAAACAGCTAAAAAGCTTGGGACCTTTGCAGATGATGTCTACTCAAGAAAGGCCTATAGAATGTGGAGTCCATGGATAATGGGCATGATGGTAGGGGGAGTTCAGCTGGTTAGAATGATTGTTCAGTATCACCTTATATTCCACATCAGTTGCTACATATCACCAGCTGCACTTTGGTGAATGCGAAATATTTTTTCTTGGTGTCAAAACATGAAGACCACATGGTTCCTCAATAGAAGATGGCTGGGAGGGATTAATTTTTTTGTGTAGTAGTAAGTTCTGTGTAGTAGGAAAGAGTGAGGTTCTCTGAAGATTTTCATCACATTGACTGCCATCCCCTAGATTGCCATCATGAGTTGCTCAAAGATAACAATCAATAAGCTTCACTTCAATAACAACAAAATTGACAAGATAAAATTGAAACTGTTAGTCACTCAGTCATGTCCAATTCTTTGCAACCCCATGGACTGTAGCCCGCCAGGCTCCCCTGTCCATGGAATTCTCCAGGCAAGAATACTGGAGTGGGTAGCCAGTCTCTTCTGCAGGAGATCTTCCCAACCCAGGGATTGAACCCATGTCTTTTGCATTGCAGGTGGATTCTTTACTTGTCTGAATCACCTAGGAAGCCCAGAAAGGATAAAGCGTCATACCAGTGAGCATTTTTCAGCATATCTGTCTTATTAGCCACCTTTGAATATTAAGGTGGGTTATAAGCAATCATAGTGGTGTGATTATTAGTCATATCTCTCCACTAATGCAGCTACATATAATGGTTACATTTAATCATTTTTGTTATTTTTCTTTTTAAAAATCCTGTTAGCTCCTTCAGTATTCCAGCATTTAATCCTAACGTTTATTCTTGCTAGGTACAAATAAATTTAGGTTTACTTTAACGTTAATAATTTACACTGAACTTAAGTCAACTTTCCTATTCTTATTGATAATTCTCTGCAAGAAGTTATGCAGAGAAATAACACCTCTTCCTTGTGAATAACAGGATAATAGTAGGCTGTCTATCATAGAGTAAAATGATACAATTGACCAACTGTCAGGGAATGTTCTCTGAAATCTGAATTATTCTGTGGGCTGTAGTTAAAGATTTTGTTTTGTTATGGAAAGAAGTTTCTCTCTGTGAGGGCAATTGGCTCAGGTAAGGAAAGAATGAGCAACCTTAGCACTCCCCTCCCTTGAGTAGCATACCCTCTCACCAAGTGAATTACTTACATAATATTTATTACTCATTACATACACAGTTCCATTGTGTATTAAGATCATGATGCCAGCTGGATTCTGAATAGTGTTGATTTGTCTCCAATCATCTTGGAAAGTAGGGAAAAAGAACCTGTGGAAAGATGGAAGAAAGCCAAGAAACAGGAATGGGTAATGGGATGAAGTATAAGTTAGTTTTAAACACAGGCACTGAAATTCACTCAACAGTTTTTTGACCCAGTTTGGAAAAAACAGTTGTGTTGGTTTCCTTGTATAAAAGATGAGTTTTAAAGCATTGATGTAGTAATATATGCGGAGAAGGCAATGGCACCCCACTCCAGTACTTTTGCCTGGAAAATCCCATGGATGGAGGAGCCTGGTGGGCTGCAGTCCATGGGGTCACTAAGGGTCAGACACGACTGAGCGACTTCACTTTCACTTTTCACTTTCATGCATTGGAGAAGGAAATGGCAACCCACTCCAGTATTCTTGCCTGGAGAATCCCAGGGACAGAGGAGCCTGTTGGGCTGCCATCTATGGGGTCGCACAGAGTTGGACACGACTGATGCGACTTAGCAGCAGCAGCAGCAGCAGTAATATATGAATACTACACTGTATTGTTTCTTTTGTTCTGTCGTTCCTCTTTCGCAGGTGGGAGAGCTGTTACTGTATTTCTAAGGAAACCAGGAAATCAACAGTTTCTTTTGTGGTCTTGAGGTTTGGTACTTGGTTGTCTGATTATCCAGTTTCCTGATGTGTCACAAAAAGTAAAGGACAAGAGAAAAAGGTTATTTTTTCCTTAGGCAATGGAGAAATTAAAGCTTTCCGGGGATAGGAGAGTTCCTCAGAGAAGGAGGCTGAAGGATCTTTGGGTGGTGGAGACCAGTCTCTCCAGAAAGTAGTCTAGGCGGTGTCATGACTCCCAGGGAGGGTGTATTAAGGGTTGTCACATGGGCAGGGGTGATATGGATACTGCTTGCGGAGTGGTTCACCTTGGTGTATGAGTGGGCGTGATGAGCATCTCATCACTGTGACCAAGATCTTTCCTTTATTTCCACAGAGTTCTGTAAGCTCAGGGATCTTCCTCTTAAGAGAGGAGTAGAAACTATTTAAAATGACTGATACTGCTAACCATGGCAAGTTAGATAGATCTGATTTGATAGAATGAGGAAAGATGACATTTCTTGGCACTTTGAGGATGAGGGGCGGTGATTAAACTAGCATGCACAATTTACCTCATTCACTCCTGAGAGTTTCTAAAGGAATTTGGTGTTATTCCTTGCTGTTCACATCCTTATCATAACTCCTAAACATACAAAAGTGTGGAAACAATCTTTTACTTTGTGAAAACTCTTTTTTTTAAAAAAGGGCCAATTGATTTTAACTGCAGCATATTTGAAGTGACAGTTATATTAATAAATACATCATATAATTTAAAAAGAAATTACTTCTAATTAGTAGAAGTTCAAGTTGCAATCTGCAACTTATCATGTAAAACAAACAGACTATAAACCTCATGGCTGATTTGTGAGTTTCCAGACACCAAGTAATTGTTTGACTTCCTGTTTTAAAGAATATACCTAAGTGACAAATAGAATCATTATTAAAATATGCTGAAGCTAGTGTAATTGAATTTGTCTTGGAGTTGGGCTTTCCTTGTGGCTTAGCTGGTAAAGAATCCACTTGCAATGTGGGAGACCCGGGTTTGATCCCTGGGTTGGGAAGATCCCCTGGAGAAGGGAAAGGCTACCCACTCCAGTATTTTGGCCTGGAGAATTCCATGGACTGTATAGTCAATGGGGTCGCCAAGAGTCGGACATGACGGAGTGTAAATGCTTTGCTGCTGTGGTATAAACTATTTAAAAAATACTCTAAAATGGACAACAAACATAACCTCTGATTCAGTTGGCACATACTTCAGAAGTTGCAGGTTTTTCTTACAATTCTATCAAGAAATAATTAGCTGAAAAGATGAAAATGGTACCTAAGATTAATGATAACATCAATAAGCTATTTGAACTCAATAGGCTAAAAATGAACACATGGAACACAGCAATTAAGCAGATTTGGTTTAAATAAAGCACTCTTACTTGCCAGGAAAATTACCCACTGCACTTATGTTTCCACTGGGAAGTATTTCTTGGGATTGGGGCAACCAAAGCATTTCAAAAACAATGGAGGAAAAAACATGGAAGCGGCCGCGATAGTTGGAGTCTAAACCCTGTTGTGGTGGTCTCCGGGTGCCCTGTGAGAGAAAAGGGGAGGATGCCACTGGAATCATCTTCCTCTTCAATGCCGCTTTCCATCCCTTCTCCCTTACCCCCAGTACCAGACAATATTTCTAACTCTTCTCCTCCCCCAATATCTTACATCACTTCCCAGGAGATGAGGTGTATTCTTCACTGGTTTGCCAGCTGGTCAGGTCCTCAGCGTGAACGTTTCCTTCAGGACCTGGTAGCTAAGGCAGTACCAGGAAAATTACAGCCATTGCTGGAAAGTCTGGAGCAGCTTAGTGTGTCTGGAGCAAACCGACCACCTTGTATCTTTGAGTGCCAATTACGTCTTTGGGATCAGTGGTTTCGAGGTTGGGCTGAGCAGGAACGCAATGAATTTGTCAGGCAGCTGGAGGTCAGTGAGCCAGACTTTGTGGCAAAGTTTTACCAAGTAGTGGCTGCTACAGCTGGTAAAGAATGATATTAAAAATCAAAGAAAAAAAAATCAAAAAAGATAGGCAGAGCTAATGCAGCCATGGCCACAACTTTACTGTGAGAACTTCAAATGTATCACTCAAAGATCTGGAGATGGTGTCCTGATCAGCTGGCTGAAACTACCTGACAAGTACAGGCCTGGTGATTCCAACAGCCTATCAACTGGACTCCTGCTGGAAGTGTTTTCCATCTGAGCAAATCCAGATCAGCAGCCTGCTTCCTAGCTTACTTCAAGAATTTAAAGACTTCCTTTGCAACTGTAACTGAAAGGAATCTATACATTATAACTCAAANAAAGCTCTCCTGGCCATTATTATCTTAAATTCTCAGTAAAATAACAGAGCAGATATTAAGAAAAAGTATGATATATGCATCAAGAGAGTAGTGAAAGCCTGGGTGATAAACAGCATGGGCTCATATAGAACAGATCATGCCAGATGTATTCAATTGCATTCGTTGTATCAAATTACAAAGTGGATGAAAGGAATTCAGTAGATGTAATATATCTGGACTTTACTAAATCATTTGATTTATGCCTTATGAAAGCTTACTTAAAATTTTAATTAAAATTAGCTTAACTATTTATACTAATACATAGATGGAAACAAACTTATAAGAAAAAACAGAGGTGAGATTCAGCAGCAATATACCTGAGTTGAAGAAGAGGGATATGGCAAGCTCCAAAATGGGCACTGGAGAAGCAGCTGGTTCCAAAAGACAGTAAGCACTGTTAAACGAGAAGATGCCGCTAGTGGTGAAGAATCCACCTGTCAAGCAGGAAACACACATTCCATCCCTGGGGAGGGAAAATCCCTGGAGAATAAAATGGCAGCCCACTCCAGTATTCTTGCCGGGAGAATCCTGGCAAGAAGGAGGAGCCTGGTGGGCTACAGTCCATGGGGATGCAGAGTCGGCCACGACCATCCATCTGAGCACACATTACCATACAAAAGAGTAGAAGGGTGAGCTGCTAATGTGGAGTTAGGGAATGGAATGGGTTTCTCAATATTTTTTTTTTAATGGATTTGGAAACATTGGATATATTTACAACATAAGAAATAGTGTATATATTGTCAGTTTGTAAATGTGCTAGCAAGAGGGTCTCTGGTCTGGTAGTCTTGTTCTGAGAACAATTTTAGCTGTCAAAAGTTGTGTTACAAAACCTATTGAGTCCATGTAAAAAAAAGGCCTCAGGTCCTAATGAGTCTGAAAATTGCAGTAATGTAACATTTCCTTTAGAATGTTTAATAAATATTGCCTCAGACCCCATCTCAGTATTGGTCATTAATAACAGGCTTTGTGTTCTCATTACCATTAACCCTACCATTAGCACAGTGCTTCCATGCATTCTATTCATCCATATTACCCCTATTATGATCAAGAAAGCAGCTGGTTTGACAGTGGCTTCAAGTCTTTTTTCTTACATGAATGTGTTGGCATCCAGGCATGATCCTGATATAACTGATAATCTGTGTTTAGCAAAACATGCTTTCCAATTTATCAATCACGTCATATCCAATTCAGAATGTGAAAATTCACACTGTCAAATAAAATCTGTAGATAATAGTAAATTGTTTAGGAACATACCCCAAATGTGTGTGGTCTCATTCAGGGTAACTGGCTATCATTTGTAGTAGTTGACACTAGATGGTGAAATCCTATGATACTATAGTACAGTGATACTCTCACAAATTCCAGAGCTCCCTACTCAGAGCCCAAAGCTTTCCCCAGAACGGCTGACTGCAAAAGGTCTCAGAGCACCCTAGCAGGAAGACCCACTGACCTTGACAGGGCAGGGAGATGTGTTTTCCCTCTACTCTCCTTACTGTAAAATTATCCTCAAACCCCAACCTATGCTTGTAAAAGCCTTATACACTGCCAAAGCTTATAAACCAGAAAATACGGTAACGTATTAAATAGATATGTAGTCTTTTTTTTTCCAGCAGCATAAAACTCTTTTTAAGTCAAATATATTGTTACTATGAATCATGATTCTGTTTTTATCACTCTATAGAAATGTACAGTAATTGAAAAATAACACACTGCAGTTATTTTAGGACCAAGAATTAAAATAAAATGTAAAAAGAAAATGGGTAACAGAAATGAAAATAATTGTCATTTTTGGAATTTGAACATTTATCAACACTTGGAAGTCAGGGATCTGTTGTTACCACAGAATTAATTCATATACTAGACAGAGTTAGAGTTTTAACTGTCTTTGAAAAAAAAATTAAAAGTAGTAAATATATATGTCTATTTGGCAACCAAGGACAAGTGTGAAAATAAAAAAGAAACCATCAAAGCACAATGCAAAACATTTCATGTTTCACTAGTCATTGAGATGCTCTCAACATTTAAGATCAGGTTTTTACTGACTCTTGCATATATCTTGGCTTGGTATATGGCTCAGTGGTAAAGAATACATGTGTGAATGTGGGAGGAGCAGGAGACATGGGTTCATTCCCTGAGTCAGGAAGATCCCCTGGAGGAGGAAATAGCAACCTACTCCAGTATTTTTGCCTGGAAAATCCCATGGACAGAGGAACCTGGTGGGCTATAGTCCACTGGGTTGTAAAGAGCTGGACATGACTTAGCAACTGAGCATGCATGCAACAGATATCTAGTTTTTTTCACCCCAATTATACAGTTATCTAATGTGCACAGTCATCAAGGTCATAGAAGTGGGATATATTATGCAGTATTTACAAAATTTGATTGTTCAAGAAAGCCCCCCCCCCGTTCCTCCCCTTCTGGGGGAACATCAGGTTTAATGAGAGTTCTATTGTCCAACAGCTGGGAAAACCAGCTCATTAAGTCCGCAACCAGAGGTAAGGGTGACCCATGGGGCCATTCCTGTCTTAGATGCCTTTGTCCCATCAAACAAGACAAGTGGGTTTTTTGGAGTCCAGACAATGCAGAAACAAGAGTCTCTAGATAAATCAACTTGTTATAATCTTTAGATGGTTACCTCTGAAATAACAAGTTTTCTTGAGCCACAGGATCTTCTGGACAGGATATATTTGGCCTGGATTTGATCACTCCCTTAGTGAACACACTGCTCACAATTAAGGTGGTGGATTACCTCTGGCTTCGGGAGGCACCATTTACATTAAGGAATGAAATGGTGTGGACAATTGGAGTGAAGCTATGGAGTGATGACAGGGGTTGTGATCATAGAGTCAGGAATAAAGTAGAATTTTTGTGACATAGGAAGACATATTTTGTGTGTTCCTGCTAATGAGGCCAAGATGGACCACAAGGCCTAGTCTGAATAGGAGCCATTACTGGAAAGAAGACTGCCACTGTTCCTCTGCTGAGGGATAAAAAGAGTTTGTGTGTTCTCCACTTGCTGCTTATTAGGGGTTTATTTTAAATTTAAAAAAAAAATGTACATGGAAGTTTGGTTTTATTCAGGTATAGTGCCTACAGATCAGAAGATGATCGCCGCTGAAAAGGTAGTTTGTGACAGTTTCCAAGAGAAGAGAGGAAGCCATCCTGTGCAGGGTCACATGGGTAAGTGCCAAGGCCAGTTAAGAGGAGATGAAGCAAGGGAAAAGCATGGACAAAAGCCTCTGTTCTGATTTTCCAAGGAAGGATGGGTGGAGACTTCCCAAGTGGCTCAGTGGTAAAGAAGCTGCTTGCCAGTGCAGGAGATACAAGAGACATGGGTTTGATCCCTGGGTTGGGAAGATCCCCTGGAGGAGGAAATGGCAACCCGTTCCAGTATTCTTTCCTGGAGAATTCCATGGACGGAGGAGCCTGGCGGGCTGCAGTCCATGGGGCTGCACAGAGTCAGACGCGACTGAGTGACAGCACTGGACAAGAAGGCTAACAGCTGAGCGGATTTGAATCGGATAGTTTGAATCAGTGGGTAGACTCTGGGATGCCTGCTTGTCTAGCACCTGGCCCTAGAGTGGTTAGAGTGGAGGACTATTGCTTCCTGGAGTGTAAAATTCAGAGAAGAGGAGATGGTCCTCAGTTTGGGCTTGGATTGGTTAATTTACATGTGAAAGGT
Source organism: Cephalophus harveyi (assembly GCA_006410635.1). Taxonomy (NCBI): domain Eukaryota; kingdom Metazoa; phylum Chordata; class Mammalia; order Artiodactyla; family Bovidae; genus Cephalophus; species Cephalophus harveyi. The sequence goes on from SJYT01021146.1 coordinate 169,586, forward strand.
ACACTTCAGGATTTGCTATCTCTAAGAACTGGCTAGCCCTTGAGGATCATCCTAGTCAGAAAGAATCCAAGTGACAGACCTTCAAGAATACAAAAAATAGGACTTCCCTGGTGGTCCAATTGATTAAGAATCTACCTGCCAGTGCAGAGGGTGGGGGTTTGATCTCAGCTTGGAGAACTAAGACCCCACATGCCGCAGGGCAGCTAAGCCAGTGTACTGTAACAAAGAGCCTATGCAGGCAAAATTATTATTTTTTTTAATATAAAAAAGGATAAAAATAGTTAATATAGGACTCTGGGATGAGAAGTGTCTGAAGAGTGAGGAATTTAAGAACTTAGGCCCAGTATCCTCCTTCAGTTCAGTTCAGTTGCTCAGTCGTGTCCGACTCTTTGTGACCCCGTGGACTCCCAGTCCATCACCAAATCCGAGAGTTTACTCAAACTCATGTCCATTGAGGCGGTGATGCCATCCAGCCGTCTCATCCTCTGTTGTCCCCTTCTCCTCCCACCTTCACTCTTTCCCAGCATAAGAGTCTTTTCAAATGAGTCAGCTCTTCGCATCAGGTGGCTAAAGTATTGGAGTTTCAGCTTCAGCATCAGTCCTTCCAATGAATATTCAGGACTGATTTCCTGTAGGATGGACTGGTTGGATCTCTTTGCTGTCCAATGGACTCTCAAGAGTCTTCTCCAACACCACAGTTCAAAAGCATCAATTCTTTGGCACTCAGCTTTCTTTAGAGTCCAACTCTCACATCCATACATGACTACAGGAAAAACCATAGCCTTGACTAGATGGACCTTTGTTAGCAAAGTAATGTCTCTGCTTTTTAATATGCAGTCTAGGTTGGTCATACCTTTTCTTTCAAGGAGTAAGCGTCTTTTAATTTCATGGCTGCAGTCACCATAGGCAGTCACTTTGGACCCCTCAAATAAAGTCTGTCACTGTTTCCACTGAATCCCCATCTATTTGCCATGAAGTGATGGGACCGGCTGCCATTATCTTAGTTTTCTGAATATTGAGTTTTAAGCCAACTTTTCCCACACTCTTCTTTCATTTTCATCAAGAGGCTCTTTAGTTCCTCTTCACTTTCTGCCATAAGGGTGGTGTCATCTGCATATCTGAGGTTATTGATATTTCTCCTGGCAATCTTGATTCCAGCTTGTGCTTCATGCGACTTAGCAGCAGCAGCAGCAGCAGTAATATATGAATACTACACTGTATTGTTTCTTTTGTTCTGTCGTTCCTCTTTCGCAGGTGGGAGAGCTGTTACTGTATTTCTAAGGAAACCAGGAAATCAACAGTTTCTTTTGTGGTCTTGAGGTTTGGTACTTGGTTGTCTGATTATCCAGTTTCCTGATGTGTCACAAAAAGTAAAGGACAAGAGAAAAAGGTTATTTTTTCCTTAGGCAATGGAGAAATTAAAGCTTTCCGGGGATAGGAGAGTTCCTCAGAGAAGGAGGCTGAAGGATCTTTGGGTGGTGGAGACCAGTCTCTCCAGAAAGTAGTCTAGGCGGTGTCATGACTCCCAGGGAGGGTGTATTAAGGGTTGTCACATGGGCAGGGGTGATATGGATACTGCTTGCGGAGTGGTTCACCTTGGTGTATGAGTGGGCGTGATGAGCATCTCATCACTGTGACCAAGATCTTTCCTTTATTTCCACAGAGTTCTGTAAGCTCAGGGATCTTCCTCTTAAGAGAGGAGTAGAAACTATTTAAAATGACTGATACTGCTAACCATGGCAAGTTAGATAGATCTGATTTGATAGAATGAGGAAAGATGACATTTCTTGGCACTTTGAGGATGAGGGGCGGTGATTAAACTAGCATGCACAATTTACCTCATTCACTCCTGAGAGTTTCTAAAGGAATTTGGTGTTATTCCTTGCTGTTCACATCCTTATCATAACTCCTAAACATACAAAAGTGTGGAAACAATCTTTTACTTTGTGAAAACTCTTTTTTTTAAAAAAGGGCCAATTGATTTTAACTGCAGCATATTTGAAGTGACAGTTATATTAATAAATACATCATATAATTTAAAAAGAAATTACTTCTAATTAGTAGAAGTTCAAGTTGCAATCTGCAACTTATCATGTAAAACAAACAGACTATAAACCTCATGGCTGATTTGTGAGTTTCCAGACACCAAGTAATTGTTTGACTTCCTGTTTTAAAGAATATACCTAAGTGACAAATAGAATCATTATTAAAATATGCTGAAGCTAGTGTAATTGAATTTGTCTTGGAGTTGGGCTTTCCTTGTGGCTTAGCTGGTAAAGAATCCACTTGCAATGTGGGAGACCCGGGTTTGATCCCTGGGTTGGGAAGATCCCCTGGAGAAGGGAAAGGCTACCCACTCCAGTATTTTGGCCTGGAGAATTCCATGGACTGTATAGTCAATGGGGTCGCCAAGAGTCGGACATGACGGAGTGTAAATGCTTTGCTGCTGTGGTATAAACTATTTAAAAAATACTCTAAAATGGACAACAAACATAACCTCTGATTCAGTTGGCACATACTTCAGAAGTTGCAGGTTTTTCTTACAATTCTATCAAGAAATAATTAGCTGAAAAGATGAAAATGGTACCTAAGATTAATGATAACATCAATAAGCTATTTGAACTCAATAGGCTAAAAATGAACACATGGAACACAGCAATTAAGCAGATTTGGTTTAAATAAAGCACTCTTACTTGCCAGGAAAATTACCCACTGCACTTATGTTTCCACTGGGAAGTATTTCTTGGGATTGGGGCAACCAAAGCATTTCAAAAACAATGGAGGAAAAAACATGGAAGCGGCCGCGATAGTTGGAGTCTAAACCCTGTTGTGGTGGTCTCCGGGTGCCCTGTGAGAGAAAAGGGGAGGATGCCACTGGAATCATCTTCCTCTTCAATGCCGCTTTCCATCCCTTCTCCCTTACCCCCAGTACCAGACAATATTTCTAACTCTTCTCCTCCCCCAATATCTTACATCACTTCCCAGGAGATGAGGTGTATTCTTCACTGGTTTGCCAGCTGGTCAGGTCCTCAGCGTGAACGTTTCCTTCAGGACCTGGTAGCTAAGGCAGTACCAGGAAAATTACAGCCATTGCTGGAAAGTCTGGAGCAGCTTAGTGTGTCTGGAGCAAACCGACCACCTTGTATCTTTGAGTGCCAATTACGTCTTTGGGATCAGTGGTTTCGAGGTTGGGCTGAGCAGGAACGCAATGAATTTGTCAGGCAGCTGGAGGTCAGTGAGCCAGACTTTGTGGCAAAGTTTTACCAAGTAGTGGCTGCTACAGCTGGTAAAGAATGATATTAAAAATCAAAGAAAAAAAAATCAAAAAAGATAGGCAGAGCTAATGCAGCCATGGCCACAACTTTACTGTGAGAACTTCAAATGTATCACTCAAAGATCTGGAGATGGTGTCCTGATCAGCTGGCTGAAACTACCTGACAAGTACAGGCCTGGTGATTCCAACAGCCTATCAACTGGACTCCTGCTGGAAGTGTTTTCCATCTGAGCAAATCCAGATCAGCAGCCTGCTTCCTAGCTTACTTCAAGAATTTAAAGACTTCCTTTGCAACTGTAACTGAAAGGAATCTATACATTATAACTCAAATCCATTACCAGCCCGGCTTGTAGGGTATCAGGTAGAGCATTTGTACAAGGTCATGACCTAGCTGGATTTGCATGGCCGGTTCACTATCATTACCAAATTCTGGCATAATTTTGTAACATCCCCACTACTATTTTCCTCTTGATGATTTATATGTGGCATCTTTTGAACTGGTAGCAGATGTTCCTATCTTATAAGTCTGTTTTACAACAATATGAAAACAAGTAACATTCTTTATAGGCTGAAGGATTTATTTTTTTATATCAAAATAAAGAACGAATTTTCAGAACCGTAAGTCTCTACCTTTGTTTTTCATTCCAAGGCTAGTGTAATGTTGATATACAGAGAAGGAGGCATTCTGAGAAAAGTAGAACGTAAGTATAGACATTAGATCAACTTTCCATCCAGTGTCTCTTAAGAAATCATCTCTGCTGTAACCCTTGTCATGCTCCAGGTAGCATCAGACCTTGTGATCCTTCCACTGGGCCCCCTTCTGTCCACTGGAGCTCTGGTGAATGATAAAAGGGCAGGAGGTCCCACCTGAAGAGTAGCCTCTTTCTGATAGGCCATGGTTCCCAGTGCATCCACAGGAAAAACAACATTGGGCAGAATCCCATGGACAGACCTTGATGGGTCATGAAAAAATTATGGTCCAAAGTAACCAAAAACCTAGGAACGTAGAGGTGATAATGTGGCCTGGAATAATGCCTAGGTGGTGGAGGGTCTTACCTTTGTTTTATTTCTATTTTTTTTGAAGTGACTCCTATTTTATGTTTCTTTTCTTTTGCTCCCTCGACACTTTCAGACCTTCCCTCACTCAGAACTCCCTCAGACCCTCTCTCAGCTATTTTCTTTTTTTCTACCTTTATTTTAATATCTAGATCTCCTTCTAAATGGTAAGCGGAACAGGAAATGAATAAAAGAGTATACACAACCTGAAATGAATGAGACCAAGATCCAAGACTGCCAGGAACTTACATTGTTGGAAGGAGAACTTGGCAGCAAGGGAAATGACTTACGGGAAGAGCTAGACAATGGTATCTGGGCAAGGTACATTGGTCATGCTTAAAGTGATGACAACCTGGTGCTCCAGTTGTGAGGACTCTTGTTTCCACTGCAGGGGACCCACATTTGATCCCTGGTCAGGGAACTAAGATCCCACAAGCTAGGCACCACAGGCCCAAAAAAAAAAAAAAAAAAGCATAAAACTCTTTTTAAGTCAAATATATTGTTACTATGAATCATGATTCTGTTTTTATCACTCTATAGAAATGTACAGTAATTGAAAAATAACACACTGCAGTTATTTTAGGACCAAGAATTAAAATAAAATGTAAAAAGAAAATGGGTAACAGAAATGAAAATAATTGTCATTTTTGGAATTTGAACATTTATCAACACTTGGAAGTCAGGGATCTGTTGTTACCACAGAATTAATTCATATACTAGACAGAGTTAGAGTTTTAACTGTCTTTGAAAAAAAAATTAAAAGTAGTAAATATATATGTCTATTTGGCAACCAAGGACAAGTGTGAAAATAAAAAAGAAACCATCAAAGCACAATGCAAAACATTTCATGTTTCACTAGTCATTGAGATGCTCTCAACATTTAAGATCAGGTTTTTACTGACTCTTGCATATATCTTGGCTTGGTATATGGCTCAGTGGTAAAGAATACATGTGTGAATGTGGGAGGAGCAGGAGACATGGGTTCATTCCCTGAGTCAGGAAGATCCCCTGGAGGAGGAAATAGCAACCTACTCCAGTATTTTTGCCTGGAAAATCCCATGGACAGAGGAACCTGGTGGGCTATAGTCCACTGGGTTGTAAAGAGCTGGACATGACTTAGCAACTGAGCATGCATGCAACAGATATCTAGTTTTTTTCACCCCAATTATACAGTTATCTAATGTGCACAGTCATCAAGGTCATAGAAGTGGGATATATTATGCAGTATTTACAAAATTTGATTGTTCAAGAAAGCCCCCCCCCCGTTCCTCCCCTTCTGGGGGAACATCAGGTTTAATGAGAGTTCTATTGTCCAACAGCTGGGAAAACCAGCTCATTAAGTCCGCAACCAGAGGTAAGGGTGACCCATGGGGCCATTCCTGTCTTAGATGCCTTTGTCCCATCAAACAAGACAAGTGGGTTTTTTGGAGTCCAGACAATGCAGAAACAAGAGTCTCTAGATAAATCAACTTGTTATAATCTTTAGATGGTTACCTCTGAAATAACAAGTTTTCTTGAGCCACAGGATCTTCTGGACAGGATATATTTGGCCTGGATTTGATCACTCCCTTAGTGAACACACTGCTCACAATTAAGGTGGTGGATTACCTCTGGCTTCGGGAGGCACCATTTACATTAAGGAATGAAATGGTGTGGACAATTGGAGTGAAGCTATGGAGTGATGACAGGGGTTGTGATCATAGAGTCAGGAATAAAGTAGAATTTTTGTGACATAGGAAGACATATTTTGTGTGTTCCTGCTAATGAGGCCAAGATGGACCACAAGGCCTAGTCTGAATAGGAGCCATTACTGGAAAGAAGACTGCCACTGTTCCTCTGCTGAGGGATAAAAAGAGTTTGTGTGTTCTCCACTTGCTGCTTATTAGGGGTTTATTTTAAATTTAAAAAAAAAATGTACATGGAAGTTTGGTTTTATTCAGGTATAGTGCCTACAGATCAGAAGATGATCGCCGCTGAAAAGGTAGTTTGTGACAGTTTCCAAGAGAAGAGAGGAAGCCATCCTGTGCAGGGTCACATGGGTAAGTGCCAAGGCCAGTTAAGAGGAGATGAAGCAAGGGAAAAGCATGGACAAAAGCCTCTGTTCTGATTTTCCAAGGAAGGATGGGTGGAGACTTCCCAAGTGGCTCAGTGGTAAAGAAGCTGCTTGCCAGTGCAGGAGATACAAGAGACATGGGTTTGATCCCTGGGTTGGGAAGATCCCCTGGAGGAGGAAATGGCAACCCGTTCCAGTATTCTTTCCTGGAGAATTCCATGGACGGAGGAGCCTGGCGGGCTGCAGTCCATGGGGCTGCACAGAGTCAGACGCGACTGAGTGACAGCACTGGACAAGAAGGCTAACAGCTGAGCGGATTTGAATCGGATAGTTTGAATCAGTGGGTAGACTCTGGGATGCCTGCTTGTCTAGCACCTGGCCCTAGAGTGGTTAGAGTGGAGGACTATTGCTTCCTGGAGTGTAAAATTCAGAGAAGAGGAGATGGTCCTCAGTTTGGGCTTGGATTGGTTAATTTACATGTGAAAGGTACACTTCAGGATTTGCTATCTCTAAGAACTGGCTAGCCCTTGAGGATCATCCTAGTCAGAAAGAATCCAAGTGACAGACCTTCAAGAATACAAAAAATAGGACTTCCCTGGTGGTCCAATTGATTAAGAATCTACCTGCCAGTGCAGAGGGTGGGGGTTTGATCTCAGCTTGGAGAACTAAGACCCCACATGCCGCAGGGCAGCTAAGCCAGTGTACTGTAACAAAGAGCCTATGCAGGCAAAATTATTATTTTTTTTAATATAAAAAAGGATAAAAATAGTTAATATAGGACTCTGGGATGAGAAGTGTCTGAAGAGTGAGGAATTTAAGAACTTAGGCCCAGTATCCTCCTTCAGTTCAGTTCAGTTGCTCAGTCGTGTCCGACTCTTTGTGACCCCGTGGACTCCCAGTCCATCACCAAATCCGAGAGTTTACTCAAACTCATGTCCATTGAGGCGGTGATGCCATCCAGCCGTCTCATCCTCTGTTGTCCCCTTCTCCTCCCACCTTCACTCTTTCCCAGCATAAGAGTCTTTTCAAATGAGTCAGCTCTTCGCATCAGGTGGCTAAAGTATTGGAGTTTCAGCTTCAGCATCAGTCCTTCCAATGAATATTCAGGACTGATTTCCTGTAGGATGGACTGGTTGGATCTCTTTGCTGTCCAATGGACTCTCAAGAGTCTTCTCCAACACCACAGTTCAAAAGCATCAATTCTTTGGCACTCAGCTTTCTTTAGAGTCCAACTCTCACATCCATACATGACTACAGGAAAAACCATAGCCTTGACTAGATGGACCTTTGTTAGCAAAGTAATGTCTCTGCTTTTTAATATGCAGTCTAGGTTGGTCATACCTTTTCTTTCAAGGAGTAAGCGTCTTTTAATTTCATGGCTGCAGTCACCATAGGCAGTCACTTTGGACCCCTCAAATAAAGTCTGTCACTGTTTCCACTGAATCCCCATCTATTTGCCATGAAGTGATGGGACCGGCTGCCATTATCTTAGTTTTCTGAATATTGAGTTTTAAGCCAACTTTTCCCACACTCTTCTTTCATTTTCATCAAGAGGCTCTTTAGTTCCTCTTCACTTTCTGCCATAAGGGTGGTGTCATCTGCATATCTGAGGTTATTGATATTTCTCCTGGCAATCTTGATTCCAGCTTGTGCTTCATCCAGTCTGACATTTCTTGTGATGCATTCTGCATATAAGTTAAGTTGGCAGGCTGACGATATACAGATTTGAGATACTCCTTTTCCTATTTGGAACCAGTCTGTTGTTCCATGTCCAGTTCTAACTGTTGCTTCCTGACCTTCATATAGGTTTCTCAAGAGGGAGATCAGGTGGCCTGGTATTCCTATCTCTTTCAGAATTTTCCACAGTTTATTGTGATCCATGCAGTCAAAGGCTTTGGCATAGTCAATAAAGCAGAAATAGATGTTTTTCTGGAATTCTCTTGCTTTTTCTATGATCCAACGGATATTAGCAATTTGATCTCTGGTTTCTCTGCTTTTTGAAATCCAGCTTGAATGTCTGGAAGTTCACGGTTCACGTATTGTTGAAGCCTGGCTTGGAGAATTTTAAGCATTACTTTGCTAGCATGTGAGATGAGTGCAATTGTGCCAATAGTTTGGCATTGCCTTTCATTGGGATTGGAATGAAAACTGACCTTTTCCATTTCTGTGGCCACTGCTGAGTTTTCCACATTTGCCAGAATATTAGGTGCAGCACTTTCACAGCATCATCTTTCAGGATTTGAAATAGCTCAACTGGAATTCCATCACTTCCATTAGCTTTGTTCTTAGTGATGCTTCCTAAGGCCCACTTAACTTTGCATTCCAGGATGTCTAGCTCTAGGTGAGTGATCACAACATCATGATTATCTGGGTCGTGAAGATCTTTTTGTATAGTTCTTCTGTGTATTCTTGCCACCTCTTCTTAATATCTTCTGCTTCTGTTAGGTCCCTACCATTTCTGTCCTTTATTGAGCCCATCTTTGCATGAAATGTTCCCTTGGTATCTCTAATTTTCTTGAAGAGATCTCTAGTCTTTCTCATTCTGTTGTTTGCCTCTATTTCTTTGCATTGATGGCTGAGGAAGGCTTTCTTATCTCTTCTTGCTATTCTTTGGAACTCTGCATTCAGATGCTTATATCTTTCCTTTTCTCCTTTGCTTTTCACTTCTCTTCTTTTCACAACCATTTATAAGCCCTCCCCAGACAGCCATTTTGCTTTTTTGCATTTCTTTTCCATGGGGATGGTCTTGATCCCTGTCTCCTATACAATGTCACGAACCTCCATCCATAGTTCATCAGGCACTCTATCAGATCTAGTCCCTTAAATCTATTTCTCACTTCCACTGTATAATCATAAGGGATTTCATTTAGGTCATACCTGAATGGTCTAGTGGTTTTCCCTACTTTCTTCAATTTAAGTCTGAATCTGGCAATAAGGAGTTCATGATCTGAGCCACAGTCAGCCTCCCATCTTGTTTTTTGCTGTATAGAGCTTCTCCATCTTTGGCTACAAAGAATATAATCAATCTGATTTTGGTGTTGACCATCTGGTGATGTCCATGTGTAGAGTCTTCTCTTGTGTTGTTGGAAGAGGGTGTTTGCTATGACCAGTGCCTTCTCTTGGCAAAACTCTATTAGTCTTTGCTCTACTTCATTCTGTACTCCAAAGCCAAATTTGCCTATTACTCCAGGTATTTCTTGACTTCCTACTTTTGCATTCCAGTCAGCTATAATGAAAAAGACATCTTTTTTGGGTGTTAGTTCTAGAAGGTCTTGTAGGTCTTCATAGAACCATTCAGCTTCAGCTTCTTTAGCATTATTGGTCAGGGCATAGACTTGGATTACTCTGATGTTGAATGGTTTACCTTGGAAATGAACAGAAATCATTCTGTCATTTTTGAGATTGCATCCAAATACTGCATTTCAGAGTCTTTTGTTGACTATGATGGCTACTCCCATTTCTTCTGAGGGATTCCTGCCCGCAGTAGATGTTGACATTCACTCCTGCCATCTCCTATTTGACCACTTCCAATTTGCCTTGATTCACGGACCTAACATTCCAGGTTCCTATGCTATACTGCTCTTTACAGAATCGGACTTTACTTTCACCACCAGTCACATCCACAGCTGGATGTTATTTTTGGTTTGGCTCCGTCTCTTCAGTCTTTCTGGAATTATTTCTCCACTCTTCTCCAGTAGCATATTGGGCACCTACTAACCTGGGGAGTTCATCTTTCAGTGTCCTATCTTTTTGCCTTTTCATACTATTCATGGGGTTCTCAAGGCAAGAATACTAAAGTGGTTTGCCATTCCCTTCTCCAGTGGACCACATTTTGTCAGAACTCTCCACCATGACCCATCTGTCTTGGGTGGCCCTACACGGCATGGCTCATAGTTTCACTGAGTTAGATAAGGCTATGGCCATGTGATCAGATTGGTTAGTATTCTGTATCCTCCTTATTAAAACTCTAACCTTCCAGGTAAGTGCCTCCCTCAGGGTCTTTGCATTTGTTGGTCTCTTTAGCTAAAGCTTCTTCCCTATATTCTTTCATATATGTACCTGAATAACACTATAAATCCTTTACCAGCCTACTTAAAATTGCTTCCTTCCCTAAGGTGTTATCTAGCTTCCCTGATGTATTATTATTTTTGTTATTACCACTGTGTGACTTGTTAATTTTATCTTTCTCCCATAACTAGAAATCAGGCTCTATAAAAGCCAGGTGTTTTATATTTTGTTCACTACTGTATCTCCACAGTCTTGAGTAATGCCTGCACATGACAGGTAATTAATAAGTATCAGTTAAATGAATCAACAAACGAATGAACAACAATGTTCAACATTAAACTTCAGGCTACTTTATGTTCTCCTGAGACCTCCAATAACACTCTGCTGTACACACAAGCTTGGGTAATGGTGCTGTGGACAAGGAACTACGGGTAGAGTCCAACTTGGGGTGATGTAGTACACAGAGAAGGAGGTAGTTCCAGGAACAGAAACCACTGGTAGGGATCAAGAATTAAGCAAAAGGAGGAATTTAGATTAAAATTGAAGTGTGAGAGGTATCCAGGAGGATCGCAAGCAGCTATACCCCAATTCTTAAGGGACAAAGAGGATTGTTCTCAAAGGGACAATTTGGATTTCTCCAAGCATATGGCATGGGCAATCAAATCATATTTTTTGAATATTCAAACCAAAAAGTGACTCTGAGAACTATAGGGCTGGGATACTATTTTTGATGACAATGCAAGACCGTATTCGGCAAAAGAAACATTTAAAGGAAAAAAAAAAAAAGAAGCAAACCTGACTTTCTGAGATAAGTGCAATTCACAGAAGAAAGCAAGCACATTACGTTTTGTTGAAGAGGAAGGAGATCGGCGATTACTAGCATCACTCTCTGTACTTCCTTGATGATGCTCTCGGTGCGTTTCATTGATACATAAGAAACGCAAAAGCTCAGCATAAAATTTCAGTCTGCGAGTCAACAGTGCAGGACCATTTGCAATAATGCAGCAGCCTTTTAGATAAATAAGAACACTGCTATTGTTCCTAACTGCATGGCAAAGTTATTCTTTTGCACATTTTCAAGATTCCACTTTGCAGATTTTTTTCCCCAGTCAGTGCAATACTTGCTCTGTTTTGTCACCTAATTTTTCAATCACCTACTTCTAGCTGATAATAAAAGAAATGAATAATATCCCTAGTGTACCCTCAATTCTGTGCTTATATTACCAATGGTAGGAACTACTTGTACAGAATAATAGAAGACCATTTCTCTAAACTGAGGATAATTTAAGTAATTTTTATTTGTGATGTGACAAATCTTCTGTATACCTTTGGAACAAGGAAACACTAAATTTTATTGTAAAGCTTGCTGATGAGTTACAGTATCCTTCAAACACATTTTAGTATAAGTGAATAAAAGAAATAATTTTTTTCTGTAAGAGATACAGAGAAAATATTTAAGTATTGAGTAAAGCCTTGTAATTTTTAATTCATAGCTTTGTCGAAAAGATGTTATCTTCCCAGCAGCATTGTGTTATCAAAGATGCAAACCCTAAATCAACAGCTGTTACACCTCCAGCAAGTTATGAATTTTTCCTGATTTATAGCAATCATTCTTTTTATTTCCTTTCTCAGTCAAGCAGGGAAATTAAGGTTATTTTCATGTAAAAGATACGCACATTGTGGCTTAGTATTGCATGTAATCCACATCCCTTACCTTTTAAATTAAATTGCTATTGAGTTGAATGTGATCTGAAGGATCTTTCTGAAGACTACTAGAAATATTGTTAGTAAATAGAAAGTAGAGACAACATTATTTACATAAAAGTAAAGAGATGATAACACATACATGATAATAGGAATCATTTTATGATTTTCATGATTTGTATTGTATTGATCTATCAAAACAAAATGAAAATAGCTGAATAGATTTGTGGTGGTAGAGGAGAGAAATTGCTGTGGTTTTATTTTTGTTGTTTTTAAGTGCCCCTTTAAAAAATATACTGAGCCTTAAATAGATCAGAGAGGGTTATCTTTTGGTGCATTTAGATAAGCAATACTTTGAAATTGCAATCTACTTCTTCACAAGCTCAAAGGGATCTGATGGTGCTTAAAATTGTTTGTCCAAATTAAGGATAACAGTTTTCATTCCAATTCCAAAGAAAGGCAATGCAAAAGAATGCTCCAATTACCGCACAATTGCACTCATCTCACATGCTAGTAAAGTAATGCTCAAAATCCTCCAAGCCAGGCTTCAGCAATACGTGAACCGTGAACTCCCTGATGTTCAAGCTGGCTTTAGAAAAGGCAGAGGAACCAGAGATCAAATTGCCAACATCCGCTGGATCATGGAAAAAGCAAGAGAGTTCCAGAAAAACATCTACTTCTGCTTTATCGACTATGCCAAAGCCTTTGACTGTGTGAAGTTATGTCCAACCTAAATAGCATTTTCAAAAGCAGAGACATTACTTTGCCGACTAAGGTCCGTCTAGTCAAGGCTATGGTTTTTCCTGTGGTCATGTATGGATGTGAGAGTTGGACTGTGAAGAAGGCTGAGCGCCGAAGAATTGATGCTTTTGAAGTGTGGTGTTGGAGAAGACTCTTGAGAGTCCCTTGGACTGCAAGGAGATCCAACCAGTCCATTCTGAAGGAGATCAACCCTGGGATTTCCTTGGAAGGAATGATGCTAAAGCTGAAACTCCAGTACTTTGGCCACCTCATGCGAAGAGTTGACTCATTGGAAAAGACTCTGATGCTGGGAGGGATTGGGGGCAGGAGAAGAAGGGGACGACCGAGGATGAGATGGCTGGATGGCATCACTGACTCGATGGATGTGAGTCTGAGTGAACTCCGAGAGATGGTGATGAACAGGGAGGCCTGGCGTGCTGCGATTCATGGGGTCGCAAAGAGTCGGACACGACTGAGCGACTGAGCTGAACTGAACATTTATTTAATGTTTATAAGCATGATTTTTTATATGAAGATGTAATATATATAATATATGTAATATATAGGGCTGCTGCTGCTGCTGCTAAGACGTTTCAGTCATGTCTGACTCTGTGCGACCCCATAGACAGCAGCCTACCAGGCTCTGCCGTCCCTGGGATTCTCCAGGCAAGAATACTGGAGTGGGTTGTCATTTCCTTCTCCAATGCATGAAAGTGAAAAGTGAAAGTGAAGTCGCTCAGTCATGTCCGACTCCTAGCGACCCCATGGACTGCAGCCTTCCAGGCTTCTCCATCCATGGGGTTTTCCAGGCAAGAGTACTGGAGTGGGTTGCCATTGCCTTCTCTGGTTCTATAGGGCATCTGCTGGAATACCTATAATCTGCAGAGTTGAATTAAGTACTATTACAGTCCTCATTTACTGCTGAGGAAATCAAGATCCGGTGTCCAAAATAGTGTTCAGGGTCTCAGATGGTGAAACAAGAATTCAAGTCCAGGTCATTTGATTCATCAGAAACAAACCTCAACAGATGGAATTCTTAATTCTTTTTAAACATTTTATTATATGAACTCCTGATTATGGAGAAGAACGTCTCTGGGGAATTCACACATTCTTTGGTAGCAGAATCATGTTCTTGTTGCGGGTATTTATGGGTTAACGAGATTACTTTTATCTCACATACAATATTGTTTATTTTATCTCATAGACAATATTGTATATTTTATTTATATTTTATCTCATTTACAATTTTGAAGTGACTGCTTTGTGCCAGGCAGTGCTCCAAGTACTTTATAGATTTTAACTGTATGACTTAGGTACTGCTGCTGCTGCTGCTGCTAAGTCGCTTCAGTCGTGTCCGACTCTGTGCGACTGCACAGATGGCAGCCTACTGGGCTCCACCATCCCTGGGATTCTCCAGGCAAGAACACTGGAGTGGGTTGCCATTTCCTTCTCCAGACTTAGGTACAGCTACTGCTATTATTATTATTAGGTACTGTTATCAGATATGTACTATTATCCCATTTTATAAATTAAGAAATGGAGACATGGTTTAAATAACTTGCACAAGTAAACATAGCTAATAAATGATACAAATATAACACAAAGTGCTTTGCATTATAGTCTGCACTCTTAACCACACTACACTAAGGTGGCCTGTCTGCATCAGCAGTTATTGCTTTAACAAATCACCCTTAATCTCAGGGGTATGCAATAAGTATGTATACACTTTGTTGCTCCCAGGTCATCAGGTTAACCGTGGTTTGGCTGGATGGCTCTTCTCTAGATCAGATGACCTATGCTCTGGATTGGTTTCAGGTCTGCTACGTATGTGCTTTTGGAGGAGCTTAGGCTGAAGGGAAGGAGATAGCCAGTTTATGAGTTTCTCAGGCAGGTCAGCAGAGCTCTGCAGCCAAGCCTAAACTGCACAAGCATGAAAGAGAAAGAAAAGCAAAAGTGTTAGTCGCTCATTCTGGTCCAACACTTTGTGATCCTATGGACTGTAGCCCGCCAGGCTCCTCCCTCCATGGGATTCTCCAGGCAAGCATACTGGAGTGGGTAGCCATTCCCTTCTCCAGGGGATCTTCTCAACCCAGGGATCAAACCCAGGTCTCCTGCATTACAGGCAGATTCCTCACCATCTGAGTCACTAGAGAAGCCTACACAAGCACATTGCAAGCCTATTCACATCATATCTATTAACATATTATCTGCCAAAGCAAGTTGGATGCCTGTACAACATCATCAGGAATTCAGGAAGTATATTCTTCCCAGCATGAGAGGGAGAGGTTTGTGAATGTTTCCTGCAGAGGAATCTCATAGTCACTCTCTACCCTGGTCACCACTCAGCCAGAAACTGGAGTGAGAGTGTTTGTTAGTTAACATTGTTATAACTACTGTTTCCCTGGTGGCTCAGCAGTGGAGAATCCACCTGCAGTGTAGGAGACACAAGAGATGTGGGTTGGATCCCTGGGTCAGGAAGATCCTATGGAGGAGGGAATGGCAACCCACTCCAGTATTCTTGCCTGGAGAATCTCATGGACAGAGGAGACTGGTGGGCTACAGTCCATCGGATCACAAAGAATCAGACACGACTGAAGCAACACACACACACTGAACACACACACACACACACACACACACACACACACTCTAGTTACTAAGTTAGATACCTCTTGAAATCTCAATTATCTAACATAATAATAGTTTATTTTTCATGTGCATGGCATTTGGACAGCATTCCACATATTTCTTTATGAACTCAGCTAGGTCCTTACGCATCCTGTCGCCTCCACCTTCCTCTGTTCTTAGACACCTCTCCATTCAGCCAGCAGATGCAAAGAGCTGGCAGGAAAGCTCATTATGGATGAAGTCTGGAAGTGACACTCCCTACTTCTCCACATTCTATTGGCTAAAACTCCATCACATGGCCACTTCTACCTCCAGGAAAGAGTTGTAAGCTTAGTAAAAATGATGCACGGATTTGGTGAGAGCAGCTAGCCAGTCATTGTCATGGTTGGCAAAGAACTGTTGAAAAAGCAAAGGTGTCCAAGTGAGTTCACAACAAAACATGAATATTTGAACTTGTGCTTTTCATTAACACGTGCATGCTAAGTTGCTAAGTCGCTTCAGTCGTGTCCAACTCTTTGAGACCCCAGGGACTGTAGCCTACCAGGCTCCTCTGTCCATGGGATTCTCCTGGCAAGAATACTGGAGTGGGTTGCCATTTCCTTCTCCAGGGGATCTTCCTGACCCAGGGATCGAACTGGTATCTCTTATATCTCCTACACTGGCATTGGCAGGCAGGTTCTTTACCATTAGTGCCACCTGGGAAACTTCAAATATAGCCTAAATCAGGAAGGCTTTAGATATATTTAACCTATCTCTAAAATCAGGATAAAATTTTATATGAGGATCATAACTTTTTGATAATGGAATTGATAAAATATTGGTTTTGGGGAAAAATGAGGTGGGAATAACAGTCACATAAAAGGAGGAAGCCATCTCCGCTGATTCTTACCTGTATTTTGACCCATAAAAATGAGCTTGAAGTCTAAAAGCTAGAGTTTGCATTAGAATGAACCAGTCTATATATACAAATGGAAAATTTCAAAATCTCCAAGCAGCGTATGAGTCATCAGAAGGAAATGTTTTGTGATGGCATGATTTTTCTGGAGCCATTCAGAACAGGCATTTCTCTTTGGCTTCATGAAAGTGTGCAGATATTCTGCAGGGTTTGAGGTACACCACATCTTCTCAAATTAATCTTCACTGTTCCTGAGGATCACAGCCAGTTAAAAGTCTACATCATTACTTAACCTCATGGTTTTTCTTTTCTTTCCCTCTTTGTGTATTTTTTAAAGTAAAATTACTCATATAAGACAGGTGGAAAATGAAAGATTAAATCTATTCTTCTCTAGTGCCAAATTGAACTCAATCTTGAGGCAGAGCTGTAGCTGTACTATGAAAAAAATATTCAATTAAAAATGTTATTAATTGGATAACTCATCAATTACTAATACAAATATTATAACACTTGTTGCCATGAGTAAAAATTCAATTACATTAGATCAACATTCCTATAGAATTGATAGTAATTGATATTTCTTATCTTTTCATCTCGAAGAATTCAGAGCATCTAAATTACACCTTGTAGCTCTGTTTTCAATCATTATTTATATCAGATGTATTATTGACTGACGAAAGCCAGATTTTCCTTGCTCCCTTTAAAACCCTTAGAATAGTTGCTTTTGTGTCTTGCATTTTTGACAAGTACTTTTTGTGTCAAAAACATATTATGTCACAGTATAAATCACTGCTTATGTCCCTGCATGCATGACTTTCTAAAAGGAGATAGAATCTGTTAGATTCCTTTGAACTGAAAAACCCATAAAACAAAACAAAATGTAAAAACAAAAAAGCCTTCCACATATCGTCGGCAACATTTCACTTCAATTTAAAGCATTTGCTTTGCACAATTTATACAGCAAATTTAATTGGGAATGCAGATGAGACATTTCTGTGCTGATAATGTGATAGTAACAGCGACAACTCTAACTATGAGAATTCAGACTTTAACTGATTTTGTTGTTCTCCTGGGAAATTCTGTATCTTGTACCTTAACAAAAGGAATCTTGCAATATTGTCAAAACTTAGGTACATTTTAAGCATTTTTTTGGCTTGTTTTTTGCATTGTCGTTTGTTTATTTGGTTTAGGTGGCCCTGAGAAAAGTTCCCTTCTATTCTGGCTCTCTCTTCTTTTAAGTAAAATTGTTGGTTCATGGGAAATAACTATTCTCTAGAGTTGAAGCAGCTGGTGCCTCAATATCCATATTTTTAAGCTGAAATAGCACAGTAAGATCATTGTGGATAGAAAAGAAGGAAATAAATCAGCTTGCAAGATATTATCATTCACTTTACATCATGAAAAACAAATACAGCTGTCATATTCTAACATTCACCATAGATAAATTGAAAATGTATATTATTATTTAACACAGTGAAAAAAAGGAAGACTATCTATGATGGTGTGATGTGCAGGATTTTGGTGATGTATCTTATTAAAGCAGACTAAATTGGCTATTGGCTGGTAAAATTGCAGTCTATCAAAGTGCTGAATCAGAGACTCAATGTATAGAAAGAAATCTTAATACATTTATGAGTGAACAACATGGGGTTGGTGTTTATTAATCTCCAAAATAGGTTATAGCATAGGGTGGCATTTTAAAAATATAGAAAGTATTGAATTAGACTTTTATTTTTGGTTTTCTGAATGTCTCTCATTTCCTTTGGGAAAAGGACTCAATTCCTTTTGAGGAAATATTTCTCCCATTCATATGAGAAGAGTTGTGGTCATTTTGTGTGATGTGTATTTCCGACTGTAGTGACTGCTCTGGGGGATGGGGATCCATTACACTATTTAACCCTCTTTCCACAGTAGACGTGATTCAAGCTGGGGACAATAGGAGTCAGTCAATCACTGGGATTTTTTTTTTTTTTTAAACTATAGCTGGCAGTCAGTCTGCAATAGGAAAGAATAAGCCCAAAATACAGGGAGAGCAGAGAAGAAAGAAGAATCTTGTCTGTATTTGAATTCTGTGACCAGGCTGTAAAATCCCAGAATCTGCTGTGCTAAGGTTTGCTCCTTCATTTGTGTGAGGCCTCACAGTATCTTTGCAATAAACAATCCCCTGCTTTGCTCCCTCACCCTTACTTCTGGAAGGTCAGGTTAAATTTCTATCATTTTCAACCAAAAGAATAAAGGAACCCTGACATTATTATTATTTGTCAGCTAGTTTGGAAAGCTCAGCAGTGGCCACAGGACTGGAAAAGGTCAGTTTTCATTCCAATCCCAAAGAAAGGCAATGCTCAGACTACTGTGTGCTCGTTTCCCATGCAAGCAAAGGGATGCTCAAAGTCCTTCAAGCTATGCTTCAGCAATATGTGGATGGAGGAACTTCCAGATAATGCAAGTTGTGTTTCAAAAAGGCGGGGGAACCAGAGATAAATTGTCAACATTCATTGGATCATGGAGAAAGCAAAGCAGTTCCAGAAAAACATCTATTTCTGCTTCATCGATTACATTAAAGCCTTTGACTGTGTGGATCACAACAAACTGTGGAAAATTCTTCAAGAGATGGGAATACCAGACCACCTTGCCTATCTCCTGAGAAACCTTTATGCAGGTCAAGAAGCAACAGTTAGAACTGAACAAGGAACGATTGGTTCCAAACTGGGAAAGGAGTATGACAAGGCTGTATATTGTCACCCTGCTTATTTAACCTATATGTGGGGTACATTATGTGAAATGCCAGGCTAGATGAATCACAAGCTGGAATCAAGATTGCTAGGAGAAATACCAAAACCTCACATATGCACATGATACCACGCTAATGGCAGAAAGTGAAAAGGAACTAAAGAGTCTCTTGATGAGGGAGAGTGAAAAAGCTGGCTTGAAACTCAACATTCAAAAAACTTAGATCATGGCAACTGGTCCCATCACTTTATGGCAAATAGAAGGGGAAAAAGTGGAAGCAGTGACAGAGTTTCTTTCTCTGGGCTCCAGAATCACTCGGGATGGTGATTGCAGCCATTAAATTTAAAGACACTTGCTCCTGGAAAGAAAGCTATGATAATCCTAGACAATTATTTAAAAGCAGAGACATCACTTTACTGACAAAGGTCTGTATAGTCAAAGCTATGGTTTTTCCAGTTTAACAGATGTTAAAATTGTATCATAAAGAAGACTGAGAACTGAAGAACTGATGCTTCTGAATTGTGGTGCTGGAGAAATCTCTTGAGAGTCCCTTGGATTGCAAGGAGATCCAACCAGTCCATCCTAAAGGAAATCAGTCCTGAATATTCATTAAAAGGACTGATGCTAAAGCTGAAGCTCCAATACTTTGGCCACCTGATGGGAAGAGTGGACTCATTGGAAATGGGAAAGACTAAAGGCAAAAGGAGAAGGGGACAACAATGTGATGGTTGAACAGCATCACCAACTCAATGGATGTGAATTTGAGCAAACTCTGAGAAATAGTAGAGGAAAGAGGAGTTTGGCGTGCTGTAGTCCATGGGGTTGCAAAGAGTTGGACACAGCTTAGTGACTGCATGTCAACAGTAACATTATATATGTGTGTGTGTGTGTATACATGTAACAGGTACACATAAAAAATTCATTATATACATGAATTGCCATTGTAATAACCCAAATGGGGAAAGATGGTGGGACTGGATGTGGATGATGAGAAAGTGGTCAAATCTTTGGTTTACTCTAAAGGTAAACCAACAGTATTTGTTGATGGATTTGAAGGTGGATTGTAAGAAGGAGAAATGTCAAGGATGATTCCAGAATGCTTGGAAGTAATGGAAGATTGCAGTTACTATTTCCCAACACAGGAAAGAGAGTAGAAAGAACAGGCTTTAGAGGAAAGAATGGATTAATGATTGCATTTTGTAAGTTTTAGAAATTTATTAAATAGCCAAAATAGTTTCCCAAAATAAAACCAAGATACTATTATTAGAAAGAGAAAAAAAAAAAAAGAAGTATTGAAACGGTCAAATATGAGGACACAGCAGCCATCACTTCTAGTAGTAACTGTCTAGGAAAGGAAATGAGGTCTTCCTGTCATGACATTTTTAGTGAGCCTAAACTGCAATCCGAGTAGCATTTCTTTTCTAATTTCTCCAGATCTGTTCTTCCAACAATTAGGTGTAGAATCTTGCTACAGTTCTCAGAAGCTGACATTTCTCTTTTGAAGATTGGAACTACTTTTGCATATGTTCTCTTCTACGGAAGTTTTGGAAGGGGTCTGAAATGTTGTTTAGTCACTAAGTCACATCCAACTCTTTGTGACCCCATGGACTGTAGCCCCCAGGCTCCTCTGTCCATGGGATTTCCTAGGCAAGACTGCTGGAGTGGGGTTACCATTTCCTACTCCAATCTTCCCGACTCTTATAAAATCTATATGACCTTTTAGGATCTCCTTGCCTGGAGCTTCTCTTTCCATGAGGTTTCTTTTACCATCTTTTGCATTTTAAACATACTTACACAGTCTGTTTAATTTTGAAAGCAATATATGTGCATTATGGAATATTCATGAAATACATAATGCACAGCAAAAAGAAAATGAAAATCTTACACCTAGAAACAACTGTAAATGTTTCAGTGTATTTCCTTCCCATATTATTTCTGTGCACATGTACATGTCTGTCTATCTATTGGTCAAAAGTTAAATTATATTGTATCAACACAATATAATTTTTGAAATTATACTGTTATTGAAACTCACCATTTTCACTAATATAAAGTCATCTTCTTGAGAGATAAAATGGATGCATAATAACAATTAGATAGCTCCATGTTCTCTCTGTCATCTGTTAACCTTATACCATCTGCCCTTTGTAGAGGACTTATTGCTTCCTTGGTTGTGCTCCAAATGTATTAAAAAATTAAACGTATTTTTGCATTATTTTTCACACTTCTCATTCCATCTAGAATTTATCTGCTGTGACAATTTCCTTAAGCTGCTCTCTTACATTTATTTGTTTCTTATCATATGCTTATGTTTCTTATCATACACATATCTTATATATGTGTATATGTGTGTGTTACTCCAGGTGTTTCTTGACTTCCTACTTTAGCATTCCAGTCCCCTATAATGAAAAGGACATCTTTTTTGGGTGTTAGTTCTAAAAGGTCTTGTAGGTCTTCATAAAACCGTTCAACTTCAGCTTCTTCAGCATTACAGGTTGGGGCATAGACTTGGATAACTGTGATATTGAATGGTTTGCCTTGGAAATGAACAGAGATCATTCTGTCGTTTTTGAGATTGCATCCAAGTACTGCATTTCGGACTCTTTTGTTGACCATGATGGCTACTCCATTTCTCCTGAGGGATTCCTGCCCGCTGTAGTAGATATAATGGTCATCTGAGTTAAATTCACCCATTCCAGTCCATTTTAGTTTGCTGATTCCTAGAATGTCGACGTTCACCCTTGCCATCTCTTGTTTGACCACTTCCAATTTGCCTTGATTCATGGACCTGACATTCCAGGTTCCTATGCAATATTGCTCTTTACAGCAT